>CM076578.1:1568483289-1569083289 GCA_034641835.2 Pinus albicaulis | reverse complement strand
ATCCATTAAAAATAGGAATCACAAATCAAGAAAACACATATGATTGAAATATGGAGCAAGAAGTAGATTTGTGTAATATCTTGAATATTAGTGCTCAAAATAACATGGATCAATATGATCCTAAGCATGAAAGAAGATAAAAACGCAAATAATTATTAGATATTTTCATACAAGAACTAATTTAGGAGATTGACTCAAAGAAAAAAGTAGAAGTTGATCCGAACAAATAATTTTTTTTTTTGAAAAACTATGGTTATAAAACATACTTCAACAAGATGGGCGATCTCAAGAAAAGAATCAACCATGCGTTAGAAATAAAAATCACAAAATACGTTGTCAATAAATACCATTCATGCGAGTCTGATAAGAAATATCACAAAAGACAAAAAATCAAGTTTAATGCATCAAAATATTCATCACACACCACATACTCAATAATTCACATCACCGCCATATGTGCTTCAGCCATCAACTGAAATCATAATGAAATAATCTAGTGTTCAAAAAAGGGGGTGGTGATAAGGCGACATGCACATGCTACATGATGTTGGAAAGTCAAATCACTATTAGATGAGAAAACTCATGGAAGAAGAATCAAACAGGAATGATGAAGCATTTAATTCAAATTTCATAAAACTGAATGAAGTATCAGTCATGCCTAACATTATTCCAAAAATAATTTTAAGTGTCATTTGTGACCTTGATCATATACCATACCTTCTGAGCTCTGTAATTTTTTATTTTCAATTGCTAGATTGTTTGAGAATTGAAGAGTTTTAAGGTGATTTGTAATGGAAAAAATGAAATTCCACTTTGAAGATGATGAAATTACAGTTGAGCCAATAAATATACTCTATTACCAATGATGAGAATCTTCAATTGTTTTATCCAGTTACATATCAAACTAATTTTCCAAACATGCCACTGCCACCACCAGTTCACTTGTCATCTCCGCAAATGCCATGAACTACCCATCAATTCTTTGAACCCAATGTTTCAACATGTTTGTGGCGTCAAAACAAAACTCTCATGAATTCGAAGTGGATCAAACAACACATCATTCGACATAACATGTTCATGAAGCACCAACTGAGCCTCCAGAAGTACCTGTTGAAGAATCACATGATTTTCTCAACTAATTTCATCTATTACTTTCTATCTTACATTGCAATGCATTTTGTACCAAAATATTGTAAATATTTCATCTCCCAAAGAGCCAATGTGTTAGCATAGAATTGTATGTTATAATGATCTTTGTTGTAACAAATTTTGTATTAATCCAAATATCCCCTTGTTCAAGACAAATAAGGATTTGAGGGTGGGTGAGATGTTATAGGGGCTTGTCGACTAGCCTAGTCGAGTCACAATAAGAACAATGTAAGTCAGTCAATGAGCTTGTTAAGTTGAAAACTAAGTCAAATTAATTTAAGTTTGGTTGACAATTAAACTACTATAATTGTCTCAACATGGTATAAATATTCTTGAATGCATAAATGAATTGGTTTTGATTGGATTTTAAGAGATATAATACAATCTGTGCCTCCCTTGGTTCCCTACTACTTATGTATCTTCTTTCTCTCTTTACTTCTTTGCTTTGTTATGTGGATTCTTAATGTCCTTACTACTTGTAACCATGAATAATTTTTCATAGATTACAACAACACCCCTTTAGGGATGCTTTTCTTTCACTGAATCTTCTACAAATTTTCTTTTAGGAATAGTGAAACATAATTCTTGCTATAATTGATTTGTTTCTTCTCTTCACTGGAACTTACTAGGGAAATTTTAGAATTTCCCATTTGCACATTGATAGTGAAAATTTTTCCAATATTCATGGGGTGATACTAGTTGGATATTTGCATGAAGGTTGCAAATTTTACATGTACATATAGTGACATCCAAATACCACTCCACATGAAATAATGGGAACTATATCAATTTTTATTCAATCAATAAAATTATCACCAATATCAAATCTAAATTTTCACTATTTTGTTTTCTTTATCTTTGTATCTTTACTTACCCATGCTAATGGATATGAGCTTCGATGTTCACAAAATCCCACTCCCAATTTTTTTACTAGTTGTATTTTAATGACATTTCTTATGATCTTTAGTCGAAAAAGTAATCTATCTTTGTCTTCTTGACTTGTATCTATATATAGAAGAGTATGGTATTTTTTTTTTCTTTTTACCGAAAATTGCTCAGATTCACCACCTTTTGTACTGATGTAAAAATAATATTCTCATCCACTTCCAAGCTACTTTAAACATGGCTTCTTGAATCATTGTAAATGAGGTTGTTATTTGTATCTTCATTTTTGTTCTTTGGGTTAAGCTCTATAAAAAAATTCCAACACTTATCCTCTATATGACCATCAATTTTATAGTGGTTGTAGTGGTTGTTGGGTTCTTTTCACTAGCTTGATATGACTATTGAATTTTTATATTTCCCCCCTTTCTACTTATTCTTCCCCTTCTTAGAAGCATCATGATGCTCCTTTCACTTTGACACACTTTATTTCCCTTTATTGTAGCTATTTTTCTCTAGGTAATGTGCCTATGCATAAGCCTCATCCATTGATATAGGTTTGAATGACATCAATTACTTCTACATATGGAAGTGTTAACACCCCAGATATTTGAGGATTACTTCTAGAATCTTTGGGGAGATATAGAAAATATGTGAATCTTTCTAAATTTTGTGGTGTAATCCTATACACTTTTCCCTTATGTCTGCATGAAGTAATGCCATCAAATCCACTATTCCTCTACACACCAAATATGGTAAACTTATGGCTTTATGAAAAAATTTAAATCCTCTCACATGGTCACTTGAAGATATCATTCAAACCTAAAGGTATCCATTTGGATTTCCCACTAGGTTAGGGAATGACCCTCTAATTTTAGCTAACCTAACAAAAGATTATATTCTTCCTCTATATGATGAACACTAAAATGAACTTCTAATTGAAGAAACTGTTGATTTACCTTCAAAATATCAATATCACCATAATACAACTTCATTTCATCCTTCACTTGAATTTTTAATAGATACTATGAACAATTATTACCACTCGAAATAGAATGATCCTTTTAATTTTATTTATTAGATTCCCTCTTTGGTTCTTTTAGATCTATTGATTTACTCTATGATCCTACTTTCACATTAGAACCTCCATTTTCTCCAAATTGTCTACAAATATTAGTTAGGGATTCCATGCGAAGTGTCACATTACAATTTATATTTGTGACTTGTGATTCCAGTCTTATAAACCTATCCTTTGCGGGATCATAAGGTTATTTCCAAATTTGTTGGCCATAGTTGGGTTTTATGAATTTCAATTTTGTTGATATGGATCCCTGCAACTACAATAACATACCTAAAGAAAGCTACTCTATCAAAAATATGATCTGTAAAATGTTATGGATATTCCACAAGACAATTCATCATAATGGATGTATTATAATACATTACAACCCCTCGAATATACAAGGGTTTATTACTCAGATTTATGGATTTTTAAATTAATATTTATTGTGTAAACATGAAACTATGATTATGCATAAAATAGAGAATAATTAAATAAAATTCACAAAAAAATAAATTAACACAAGCTATAACCTGGGAAACCCTTTAGGGAGAAAACCCAGTCAAAAGGTGTGGTTTATTTTCTATTTTTCTATGAAAATAAATTGATGAAAGTACAAAGAATTGAGGTATGTGTGATGTGGGATGATATAGTGCATAAATCCTCTATTTTTTCTCTCTCCATATCCACTCTTGGCTACTTTTCTCATCTATGGAACAAAGTTTACTTTAATATATTAGAACTCATTTTCCTCCTATTGGCTTAGTTAACACAAACTCATAGCCTACTGGTGGTTAGGCTTGACTCCCTTAAATCTTAAATAAATTTACAATATGGAATACTCTCTGAGTCTTCTTAATCATGATCATTTGCCTAACCAACTTCCATGAATAATGGTGGCTAATGTGGCATCCTCTCAAATTATGGTGGTGAAAATAGGAAGGTCAACTTCCAAGTGGCATAACTTTCGCATATTAATTATAATTAAGGAAATTATTACACCATTGGAAAGATATATATTTGTAGCATAACATGAAAAGGTAAATAACGTAGGAAGCACATTTATTCCAAAAAATTGTTGTTTGCTTCCTCAAATTTCCCTTGGAATATTTCAAACCCCAATTTCCCAAACTATGTCCCACTAACAAAAATGCTCCTAAAATATGATTCTTACACTTTTTCCACTTTAAAATCTTCACTATTGATGAAAAAAAATATAATGATCCAATATACTTTAGAAGCGGTGAGTAAACCTAGTGAATGAAGAATTAGCAAGAAAAATTAGTGAGTGTAATATGGATTCTATCATCTTTTGAAGAACTATATGTAGTAAAGAGGAGTTGTAGCAAACGGATTTCTCTCAAACAAAAGGATTGGTGTATTTGGATAATTTGGTTCTTTATATCAATGATTAGTGTCTCCAATAGTTTGGTTCTTAGGAATATTTGTAGTAGTGTCGATTGGTGTCTCTAGTAGGTTGGTTCCTACAAATATTTGCAGTAGTGGGGATTGGTGTCTCTAGTATACTTGTGTTTGCAAAGATATATAAGAGAAGGTTGGTTCCTATGATTTCTTGTAATACTTGGGATTATTGTCTCAACTAAGTTTTTTCCTACAAATATTTCGAATAGTAGGTGATTACCTACAAAAAATTATAAAATAAGTATTTTGGTTTTCTCCTGGAGCAGTTTCCATGTAAATTTTGTGTTCCATGTTCTACAATTGAAAAATATCATGTATAACTATTTTATTATGGTTTTTGGAAGTTTAAATAAGATAAAAGTATGGTTTTTAAGCTTATGTGGTTCTTATTTATTGAAGAAATTTCTGGATTATCCACAGTTTTAAAAAAACATTGGTCAACATTTCGAACCCCAATGGGGATCCATCATCAGAACAAGATTTACCCTCTCCTTCTTCTCTTAGTATAATTTTTTTCTCATAAAAAAAAATATATTTGTAACAAAACTGTTGTTAGATTTGATATGATCCAAATAATAAAAATATATTTTTGGATCAAATCAAGATGTAACCACTTTTCGTATTTAATTATTATTGTAAGAGGAAAAGGTAAAAATTTTGGTTAGCAACATTTATTAAGGATAAGTAACATAACAATAATGATTATTTAAGATAATTTATTAAAATATTGCATAAATAAATGATTTCTTGAATTTTTTCCATGTGAATGAATTGAATGGGTGAAAATACATTAATTACTTTAACATAAATGGGTAAATTAATAAAAATATCATAATATTGATGATTTTATAGGTTTTTTTCGTGTAAATGGGTAAGAATAACAAAAATAACCTAGGAAAAGTGGTTCCTTGGACTATTTTTGTTGAAAAATGCAACAATAAATTCTTAATTTGAATTTTCTTTAGTTCAATTGAGGAAATTCAAAATTCCACATCAGTAGACAACTTGGAGTAGTTAACTGAGATCACATGGAACTTTTCACTCAGTTGAAACAATTAATTTAAGATATGGGCATGAATTTCAATTATGTGTAGTGATTCCTAATTTTTAAGAGCTTAGGTGGAGTTAATTTTAGTTGTATTCAATTAAACTACTTCTAACTGTTAATTGAACTAGTTGGTGGTTAGTTGAGTAGTAGGACATCAATATAACTCAGAGATCATCTAGTTAACTAATCAATCAATTAGTAATTATCTCATGCATGCAAAGAATATGATTTTCCCAGTTGTGGTGGACTTTCCAAGGCAGTTAACCGAAAATTGTAAACTAGTTGAGTGTACAGGTGTTGTATGAGGTCAGGTGAACCATCCTTGGGAATTTTGGAATCAATTATAGGAATTACCTAATTAATAGGGTCCCAATTTCCCAATTAATATCACAAGGAAATATAGGTGATGTGTGTTGTTGTGGTGTGCTGAATTGGTTAAGTACTAGCTGAATAAATCATTTAGTAAGAGAGAATACAATTTATTTTGTAGGTTGAGCTTTGGCATTGAGCTGAAAATTGCAATAGCTTCTCTTACTCACTTGATTTATGAACAAAAGGTTGAAGGGGTCTTGAGAAGTTACTTTCCCCTATATAAATTTGTGTGTATGTGTGTTATTTCTTGATGCATGTTTATGATATGTGTTTTAGATTGTGAATTGATTTTTGTAGATCAGTTGAGTAGATTTGAGCCTAGTGATTTAGTAAATTTTGTGAGCAGTTTCAAATCTACACATAATTTCTATAATTTTCATGAGTGAAAGTGGGTCTTAATGAGGTAAACACACACTAAAATGGTATATCTCAATAATCATATAATTGTTTGTGTCATAACACACATAATTATGGAATTCTTACAAAAAAGTGGCAGAAATTTATCACTGTTGTTAGATATAATCATGATTGCATGAAAATTTGAGAACAAAAAAACTAAAAAACATAGGATAAATGTGAGATAAATAAACTTTCATGCACCCAATATTGATATACACACAATATTTCATAATAAAATAGAATTACATGAAAGTAAATATCATCTAATGTATCAGGTATTACTAAAATATACCAAAATGAAATGATAAACATAATGTTGATCATTTACATAGATTTAGGAGGGGGGAAAGAACAAAGATATGTACTAATTAAATAAAATTACAAAAGATAGAATGATTACCATGATCCATGCTCGTTACACTCCTTGTTTCAAGTCCTTGAATCCTCTTTAGTGACACTTAATTTTCCAGAATAAGTGAATCTATTCACAATATCATTGAAATAAGAAAATAGGTTCTCTCACCTAGACCTCACTTGTGTTGATTCCTAACATCCAGTAGAATGAAACAATATAATAAAGAAATAACCTTAATCAATTTTTCCAACATTATTATGCTTTATAATATTGAATGATTTGTCCCTCTATCCCATCTCCTTGATTTTTCCTCTTCTTACAAGAACTTAGAGGACCCTAGAGATAAATTCATGGAATGTGAATGAGGATAAATTAGATCATGCAGGTGTTCCATAATAAATAATATAATATGGAAAACCCATCGCTCATTGATCTCCTTGGAACTCTATAGTTATAAAATATGTAAGGGGTCATCACATCCCACAAATTTTATATGGAAAATCCATGATTAGCCATGAGTAATCTATGAGGAAGTTACAACTAACCAATCTGGGTTTTAGGAAACTAGGTTTGATTATGGATTTTTATAAGTAAATTCCTTGGGACAAATTTTGACTTCGACTTGACTACACCATCATCTTCTTTTCAAGGCCTATAGTTGTAAACTAATGTGTAATTTCTATCTCTACCCATAATTTTACATTAATTTCATTCATGTTTTTGTTTTGAAGATGAATTAATCATGATGTTTATGTAAATATTTTTATCATTGAATTATATATGGATTTTATTATTAATTAATTTTGTGATTTATTATTTTATTTACTTAGTGACATCCATGCATACATTCATTTTATTGTGTAGGGTTTTTTTGTACTATTCAACAACCCCCCCATTTATTTTATACTAGTTAATACTATAATAATAAATGGGGACCCTTTAAAAAAAATTTCAAAGATTTAGCAAATAAGAGTTTTCCTTTTGAAAACATTTGTAATAAAACCTTGGATAATCTTAAAATATTGAGCCAAGTCACTTAGGACCAATAATTCTCGCTTTATCATAAATCGCAGAAACTTAGGACCAAGAATTCTTGCTTTATCATAAATCGCTAAAACCAAAGTAACAAATATTATTTGTGAGTCGAAAACCCAAGAAATACGATAAAATAAACCCCTTTGGAAGACCGAGCATAGTGTTGAAATTTTTTAAACTTTAAGGATTTAAAGAATTCTTTATAAAATAAAGATCCTGTCGTAATGGAATAATCTTCTGCATAAGGAAAAGCACTTAAAACATCAACAAGTATACTGCTCATCGCACATCGCAAAACATAAGCGATTTTGAATTGACATATTCTTGACATTACGACATTGCGATAGTGTGACCTTGCAACATTGCTATATTGTAACTCTTCCAGATTGTAATATTGTGGCTTTGCGATATTGCAATTTATCACAATCACAAGATCGATATCGCACTTATGCCATACCAATTTGAAATATCATTCAGAACATGCGATGTGATATTTTGATAAGACATAAATGGAATCACACGTAGGCCTTAATGCATAATTAATAAGGTTCAACCGCATTTACTCTTTGAAAGGCTCGAGAATATTTATATATTTTTTACTCATGTTTGCAATAAAATATTTGTCCTTATATACTCTTAGAATTTACTATGTTATTAGATTTCCACTTTTACTCTTGCTCTAAGTTTCATTTTGTTTTCTCCATTTCCCAAATTTCAGGAAACAATGCTCATAAATGACTAACAAAGGAAAGAATACTATGGAGGCCAGTGCCTTTGAAATTAATACATGTGTCCACTCTTCCCTGATACAACATGTAACAAATATGGTGGGACTACATCATGGGAGGAAAAGTATAATTTATTGGAGGATGAAAACCTAAGGGTACTGGAAAATAAAGAAATACTCGATGCTAAATTCTCATCTGAGGCTTCTTATTTTGAAGCAACATGTTCTTTTCTACACATGATAGCTGCAAGGCCCAAAAAATTTCCATACACGGATATGGTAAAGTGGATTATCGACAATGTGGACATTTTAGATAACATTCAAAAATTCCAGTAGGAAATCATGGGGTCATTCACTCCAGACAATTTACACCGAATGTAACAAGTGCCAGAACCACAAAAGCCCTATGACAAAGCTTTCATTGAGAATTTCACAAAATAAAATGAAGACCTGAAAGATTTTTTATAGACTAGGAGGTTTGGCTCTAGCAAATTCAAGAGGGAGAAATCTTGTATGTACCTAATTGCACCTCTATCAGCCCCACATAGTCTTTTAGTTGCGATGATGTGTAGGATATTTGGAAACGCTGACAATACCATGTTTTTCATTGAATGGGTTCCATTAATTGATGCAACCATTAATGCCACAATTATCAACTAAAGAAATATTTTTTCAAAAAATTTGGATATGGCCATTAGGCAATACAGGCACAGTAGAACTATTTCCACTTGGTTTATCCCTCCCTTTTATATGAGTGAATATGTAATGGATGATACATGTTTTTGTTCACATTTTCAAAACATGGGTTGGAATTGGACTCAAAAATACCCTACTCCCATCCATTTTAATCATAAAAGTTTGTGGGAATCCTAGTGTTGACCCCATTTTTACAAAATTTGCGAGAGCAATATGTTGCCAATTCACCAAACCATTTTTGGTGGGAAAGCCCCCAGGCTATTAGAGGAAGCAGAAACATACATCTTGCCCATGGCAGGATAGTTTGGCGAGGAAACATTCACTTATGCCAGATTTTTTGGGAGTATTACAGCTCCACATGTTCTTCCATAATATTTTCATGATAAGCTATTCACAAGAGATATTTCCTATCAATCAGTAGGGGATGGTATTATCAAAACCCTTAAAGAAATGAAAAAATCCATCTGGCCAATCTTCCTGGTGAAATGTGGTGCTTTTGCATTACATGATTTTGGACACATAGTAAAAGAGATACCGAACATTACCTCCCGGAGTCTGGCTATTGTGCTAGGAAGATAGTATAACCCTGAAAATGTCGCTCAAAATCACAGTTATGGTAAAAAAACAGAAAAATTATTCACGAGGAAGATAAATTTGATGATCTTTTTGAAAAGGCTCAGACATTTTCACATGTCTTACATTTATCATCAATAAAACTTATCCCATCCAACCTCAACCGCTTTCACATATACAAAAATAAAATATTCACAAGGGTCCCTTTGGACCTATTACAAATTGAGGAAATAAGAGAACCTACTACCAACGTAAGCCTGCAGGAAAAATCCAATCACAATTCTGATCAAGAATCTCCAGAAAAGTTAGTTCAAGGTTCAGAACATTTTGAACATCAATCTCAGAGTAATGAATAAAACCCCAAGGAATATCTTGAGAATAATACATATGAAAATGATGGAGAAATTTCCAAAATGGTCTCGGCTGAGGAACACATGGATATTGACTCCACACAGGTTCAAGTAGAAAATATCATAGTCAATAATCTAGATAAAGAATGGGAGAAATTTAGACAAAATCTCCAAGTGCAAGAGACAAAGGCAAGTCTTGAAGGAACTTTTGGTTTTCAGACCCCTAAACAGACTCAACAGGTTATAAATCTAGTATCAACAATCCAAGGAGTTACAACTACTCAAGATATTGAAATCATCCTAGCCTACCCGACTTCAGAAATTGTTTTAAAGATTTAGGAGATACCCCCCCTGGATATATTCTATAGACAAACACATAAATCAGTAGTAAGGAGGCAAAGGAAGAAAAGGAAACTCGATGCATCAATTGTAGCAACTCCAAAAAATTAATCAATGGAGGTAGTATGGAAAGAAACCCCCATTGATCCATCATAAAATATTACAAGACTATCACAATTTGCAGGCGCTTATGCAAATGCAACAATGTATAAGGAAGCATAAGTTCGTCCTTTTCATAAATAAAAATAAGAGATAATTCAGCTATTGGTGAACTAACTTGAACAAGAAAAATAGATCACCAATAAGTAAGTAGAGCTTCAAATGGTACGGTTTCAAAAATATTTTGAGGAAATGAGATTACAACATCAGAAAAACATCGCAAAGAATGACTCATAGATTCATAAAACATAGAATGAAGTGGATAAACTCATAGATCACCCTCAAAAGGAGGAATTCATTAAAGAGACACGTGAATTAAACACTCAGTTGTCAAATCAATAAGAAATATTTTGCCAAAAAATCCAATTGATCAAACCATATTGTGAAACATGTGATGCAATAGCCATTCAAGTGGTTGATCAGAGATTGAAAACTCCTCTTCACCCTCTTCCTAAACATCCTGAAATATGGTTGCCCAAATTTAATCCTGATGATGGCCTTCCAGCGGAATAACATCTCCATAACTATATATTGGTCATCAATTTAAATGAAGTTACTGAACAAGACTGCGTAGTCAGATTATTTCCATATACTCTTATAGGATCTCTAGGATCCTGGTACTTTTCATTGCCCCCTTGATCCATAAACATCTTGGATATGTTTGAACAACAATTCATATCTAAGTTTGGAGATGATAGAACCATTTCATCGGTGATCAATGAATTTTCCAATCTAAAGGCTTAAACGAGAAAAAAGATCAAACATTTCATCTCTAGGTCCAACTAACTACTAAAGAAAATTCCAGCTGCATCAGCCCCTCGTGCTGATGTTCAAATTGAGTGGTATATATCTTATCATCCCTCCAACATAGCCATTTTTGTATATAGAGTGAAGTTTCCCATGTTATCAGATAACATTGAGGAAGACTTATCGGTAGAGAAATGCATAATTTCTCTTGAAAAGAAAAAATCTCATGAAGAAATAAAATCTAAGAAAGTCACTTTCAAATATGGATGTAAAAAGAAAGCCTTGCAAGATCATTTTGATCTTGAAGGCCTTCAGGAAGTACTAAAAAACATGTCTAACAAAATGGTTGAAATGAAGAAATAAGTTGTTGAATCCTCTCCTACTAAAAAATCTTCTAGATCTTTTAGGAGGAACCCCTCTTCTAGTTCTCATCTACCAAATACAATATCTAATGTTGAGTTTGACGAAGAGGAATCAGAAAATGAAGATGAGAAAACTGGAGAATAAAAAGTAGTCGAACTAAATGCAATGTGGGACTTTATCCTTGCAAATGAGGAATAACAAGAAGTTTTCTCCATTAGCACTACTAAAATTGGGTTTGTTGACATCACATCACTGTGTGTTTTCCTAGAAGTTGTGTAAGAGGAAAGTATACCCGAGGTAACCACAAACCAACCTTTTAGATGAAGAATCTAGCCAATCTGCATCCAGAGAGGGCTCTCTCTTTATAATTTATCTTTGTTCTTAGAAGGTTTTAGGCTAGTTATAGATTCAAGAGTTTGTTTTGGGAAAATGGTGGAATCCACAAACTAAGGGAAAGGTTGAGGGCTTTCAGTCCATTGGGCTATGGAGTCAAAGGATGGCTTTACTGGATTTCTATTCTACGCACAAGATGGCTTTACAGGGAAAGATAGCTAGACAGAGAACAATCCTTAGAATTTAAAGTGGATGGGATGATTTTTGAAGGGATGAAAGGCAGCTAAGAATCTTTCACCATATTCAAAGAAGAGAAGTGAGATGACTACAAACAAAGAGCAATGAAGAATTCTTTATTATAGTAATCAACAATGTTTAAATTAGCAAAGCAAGAGCATTTAAGAATTCATGCTTATAACTAATTCAGAGGAAAACATTAAGAACAATCACATCTGAAATCATAGTACAATTAAGTAAATTCTGATTCAATCCTTTATGTAAATTATTCAGAAATGGACATAATGATATTATAAACTGATATAAAACTTAAGACATAGGGTAGAAAGACTTATTGAACTGCAGTCCAACACATGAATCCTGCAAAAAGTCCTGAGCTTCAAATCGTCATCCAGTAAGCCACGAATAAATTTCTCCAAAATTATTTTATTCCGAAAATCTCAATGTTACAGCAAAGTAATAGAATCCACCCCAAATGCTTCCAAGAGTGGAGTATTTATACAAATTCTAAACTAAAATATCTTGAAACAAATATCAAAATTGGTTCACAAATCTCTCCAACTATTTACATAAATAGAACTTAATTAAAGGACACTCAAACTAATGCATATATTTGGCACTATTTTGTATGTATAGGTGATGAAAAAGAGGAGAATTCGAATTTGATCCAACTCTTAGTTGATGATGAGGCATCCAAGTCACTAACTGCTTCCTTTCTTTGTGCAATCTGCTCCAACAATTCTGCAAACTTGGGGTCCAATGATATCTTTTTATTTCTCAATCCGTAATAGATATGTAAAACATGAAAGAGGTTATTGTAGATAAATATGTTGGTGAGATAAACCTCTTTCATTTTCCGAAAATTCCTCTCCAGATATGCATAATAGTCTCTGTAAAAAATATGTGTAAAACAGAGTTTTACAGAGTCTGAAACATGGCCTGTAAAGATGCACATGTATCTCTCATTATAAAACCAATGTGAAAAAACTGAAATAGGTTGTTGTATATGGGTCTCTTAGTAACACAAACCTCCTTCAGTTTTGTACGAAGTATTTTGGATTGGCCACAATCCTCTCGGAAAAATGATGACTTAAACTGGAATTTTCTGCAAAACGTGCTTTCCAACATTGTTTAATATTTACAAAACCATAATGGCTGTTAGAAAAGTGAGAGAGGTTTTTGTATATGGCCCTATTAAGAGCATAAACCTCCTTCAGTTTTGTAAAATTCATCTTGGATTGATCACAATAGTTTCTGCAAAACTATGACTAAAATATGCAATTTCTGCAAAAATGTTCCTTCTTGTTATGTTTTTTCATCTTTTTACTTTCTTGCTCTTTTGACTGTTTTAATTTCACTTTAGACAAACCTCACTATTGGTGAAAGTATTCTCATCTCTTTTTACCATTTTACTACCTTCTGTATTTACTTTTACTGTTTACCTTTGACTGCTCTATAACTTCATTTTAACTTTCACTGACTTTTACCTGATACACTTTAACCACTGATACTCTTTAGCTGTTATGCTTTCTAACCTCTGTCTGAATAGATTTGATAACAATCTTGGAGTAAAAAAATATTATGACTAGTATTAAGACTATTTATCCAAGGATGTGATCTTCTGATTACCTCTTCAGGGGACAACCGAGTAGATTTTTCAAGCAATTCTTCCATAGACAAAGGTGCTAGTTCTTGGTCTGGTTCAAAATGTAGCATTGCATTGATAGCCTGGGGAGTAATGGAGAAAATAACACTCTGGTCAGGGGATATTACAGCTCTCTGAGTGGGATCATAGTTAGAATGGCAATAGTGGATGATTTCTGGGAAAGAAATGACTGAGGGGATGAGATATCTCGGGAGATTGGATTCCCACAACCCAATGAGATCTTGCCCCTTTGAGTATTCGTCTCTGCAGCGACAATAAATCAGAAGGGGACTTTCATCAAAATGCAAATCTTTAATCTGAAAATCTTTATCTACTAAAGGCAAATATTCTAACTCTCTGTGGGGGGCATTCAATGGAGTCACATTCAGGGCTGCCGGGGCTTCCATTTTGGTTCTTGTGGATTCAAAACGGAAGTTTCTGGGTTTTCTTCACAGGCCGGGTGCAATTTCAATTTAAATGAAGGAAATTAACACAATTTCAGTTTCAAGGGAACAATTCACAATTTTAAAACCTCAGGGAATGATCTCAGTGATAAGATTTAATCACTAATCCAGTGGAAAACAAGGAAAACAGACTTTCTTTTGAAGTTCGAAGCGCTATAGGATAAATACCTGTTCTTGGAGGAAAGCTGGCTTTTAACAGGTATCAGGCGGTAGCAGGAGGACGTTTGAACACAGGTCTGGTGGAAATCTGGAGCGAAATCGAATTGAACAGTGGATTTCAGTGAAAATTCGAGTTCTTTAGCGGAAAGCACAGTCGCGTTCAAATGATGAAAATGACATAAAAACACGCGAATTTGTTTTATTTCCAAAGTCAAAAAAGGGGTTTTTAGTTTTTCAAGGAGTGACGTCACTTTGGTACGGGCTGACGTGGGGCAGGGGGGCCGGGCGGTAAGCGGTTAGTCCCCGCACCGCTTATGGACAAAGGTGGTATTGAACGAGCGGGCAGCGATTCCATTAGAGTATCGACACGTGGACGGGAGACTAGTCAAATACCACCAAGCCCCCGCGCGTTAAAGCTCTGACAAAGGATGGGTAGCGGAATTGTCGAGGAGCGTTGATCTTTGGAGGGGCGATCCAATGGTTGAAATGATGGGGAGATGGTGGGAAGTTAAATGGTGCGGGCCCAATATATTTATTGTTAATTAATCACCCCGGGCGGAAGTTGATTGGTGGAGGTAGTTGGTTATTAATTAATTCTAATAATTAATTAATCCCATGGTATAATGGAAAGAGGGGTCGCGGCAGGGTTTCAATTGTGGTTGAAACGTCGGGTGGAATGCCAGGTGGATGGGTCATGGTGGCATAGGGGCTTTTCCGAACTTTTGGTTTTAAAAATAAGACTTCGGGTTTATTCTTTTTGTATTAAACATATAGAATTATATGTTTAAACGTTATTTCTTATATATATATTTTATTATATGATCAATTAACCGATGTAGTTAACTTATCATAGGGGCGGGACTATGATATAACGATATATTTTAACCAAAGGGCTTGTAGAAGCGGATTTTAATGAATATTTGGGAGGTAAATACTTTTGTTAAAACATTATAATAAATGGGTTTTCGGATATTTATATAAAAGGAGTTATATACTTAGGATAAGGCATTTCACTAGGAATTTAGTAAAATAAAGTTAAACATTAATATGAGAAAGGGACAAGGGAACTCAAAATATTTCACACATCTAATAAAGTGACAATTTCTGAAGTAAATTGCAATATCTCATCTTCAACACTTAAACTTAGAATAGTAAGTTACTTTGAGGGATTTTATGAATTTTTAGATATCAAGCAAAATGAGATTTTACTTAGGAAAAGGTTAAAGATGAATGATTATTTATAATGATGAATTATCTCAAGCACTTAGGTCTTTTTTATCATTAGGCCGAGGGTCCGGTCCCTCCAAAAGTCAAGGAAATGCCTTGAGCCCCTTTGATCTCCAAAAACCTTAGTACTTTGGGGGAAATTAGTAAAGCTTTTTAAGGGGAAAGTGATGAAGGAAGTTAATGATTTTGACTTTGCTTGCTATGATTTTCCAGTGTATTTCCTGCTTCAGTATTTGTGATGAAAGTAAAGGATTAAAAACATTTAGCAGCATCATTCATCAGATAAAACTTTGTAACACCATCTACCTACCCTATCTACTACTACCATTTTCTCTTCTTTATTAGGGTGCATTTAGACTTGCAAACCCTTTTCAATCTTCTTTTATTTTACAAGGAAAATCTATCTAATTCTACACTTATTGCATCCAAGGGCTCAGATTAAACTGTTGAGCACCTTTTATTAACTCTACCTATCTACTTATCTGCCAAGATTAAACTGTTTGGTCAGATATTTATTCTCTATTCTACAACATGAAATTGAAACATGAACTAGCCAAGCTTAAACAGTTTGACTATTCATGAATTGTGGCATAAAACACAAGTTGCACACAATTTGTTTATTACATCAGAGTAAAAAGTAGTGGCATTTAGAGTTGCACACTTTCCTTGGCGTTTCTTTTTGATGGGGTTCATTTCTTTTACTTTTTGGCCATTTTATTCTTTTTACCCTTTGATTTTTCTTTTAGGGTATACCCTCTTTACATTTTTTAAATTTTTTGATTTTTTGGTTTTTCAAGAATATGGAACACCTTTGCTCAAGAAAAAGGTTTGAACATATTCCATAGTTCAATTAAGACAATCATGAAAAATGACAGCTATTGGTCTAGGAGTCTAACACTGGCTCCACTTGGGGATGGCTTTTCCTTGTGGAAAGTCAAGAACAGCAGGTCAGTTGCCTCAAAATGTCTTCAAACTAAACCATGTAATCTCCTTCTTCTGGTAGCTTTATTGTATATATGATAGTAAAACTTCTGAAGCTTAGGGCCTTCACTTCGGGCTTCAACTTCAGTAAGTCACCATCCAATCAAAACTGTGTTTCCTAGTTGGAAATCTTGAATTGAATATAGTCCTTTTTCTGCAACCTGAAATCTGATCTGAAACTAAAACAACACACAAAATTTTCAAACCAACTTAATGAAAAACTAGCTGAAAATTGACAACTAAAAAAAATGCTCAAAATTCTGAGCTTATTAGCACTCATTTACCTATTCTAATCTACTAAAAGTCTTATTGAATCAGGTAATACAAAAATGCCAATGAAGCCAATCAAGTAGCTGTAAAAATAAATGGATAACTTGATTTCTTGTGATCAAAATTGGAAGTATGTTATGATCATGTGCCTTTATAATAAATGATATGATGTGTAAAGGCCACTTTTGATGTATTTGATCCTTATAGAGAAAACGTGTTTGCAAATTTGGGCTCAAAAGATTCTCCATATAATCTGATATAGGATCAATAAAAGCATGATGTATGTTATTTACTTCTAGGCCTTCAATGACTAATTGTTCAATTGAATTATGAATATTAGTCCATGAACTTATTTCTTCAGTCTTGTGTTTGAAAGAATAATCATCTTCAATATGCAAGTCAAAAGATAGTACAATTTCTTCCTTCTTTGGAGAAGGAAGATTTTCAAAGAATTCTTTAGGATTTCGGAAATTGTATGACTGAATTTGAGAATGCAAAAGTTTGATTTCATTTTCATAATTTTCAGAGATGATCTTGAGAACACATATTTTCAGTTTAGGAGAATATTTTCTTAATTTCAAAATAAGAAAGAAAGCTCTTAGAAAATCCTCATCAAACTGAAGTTCTAATATCTCATCCCTCAAAATAGCTAGTGATTGTCTTGTGAAATTATCAAAATTATCATCATACTGATCATATTTAGGCAAATCTTCAGAATAAGGAATGTCATCAATTATAAACATTGGATCAGCATATTTTTCTTCCAACAATCCCAATACATCTTGATTAGATTGGTAGCATTCTATTTGAAAGTCATTATTTTTCTCAATAGGAGTACTATCAAGTAATGGGCCTTTTTGCGAAGGTAGAATAACATGAGCATCAACTTGTTCTTCTATCCCTTCATGGAAAAAAACCTTTGTACATTCATCAACATTAGAAGAAGTAGAAACAATTTCCCCATTATGTAAATATTTTAAGGATGATTGGATGTTTAGAAGCAAATTGATTTCTTCTTCGGTGAGGGGGGGTGGGAATCTCTGAATTCTTAGATTGGAATGACAATTGTTTTTTCTCTTACCTAAAATTTGATCATGAGGTTGATTATTTTCTTTAACTTCATTCAAAACATTAAATGAAACATCATTTGTTAATACAGAGGGGTTTTGTGGATCTTGATTTATCTCCTGACTTATTTCATCTTTGTTTAAATCCTCTTGATTATTATGATATTTAACTTGAGAATGAAAGTTTTGGACTTCTTCTAATAAATCTTCAGGAGACCAATTTGCAAAATCTTCATCAATATTTTTAGGGTAATGTATAAGATCTTCAGCTTCATCACAACAATTTTCAGCTAATGATAAAGATGGAAAATCTTCTTTGTAATGCTCATAAAATACCTTATGAAAATCTTTTAGAGAAAACAAACTTGCAGGTTTGAGAGCTTCGTACCATTCCCTTGCTTTTCCTTCTAAGGTTCCCATGAATATTTTCATGAGGCAATCCTCATGCCAATCACCCTTCAATCTTGACAAGTGTATATGAAATTTAATGAGATGTAGTAAAGGATCATCAATATTCTCATCTTGAAACATGGGCAGATTTTCACCCCAATTTACCTTCGGTAGTTTGTGTGGAAATCCAGGTATGTGATCTCTGCTCATGGGAGCATATCTTCGTTTTATTCTTGGATCATCTTGAAAATCAGCCATAATGAAAAGCCACTTTATCTGTACAACCAAGTTAGATCCTTATATAAAATACAATACATATTGAATCTTAACGAGAAAGAACATAATGTCTTGGATTAAGATCCAAGTTGAAAGCCTGAACTTTCCATATTGTTCTTCCAGGTTCATTCCTCCAGTGGAGTCTTGATTGTGAAATGGATTTGGAGTCCCCAGGTGGATGATTTTAACCTTTGTGTGTCTGATCACTGTCCACCATCATAGATTAGATCTGAACCTGTAAAACAATTCTGAAGAAAAAGTTAGTTCTTCAAGAAACCAAATTTTTTGTGAATTTTCAAAACAACTTCTACAAACACTTCAAGAAATTTAAGATTTTTAATTAAAATGTTCTCAAAGATTTATTGAACTAGAGAGTCTGATTGAATTTTTTGAATCCAAAGTTCAGTTTATAAGCTAAACCAGAGATAGACTGAAGCAGCATTTGTTTACTATGCAGTTGCACAGCAAAAGCATTTCAAAGGCTACCTGGCTGATCTTCAGACTCTGTCTATAGCTTATAAATCAAACAATAGTATCAATAAAAATGATTCAGATCCCCAGTGGAGTCGCCACTATGTTATCACTCAGGTTTTCCTAGAGGTTGTGTAAGAGGAAAGTATACCCGAGGTAACCACAAACCAACCTTCAGATGCAGAATCTAGCCAATCTGCATCCAGAGAGGGCTCTCTCTTTATGATTTATCTTTGTTCTTAGAAGGTTTTAGGCTAGTTATAGATCCAAGAGTTTGTTTGAAAATGGTGGAATCCGCAAACTAAGGGCAAGGTTGAAGATTTTCAGTCCATTGGGCTATGGAGTCAAAGGATGGCTTTACTGGATTTCTATTCTACACACAAGATGGCTTTGCAGGGCAAGATAGCCAGACAGAGAACAATCCTTAAAATTTAAAGTGGATAGGATGATTTTGAAGGGATGAAAGGCAGCTAAGAATCTTTCACCATGTTCAAAAGAAAGAAATGAGATGACTACAAACAAAGAGCAATGAAGAATTCTTTATTATAGTAATCAACAATGTTTAAATTAGCAAAGCAAGAGCATTTAAGAATTCGTGCTTATAACTAATTTAGATGAAAACATTAAGAACAATCACATCTGAAATCAGAGTACAATTAAGTAAATTCTGATTCAATCCTTTATGTAAATTATTCAGAAATAGACACAATGATATTATGAACTGATATAAAACATATGACAAAGGGTATAAAGACTTATTGAACTGCAGTCCAACACATGAATCCTGCAAAAAGTCCTGAACTTCAAATCGTCATCCAGTAAGCCACGAATAAATTTCTCCAAAATGCTTTTATTCTGAAAATCTCAATGTTACAACAGAGTAATAGAATCCACCCCAAATGCTTCCAAGAGTGGAGTATTTATACAAATTCTAAACTAAAATATCTTGAAACAAATATCAAAATTGGTTCACAAATCTCTCCAACTATTTTACATAAATAGAACTTAAGTAAAGGACACTCAAACTAATTCATCTATTTGGCACTATTTTTTATGGATAGGTGATTACAAAGAGGAGAATTCGAATTTGATCCAACTCTTAGTTGATGATGAGGCATCCAAGTCACTAACTGCTTCATTTCTTTGTGCAATTCTGCTCCAACAATTCTGCAAATTTGGGGTCCAATGATACATTTATATTTCTCAATCCGTAATAGATATGTAAAAAGTGAAAGAGGTTATTGTATATAAATATGTTGGTGAGATAAACCTCTTTCACTTTCCTAAAATTCCTCTCCAGCTGTGCATAATATTCTCTGTAAAAAAATATGTGTAAAACAGAGTTTTACAGAGTCTGAAAAATGGCCTGTAAAGATGCGCATGTATCTCTCATTATAAAACTACTGTGCCAAAACTGAGATAGGTTTTTGTAGATGGGTCTCTTAGGAACAAAAACCTCCTTCAGTTTTGTAAAATGTATTTCTAATTGGCCACAATATTCTCTGCAAAATGATGACTTGACTGTAATTTTCTGCAAAAAGTGCTTTCCAACTTTGTTTAATATTTCCAAAACCATAATAGCTGTTAGAAAAGTGAGAGAGGTTTTTGTAGATGGCCCTCTTAATAACATAAACCTCCTTCATTTTTGTAAAATTCATCTTGGATTGATCACAATAGTTTCTGCAAAACTATGACTAAAATATGCAATTTCTGCAAAAATGTTCCTTCTTGTTATGTTTTTTCATCTTTTTACTTTCTTTCTCTTTTGACTGTTTTACTTTCACTTTAGACAAACCTCACTATCGGTGAAAGTATTCTCATCTTTTTTTACCATTTTACTACCTTCTGTATTTACTTTTACTGTTTACCTTTGACTGCTCTGTAACTTCATTTTAACTTTCACTGACTTTTACCTGATACACTTTAACCACTGATACTCTTTAGCTGTTATGCTTTCTAACCTCTGTTTGAATATATTTGATAACAATATTGGAGTAAACAAATCTTATGACTAGTATTAAGACTGTTTATCCAAGGATGTGATCTTCTGATTACCTCTTCAGGGGACAACCGAGTAGATTTTTCAAGCAATTCTTCCATAGACAAAGGAGTTAGCTCTTGATCAGGTTCAAAATGTAGCATTGCATTGATAGCCTGGGGAGTAATGGGGAAAAGAACACTCTGGTTAGGGGATATTACAGCTCTCTGAGTGGGATCATAGTTAGAATGGCAATAGTGGATGATTTCTGGGAAAGAAATGACTGAGGGGATGAGATATCTCGGGAGATTGGATTCCCACAACCCAATGAGATCTTGCCCCTTCGAGTACTCGTCTCTGCAGCGACAATAACTCAGAAGGGGACTTTCATCAAAATGCAAGTCTTTAATCTGGAAATATTTATCTACTAAAGGCAAATATTCTAACTCTCGGTGGGGGGCATTTAGTGGAGTTACATTCAAAGCTGCCGGGGCTTCCATTTTGGTTCTTGTGGATTCAAAACGGAGGTTTCTGGTTTTTCTTCACAGGTCGGGTGCAATTTCAATTTTAAATGAAGGAAATTAACACAATTGCAGTTTCAGGGGAACAATTCACAGTTTTAAAACTTCAGGGAATGATCTCAGTGATAAGATTTAATCACTAATCCAGTGGAAAACAAGGAAAACAGACTTTCTTTTGAAGTTCGAAGCGCTATAGGATAAATACATGTTCTTGGAGGAAAGCTGGCTTTTAACAGGTATCAGGCGGTAGCAGGAGGATGCTTGAACACAGGTCTGGCGGAATTCTGGAGCGAAATCGAATTGAACAGTGGATTTCAGTGGAAATTTGAAATTCGTAGCGGAAAGCGCAGTCGCGTTCAAATGATGAAAATGACATAAAAACACGCGAATTTGTTTTATTTCCAAAGTCAAAAAAGGGGTTTTTAGTTTTTCGAGGAGTGACGTCACTTTGGTACGGGCTGACGTGGGGCAGGGGGGCCGGGCGGTAAGTGGTTAGTCCCCGCACTGCTTATTGGCAAAGGTGGTATTGATCGCGGGGGGAGCGATTCCATTGGATCGTTGCCACGTGGACGGAGGACTGGTCAAATACCACCAATCCCCCGTGCGTTAAAACTCTGACAAAGGATGGGTAGCGGGATTGACGTGGAGCGTCGATCTGCGGAGGGACGATCCAACGGTGGAAAAGGACATGGAGTAAGCGAAGGTTTAAGGTGCGGGCCCGTCGGGTTTTTGAAACAATTAATGTTTAATTTAATCACCTCGGGAGGCTTTTAATTGGTGAATGGAAGGTTATTAATTAGTTCAGATAACTAATTAATCCCATATTTATAATGAAAGAAGGGTTGCGGCGGGATTTCATTGGATGGTTGAAAAGTCGGGTGGAATGCCAGGTGGATGGGCCACGGTGGCATAGGATCTTTCCAAGGTTTTGGTTTTAAAAACAAACTTCGGGTTTTTATCCTTTTTTGCATTTAAACATATAGAATTATATGTTTAAAGTTTTTTCTTATATATATTTTTTATTATATGATCAATTAACCGATGTAGTTAACTTATCATAGGGGCGGGACTATAATATAACGATATATTTTAACCAAAGGGCTTGTAGAAGCGGGTTTTAATGAATATTTGGGAGGTAAATACTTTGGTTAAAACATTATAATAAATGGGTTTTCGGATATTTATATAAAAGGAGCTATATACTTAGGATAGGGCATTTCACTAGGGATTTAGTAAAATATAGTTAAACATTAATATGAGAAAGGGACAATGGAACTCAAAACACTTTGCTCATCTAAGAAAGTGATATTTTCTGAAGTAAAATTGCAATATCTCATCTTCAACACTTAAACTTAGAATAGTAAGTTATTTTGAGGGATTTTTATGGAATTTTGCATAATTTTCCTAAGCAAAATGAGATTTTACTTAGGAAAAGGTTAAAGATGAATGATTATAATGATGAATTATCTCAAGCACTTAGGTCTTTTTGATCATTAGGCCAAGGGTCCGGTCCCTCCAAAAGTCAAGGAAATTCCTTGAGCCCCTTTGATCTCCAAAAACCTTAGTACTTTGGGGGAAATTAGTAAAGCTTTTTAAGGGGAAAGTGATGAAGGAAGTTAATGATTTTGACTTTGCTTGCTATGATTTTCCAGTGTATTTCCTGCTTCAGTATTTGTGATGAAAGTAAAGGATTAAAAACATTTAGCAGCATCATTCATCAGATAAAACTTTGTAACACCATCTGCCTACCCTATCTACTACTACCATTTTCTCTTCTTTATTAGGGTGCATTTAGACTTGCAAACCCTTTTCAATCTTCTTTTCTTTTACAAGGAAAATCTATCTAATTCTACACTTATTGCATCCAAGGGCTCAGATTAAACTGTTGAGCACCTTTTATTAACTCTACCTATCTACTTATCTGCCAAGATTAAACTGTTTGGTCAGATATTTATTCTCTATTCTACAACATGAAATTGAAAAATGAACTAGCCAAGCTTAAGCAGTTTGGCTATTCATGAATTGTGGCATAAAATACAAGTTGTACACAATTTTTATTACATTAGAGTAAAAAGTAGTGGCATTTAGACTTGCACACTTTCCTTGGCCTTTCTTTTTGATGGGGTTCATTTCTTTTACTTTTTGGCCATTTTTATTCTTTTTACCCTTTGATTTTTCTTTTAGGGTATACCCTCTTTACATTTTTTAAATTTTTTGATTTTTTGGTTTTTCAAGAATATGGAACACCTTTGCTCAAGAAAAAGGTTTGAACATATTTCATAGTTCAATCAGGACAATCATGAAAAATGACACCTATTGGTATAGGAGTTCAACAACAATAACCTCATTAAATCAAAAGCATAAAACTCCAACTCCCGCAAGGAAAATGAATTACTAAAAATTCCTCTCCTAAAACTTCACAATAAAATACATCTCCATCAATGTTACGTCCCTATATTACTAGTTTAGTCCCTTATTGTTATTATTGTAGCCCCCTTATTGTTATTTTTGTACCCTTGTAACCGCAATATTTTTATTATTGTGCCCTTACATTATTATTGTTCGGTTGGCTAGGATTATATTCTGGGCCCATGGACTCCAATATATAGAAGGAGGTTTTGGTCATTTATATCATCCAATAATTGTTCATTTATGTAATTTATTGGAGGTTTCCCCCTCGAAGTGGCTATTCTAAGGCATTCATCTCTCTTTTCTTCTATTTTTGGAGCTGGTTTCATAAGATTTGGTATCAGAGCTTTGGATTCTACGGTTTCACTACTCCAAATAGGTCATCATGGAATTTTTCGCTATAAAAATGTTTCTACAAAGGTTCAAAATTTGAAATGTTTAGAGCATGTAGCTGAAATCCTGAGGAATGTTGTGGAAAAATTTCATATCTTGGTTTGCAATATTTTCGTAGATATGGATTTAAAAGTTAGGGAGTTTTGCAGGCTCCTAAATTTAACCTAAATAGGTCATCATGGTATTTTCTCTATAAATTTTGTTCTACAAATGTTCAGAAGTGGAAATCTTTACAGAGCGAAGCCGCAATCCTAAGGAACTTCGTGGGAAAATTTCAGAGCTTGATTCGCAATATTTTCGGAGATAGGGTTTGTGGAAGTTAGGGATTTTTCAAGCTCTTGAATTTCATCTCAAAGAGGTGACCGTGGGAAAAACACCATAACTCTCTCTCTGAGAATTTGATTGGAATTCTGTGAAAGGTGGACACAAGTAAACAAACTATAGTTTCCTTTGTATCAATTTCAGAGCCAAAGGAGGAAAAAATGATATGTTGCACGCCATATAAGGTCCCTCTACTGAACAAGTCCATAATTAAGTCATTGTGGGAGATTTGGCATAACTTTTCCTTGAAGAATCCAGATCAGGTTAGACCTCTAGAATTTGAAAGAAGATTCAGAGGGCTACTAGAGGGCCCAATTTTAGATATTGAAGATCTGAAATCAGGAATATAATTCAGTTTCAATATCAAGCTCCTTAAAACTAAGAAAAAGTTGTGTATTCTTTTTGAATTACAAATTCTTATTTGAAAAAATTAGTTTGAATTTATTCCAAGGTCATATTGAAGAATATGTATCAGTATTGGGTTCTAAAATGCCCCCCTAAAAATAATTCAACACCCATTAAGCCTTCAAAAGGCTCTACTATGACTCATGAAGATGAAGAAATGCAACATGAGATATCAATATTACAAGAGCAAGTGCACCAAATTTCGCTATCGCAAAGAGCAACAAAAAATGAAATGGATGTTTTGAAGAAAGGTGTGGAAACTAATATGGATGGTTTGAAGAAAGGCGTGGAAGCTAATATGAATGGTTTGGAAGCTAAGATGGATGGCATAGAAGTGGGCATGGAAGCTAAGATGGATGACATGGAAGCTAAAATCGATGAAAAAATGAAAGACAACATGGAAAACATGAAGAATGATCTAAAAGTAGACATAGAAGGTTTGGCAAAGTTGATACAAGAAATTTTTCCTAATGGTGAAAAGATAGTAGAGAAAACTCATGATGAGAACAAAATAAATGTTAATCGTGATTTCATAAACTCTAATGTTGGAGGGAAGAACCACCATATTCCAAAAATGGATATGAGGAAGTTTGATGGAAAGGATCCTGTAACATGGATACTATACAAGGAGCAATATTTTGATCTCAATAATGTGAAAAACACACAAAAGGTGTGCATTGCAACTTTAAATTTAGAACAAAATACATTTGTATGGTATCGATGGCTATGCTCCCGTAAAAAAATTGTCACTTGGTCAATTTTTACTGAGGAAATGATAGCACATTATGAGGATACAAAGAGCAACACCTTCTTTAGCCAATTGATAAATCTCAAACAAAAGGGTTTAGTGGGGCAACACATTGAGGACTTCCAAAAATTGAATATAAGGGTAACTGATATTCCAGAGGAACACAGGATTGATCTCTTCATAGGCACTTTAAAGGATAACATCCAATATGAAGTTCACGTTTTGGAACCTGATTCATTGGAGAAGGCATTCAGGTTGGCAAGAAAAATTGAATGTAAAATTATGGCGACAAGGAAGCCTACCACTCACTTCTATAAAGAGGGAAGTGTTGCTACTCCTAGATTTCCACAACCTATAAGGTTGACACCACAAAAATTGGAAGAAAAAAGAGCAAAAGGGCTTTGCTACAGTTGTGATAGCAAATACACTAAAGGTCATAAGTGTGCTGAGAAGAAATTATTTTACATATATTGTGAAGAGGAAGAAGAAAATGAACAAGAATCTTTAAAAGAAGAGGATATACACCAGGAACCAACCCTAGAATAGGAAGAAATGAGTCTGACCATATCGTGTAATGCATTGGCAGGAATTACCACTCCTCAAACTCTCAAGATAGAAGGACATATCAAGAAGAAAAAGGTAATAGTGTTGATTGATTCAGGTAGTACCCATAATTTTATGCATTGTAAGGTAGCCAAGGAATTGAATTATTTCCTATACCCAGCACCAGAATGTCAAGTGATGGTTGCAAATGGAGGAACTATAAATTGCTCTGGAAAATGCCATAATATCAAGCTAACCATGGGGGAATATGTATTGAATATTCCAATGCTTTCCATTCCTATGGGAGGTGCTGATGTTGTAATAGGAGTACAATGGTTACAATCTTTGGGGACGGTAGCTTTTAATTTTCAAGAACTTTTCTTGAATTTTTTTTCAGAAGGAAAGGAAGTCGGATTACGGGGTATTGCAGGGAAGCCAGGAAAAATAATAAGCTCAATGTCATGGCAAAGCTTCTAAAGAAAGAACAACGAGGCATAATTTCACAATTATTCTCACTAGAAGTTCCAACATCAAAATCATCTATTTTTGTAGATCTCCAATAAGTCTTGGACAGTCATTCCAAGGTGTTTGAACTCCCAAAGGACTCCCACCTATTCGTGATCATGATCACGCTATTCATCAAAATCATCTATTTCTGTAGATCTCCAAAAAGTCTTGGACAATCATTCCAAGGTTTTTGAAACTCCCAAAGGACTCCCACTTATTCGTGATCATGATCATGCTATTCATTCGATTCCAGGAAGTGTTCCTCCAAACATCATGCCTTATAGATATCCTTATGTCCAAAAGAGCGAAATTGAACGTATGATTGCAAAAATGTTAGAGGCTGGTATAATTCAACCTAGTCAAAATTCTTTCTCTGCTCCAGTAGTATTGGTGCACAAGAAGGATGGAATATGGTGCATGTGTCCAGATTATAGGGAGCTCAATAAGATCACCATTAAAGATAAATTTCCCATTCCTATGATTGATGAATTATTGGATGAATTACATGGAGCAATTTATTTACCAAGTTGGATCTTTTTTTAGGATATCATCAAATTAGAATGAGAACTAAATTTATTCTGAAAAAAACATTCCGAACTTATGAGGGCCATTGTGAATTTTTCATCATGCCTTTTGGCCTTACAAATGCACCTTCTACATTTCAAGGGTTGATGAATTCCATTTTCAAACCCTTCTTGAGAAAATTTTTGCTAGTATTTTTTTATGATATACTAATCTACAATAGGTGTTTGAAGCATCATGTTCAACATCTTAACAGGGTGCTAAAACTATGCAGGAGAAACAATTATATGAAAAAACATCCAAATGTTTCTTTGGAGTATAAGAGGTGGAATATCTGGGTCATATTGTATCTCACGAGGGTGTTAAGGTAGACCTTAACAAAATTAAAACCATTAAGGAATGGAAAGTCCCCACAACCATAAAGCAGTTTCGATGATTTCTTGGATTAACGGGGTATTATCGTAAGTTTTTTAAGAATTATGGGAGAATAGCAGCACCTCTAACAACATTATTGAAGAAAGATGCATTTTCATGGACTCGTGAAGCAACTAAGGCCTTTGAGCATCTTAAAGAGGCAATGTGTATAGCACCAGTCTTAGCTATGTCAGACTTCACAAAAACCTTTATTGTGGAATTTGATACCTCAGGAACTGGAATTGGTGTTGTTTTAATGCAAGATGGAAGACTAAGGAGCATTAGGCTCATAAAATCCTTTGTATTTTAATAGACATAGGGATCTGGTGTTTTCAAAGAAGATTGGTTCATTAATGTAATTATTAATGTTTTGAGTGATTTAGAATAAGAATTAATTAAATATTGAGAGTAATTTTGTAAATGTTCCCAAATGATTGGAGAACATGAGGGAAGTAGGATAGTTGAGATTTTGTGGGATCGAGAGATTCATGAATTAATTGTAAATCTTAAATTAGAATTGGTTTCATGATTTATGGTATTAAAGAGGATTCTTAGGAATTTGTTAAAGAAATAGAGGATCCGAAACCAAAACAATTGTCCGAAAAACATTTTTATATATTGTAAGCCTCAAAGGCATAAAGGGGAGGATAAGGTAAAGGAGAGGAGTGATTCGTACAATTTCTTAGGTAGATAGAGTTTTGTAAGCTTCAATTTGTTGTAAGCTTCACGGAAAATTAAAAGAAAGGCCATTTATCATAAAATCAGGCCTGAGAAAAGAGGAAACCTATGTAAATATTTTTTTATATATAAAGAGATTGTTTTCTGAGTTATCAATTGTGTGTAGAGAAATGAATTCATAAATTGATGTTATGAATCAGAGTTTGGCATAATACATGTATGTATAGGGTTTGAAATCGTGGTTCTACATACCATTGAAATGTTTGATGTAAATGTCAGGATAGGGCTAATGTCAATATTATGACTGAGTTGAAGTGCATAAAGGTTTTACATATACTTTGGAGAAGACTGAATGAGTTTGCATTTTTTTAAATTCAGTCATCGATCACTGAAAGGATCGATGACACAGAAGAGGAATTGAATTTTCAATTCAGTATTCGGTTACATTGGACCATATGTATCAAAAGTAAATCCGATCAACAATGAATGCAGATCAGGACCAGAACAAAGGTTTAATTTCAATTTATATTTAATATAATAGAGAATAATTTTCTGTTTGTTTACATCACATAGACATATTCTTTTGAAACCCCGTATTCCGGCATGGAACTGGAGAGATAGGTGCATTAAACTACACAGAAATCTCATGAGGGAGTTGTGCGGGAGAGTATCCAACAGAGAGAAGCAGATAACTATAAATCAGTGAAGAGAAGTTCAAAGGAATTAAGAGGTAAAGTACAGCCATTGGCCAGCGAGATTAGTGAATAAGGTTAAGGGAGACAGACAGTTAGGATTAAGTTGCGTAGATCAAAGTCAACGGAAGGACATAACCAAGGAATGGGTTTGAAAACCACCAAAGGATTTTTCATGTAGCTTTTAAATCGTAAGTGGTAAACCTTTAAATGGAAGGTGTAACAGTTAGGAAGTGACATGTGGTATCTTAAAACCGGCTATTTCGTGTGAGTTTGAAATGTTAAATGGTGTGAATCCTTGTTACGGGATAGTTGTCGGATTGGGAGATGGAGTGCGATAGCTGTGGATGGATGCACACAAGATGCCGTCAAAGGTATCTATGGTTGATAGCTGTGGGGAAGATTAATATATGACTGGCACTTGGGTTTTAAAATTAAAGGAAATATTTGACTTCGAATTTTAAATATAGTAAGTCACAATTCGATTTAACCAAAGTATCATTTATAAATAAATGAATTATCAAGGTGTTAAAGCGTGGGGCCGGATATGGTTCACGATTGGTAATTTGGGGTTTAAACCATAGAGTTGAAATCATAAGCGGATATGAAATTATGCTAGCACTAGTGTATTTTAACCTAAGTTGATTTTGTATAGTCAGAATTCAAATGAACGGGTTGTAATTATGGTTTATAACCACAATATCATGGAAAGGGATAGCTTATTGTTGAGTTTTATAACCATGGGTTAAAAAGTGAGGAAATATTCTTTTGAAGATTTAATAAGAAGCTTCTGCGCCAGATTATTGTATTATAGGCATGTGGGTATTTATTTTTAAATTTTATATGCATATTGTGGGTTTTTGCTGCTATGGCAGCATCATATTTTGGTATCAGAGCAGGAAACATCTATTTTGAAGGTGCAAGTTTGTTTTAATTAAATTGGAATTAGAATGAATGCATTTGTGATGGAGAAATTAAAAGGAGATCATATTTTAGATCTGATAGACTGCAACACATAGAGATACAATGCAGATGAGAAGTGAAACAAGATCACACAGAGATCTTGAAGGTGAGTTTATAAGTGTTATTTTAACTCTGATTTTAATATTATGTTTGGAGAATTCAGGTTGTAGACAGTTGAATAAAATCTCAGCAAAAGAAGATCACAACTTTAAGATCAGTGATGAAGGAATCTAGTAAAGGATTCTGAGTGGAAGAAAAACGTGGCATAACCTTGAGGAATTTCAACAAAGGTTGGATAAAAAGAACAATTGTTTTCTTAAAAGATGCAAATGTGTTGAAGCCTAGAAGGAGCAGAGAGTAATTCTCAAGAGGTTACAGAAGATAGAGAACTAGTTCTTTCCAAAAGATCAAATCCAGAGAAAATGATTGGTGAGGTAAGTTGTAACAAGGAGGACTTGTTATTGCAGAGGCTTTAGTACAACTCATGATGAATGATTGAGGAAATCCTGAAGATATAAATGGAGAAGAAGATGACTACTGATAGTCATAGAAGAGATAGCAGAGGTTCTGAGAGAGGCCACAATAGAAGAAAGGAGAAAGAAAATGCCAAGGCAAATGGTATATGGAAGCAGTTGACTGATGAAGATTATGAAAAAGAGTTAGCTGAGATAAGAGAACAATTTAATAAATTAAAAATGATGATAGAAGAAAACTAGAGATATGGTTAGATCATGAAGAAGAAAGTAAAGTGGCAGAGGCTACAACAGAAGAGAGAACAACAAGTGAATATGTAGTTAGCATAAGGGCTGAGAAAGCTTGAGCAGATGATGAGTGTGCAATTGAGATGTGAAGAACTTAGAGAAGCTGAGTAGAAAATGGAATTTTCCATTTGTGAAACAGAACAGAGTGAAGTTATGGGTAAAGATGAAGAATGGAGATTTGTGAAAGATCTTATGAATCATTGTGAAGATTTAAGAGAGCAAGAAGTTTACCTTGCTGAAGAGGGAATTATTGATGATTTCCTAAGTTGTTGGGCAAGTTTAGATCAGTTGGATGATGTAAAGTCTTATATTTTTGAAACTGATAATTTTGATGTGATTACATGTTTTGCAGAAGATGAGCAATCTTGTGAATCTTTCAAAAGTATGGGAGAGTATCTTTCAGAAGATAAATACTATGAATTTAAGAATGATGAAGAATGTCTCTTGAATGAGGAAAACAATCATGCATTTATATTTCAAGCTATTACAACACAGGAAGAATTTCTTGTGAAATAAGAAGATGGAATTCAATCTGAAGCACTGATATGTGAAGCAACAGTTGAGATTGTTGAAACTTGTAATTTTCAAACTGAAAATTTCTGTATAAATACAAGAATTGTCAATGATGATAAAGTACTTAAGGAATGCCAAAAATAAATTGCATTGCTGGAATATTTACTAGAAAACATAGAGTATGAGAGAGAGATTTCAGAAGACAGAGTTCACTACAGTGGACAAGAACAAAGAGACATCATCGAAGCAGATGATGTGGAAGAAAGACTTGTTGACAATCTAGAGATTTCTTCAAATAATTCTTTAAGGAGAATGAATCAGCATACTGATGTGCTGATAAAGGAAGAAATTTCAGATCAGCATACTGAAATGTTGCCAGAGAAAAGAAAGGTACTAAGGCCTTATGGTTTTTATTTTAATAATTTTTTTGTGAATGCAATTTTTGCTATAGATGCTGGAGAAAATTTGACAGATTTGGTAAATCAAGTAAAGGAGAAGGAATAAAATTATGTGGAAGTCTTTAGTCCATGGAATAAAGAAATTAAATTACTAGAAATTATGCTGAAGAATCAGGATTCAATACAGGAAGAGCACGAGCTTGAAGAAGTGCAAAATGTGAAGGTGCAAGAATTAAAGGACATCAAAAATAAACTAAGGCAAAGAGGTGAAGAGAGAAGTAAAAGACATACTATGTACCAGTCCAATTAATTTCTAAAGAAAGGAGACAAAGAAATTGTCATAAGTGAAAATCAAGAAGAAGTTATTAATTGTAGGAAACAAGAAGGTAAGGATGACAGGGCGACAGTAACAATAAAAGTTCAGCAATCAAGAGATGGAAGAAATCATCAATCAAAAGATTTATTAGACAGAGAAATTGAACTGATAAGAAGGATAATGATGAAATTGTCTCAGAAGAATACATCAACAAGAAATAAAAGAAGCAACAGCAGAAAAAGGAAGACACTAACAGACTGTGAAAGTACAACTAGTGGAGCAAAGCAGCATAAAGTGTGGAGACTTGGAGAAAAGAAACAAACAATAGCAAAAATAGATGACAAATTACAGAACAAGGTATGGGATCTAGGAAGACAAATAGTAAAAGCACGTGATCAGGATATCATGATTATTTTTAACCTTGGGAGTCCGATGCAAGAGCATTAGGCTCAGAAAATCCTTTGTATTTTAATAGACCTAGGGATCTAGTGATTTCAAAGAAGATTGGTTCATTAATGTAATTATTAATGTTTTGATTGACTTAGAATAAGAATTAATTGAATACTGAGAGAAATTTTGAAAATGTTCCCAAATGATTGGAGAACATGAGAGAATTAGGATAGTTGAGATTTCCTAAAGATTGAGAGATTTATGAATTAATTGTAAATATTAAATTAGAAGTGGTTTCATGATTTATGGGATTAAAGAGGATTCTTAGGAATTTTTTGAAAAAATAGAGGATCTGAAACAATAATTGGGTTCAGAAACATTTTTATATATTGTAAGCCTCAGACGCATAAAGGGGAGGAGAAGGTAGAGGAGAGGAGCGATTCAGGTTTTAGACAGATAGAGTTTTTAAGCCTACAGGAAAATTAAAGGAAAGGCCATTTATCAAAAATTAGGCCTGAGAGAAGAAGAAACCTGTGTAAATATTTTTTTATATATAAAGAGATTGTTTTCTGAGTTATTAATTGTGTGTAGAGAAATGAATTCATAATTTCATGTTATGAATCAGAGTTTGGCACAGTACATGTATGTATAGGGTTTGAAATGGTGGTTTTGCATACCATTGAAAAGTTTGATGTAAATGTCGAGACAAGGTTGATGTTAATATTATGACTGAGCTAAAGTGAATAAAGGGTTTACATATACTTTTGAGAAGACTAGATGAGTTTGTGTTTTGTTAAATTTAGTCATCGATAACTGAAAGGATTGATGACATAGAAGAGGAACTGAATTTTCAATTGAGTGTTCGGATACATTGGACCATATGTATCAGAAGTACATCCGATCAATAGTGAATACAGATCAGGACCAAAACAAAGGTTTAATTGCAATTAATATTTAATATAATAGAGAAGAATTGTCTGCTTGTTTACATCACATTGACATATTTTTTTGAAACCCCGTATTCCGGCATGGAACTAGAGAGATAGGCGCATTAAAATACACATAAATTTCAGGAGGGAGTTATGCAGAAGAGTATCCAACACAAAGAAGAAGAGAACTATAGATCAGTGAAGAGAAGCGCAAAGGAATGAAGAGGTAAAGTACAGTCATTGGCCAGCGAGATTAGTGAATAAGGTTAAGGGAGATAGATAGATAGGATTAAGTCACGTAGATCAAAGTCAACGGAAGGAAGAAACCAAGGAATGGGTTTGAAAACTAGCAAAGGATTTTTTGAGTATCTTTTAAATGGTAAGTGGTAAACCTTTAAATGGACGTGATAGCAGTTAGGAAGTAACACATGGTATCTTAAAACCAACTATTTCGCCTGAGTTTGAAACGTTAAATGGTGTGAATCCTTGTTACGCAATAGTCGTCGGATTGGGAGATGGAGTGCGATAGCCATGGATGGATGCACACAAGATGCCGAAAAAGGTCTGTATGGTTGACACCTATGGGGAAGATTAATATATAACCGACACTTGGGTTTTAAAATTAAAGGAAATCTTTGACTTCGACTTTTAAATATAGTAAGTTGCAATTTGATTTAACCAAAGTATCATTTATAAATAAATGAATTATCAAGGTGTTAAAGTGTGGGGCCGGATAAGGTTCAAGATTGGTAATTTGGGGTTTAAACCATAGATTTGAAATCATAAGATGATATGAAATTATCCTAGCACTTCGGTATTTTGACCTAGGTCAATTTCATATAGTCGGAATTCAAATGAACAAGTTGTAATTATGTTTTATAACTACAATATCATGGAAAGGGACAGCTTATTGTTGGGTTTTATAACCATGGGTTAAAATGTGAGGAAATATTCTTTTGAAGATTTAATAAGAATCTTCCGCGCCAGATTATTGGATTATAGGCATGTGGGTATGCATTTTTAAATTTTATATGCATATTGTGGGTTTTTGCTGCTGTGGCAGCATCAAAGACCCATAGCTTTTGGAAGTCATCCAATCAAATGAAAGTATTTACAGAACACTATTTATGAGAAGGAAATGTTAGCAATACTACATGCACTAAAGAAATGTCAACCTTACCTAATGGGAAGACACTTCAAGGTAAAAATTGATCATGATAGTCTTAAACATTTTTTTGAACAAAGAATATCTTCAGAAGAGAAGCAAAAATGGTTCACAAAGATGTTGGGTTATGAATTTGAAATAATCTACAAAAAAAGGGAAGCTAAATGTTGTTGCAGATGCACTCTCAAGAAGGAATGAATAGGTGGAAGCATTTCTTTCTGCCATTTCTATTATCCAACCAAATTGGATAACTGAAGCAAGGGATGAATGGAAGAAGGATGAAGAAGTGTGGATACTCATTCAAAAGTTGCACAAGGTCCTAGTACATATGATACATTTAGTTGGAAAAATGATTCCTTATGGTACAAAGATCGCTTATATCTTTGTAAGAATTCCCAACTAAAACAAAAGATTCTTTTGGAATTGCACACTTCTCCTTTAGGAGGACACTCAGGATTTTTAAAAACTCACCACACGGTGAAGAAAGAATTTTTTTGGGATGGCCTTAAATCTAATATTCAAAATTTTGTGGCGGAATTTTTAGTTTTCCAACAAAATAAAATTGAGACAATTAAGACCCCGGGTCTTCTACAACATTTATCCATTCCAAGTCAACATTGGGAGGAGATTTCAATGGATTTTATCACAGTTTTACGTAAGTTCAAAGGAAAGAGTGTCACCATGGTGGTAGTTGATAGAATTACCAAGTATGCACACTTTTGTGCATTATCTCATCCATTTAAAGCCAGTACAGTTTCTACTACATTTAGGGACACAATTCAAAAGATACATAGAAACCCAAAGTTTATTGTGAGTGAAAGAGATCCCATTTTTACTGAAAATTTTTGGACAGAGTTATTTTCTTGTTTGGGTACTCAATTAGCTCATTGCTCATCTTATCATCCTCAATCTCATGGTCAAACTGAGATAGTGAATAAATTTTTGGAAAGATATCTTCGTTGTTTTGTATCTGATAAACAGACAAAATGGGTCTAATGATTACCTCTCGTTGAATGGTTGGATAACAATTCCTTCCATATTGTAGCAAAAATGACCCCATTTATGGAAATTTTTGGATATCATCCACCTTCCATCACATAATATTTAAGAGGAAATTATAAGGTTCAAGTAGTGGAAGATCACATTGAGCATCAACAAGAAGTTCTCCAACTCTTAAAGGATAACCTAAATTTGGCAAAAAATAGAATGAAACAACAGGCAGATCAACATTACAATGAGAGAATTTTTGATGTAGGAGACTGGGTATTTTTACGGCTACAACCATACAAACAAATGTCCCTCAAGAAAGCTAAGAAGGATCACAAATTATTTCCAAAGTACTATGGTCCTTACAAGGTGTTGTAAAATATTGGTACTATGGCATACAAATTGGATCTTCCTGCTTCTTCATGAGTGCATCCAGTTTTCCATGTTTCATGCTTAAAGAAGTTTATAGGTGAAAATCTTCTAGTTCAAAAAATATTTCCAGAACTTGATGAGGAAGGAAAAATCATATTGGATCCTGAAGCATTAACGGAAACAAAAACTTGACAACTATGAAATCAATGAATTTCAGAGTATCTCATCAAGTGGAAGAACTTACCCACTGAAGATTATACACGGGAGGATAATAATTTTATACAAAAGCACCCAAATTTACTCAAGCATTGAGAAGAACACTTTTTTGAAGGAGAGGGGCATGTTAGGCCCCTATATTACTAGTCTAGTCCCTTATTGTTAAGGAAAATTTTAGGGGCTAGTATTCATAGATGGGCTAATTTTCCATACTTTTTCCAAAAAAAAAAGATTCGCCAATTCCCCTTTTTTCCTAAAAATGATTCACCCAAATTTTAAAAGAAAGAAACATTTTACCTTAAGTATCGCCAATGTTTTTTATAGATTATATAAAATAATTAGAAGTTTGAATATTTTCACTAAAATAGCACCAAGAATTTTATATTTCGCATATTATGGATTATTAATATTCACCAAGATTTCTAATATTTAAGATAAATTTCCATCCTTAAAATTTTCCCTGCTTATTGTTATTAGTGTAGCCCCCTTATTGTTATTGTTGTACCCCTGTAACCCCAATATTGTTGTTATTGTGCCCTTACATTATTATTGTTAGGCCAGCTAGGATTATATTGTGGGCCCATGGACTCCTATATATAGAAGGAGGTTTTGGTCATTTGTATCATCCAAGAATTGTTCATTTATGTAATGTATTATAGGTTTCCCCCTCGAAGTGGCTATTTCTAAGGCGTTGATCTCTTTTTTCTTCTATTTTTGGAGTTGGTTTTATAACAATCAAATATTCCATCTACATCAAAGACCCTGGTAGTTATTAATACCACGAGGTATAATATTTTGGAAGATATGAAGAGAACTAGGGCCAATATTTCATTACATGAACTTAGAAAATTGAAACAACAACAGAAAATGCTACTTAGAGAACCGAATGCAGTTCATGTTTCAACCTTACCTATTGTTGTTGTATCTCAAGCTTCTAAAGGCATGCGTAAACCCCCAAATTCTTCAAATAAATTCAACCCTATGGATGTCATCTTAATCTGTGAAAATTCTTATTCACACACACCTCCTTCCCTCTTAACCTATGAAATTTGCAATAAAAACCTTCATAATTGTTTGATTGACTCAGGAGCCTCTTCTAATATAATGAAAAAAACAATATGTGCTAAGTTAAATGTCAATCCTTAAAAGTCTTCCTTTCACATAGTATGAATTGATAGAACTAAGATGCAAGTCATAGGGAAAATAAATCTAGTTAGCATTCAACTTTCATAAAATCCCAAAGTCTGTGAAATAATGGATATATTGGTAAATTATATTCCTGAATTTTATGGTCTAATTATAAGTAGATACTGGTCTAAGAAACTCCATGGATATTTTTCTACAGACTGGTCTCACTTGTGGCTCCCTTACAATGGGAATCCAAATCAAATTCGAGTTGACCGAGAGAAACACCTAAAACATATAGTGACTGGATTTGAAGTTGATAATCATCGAATAGAATTCAATAATAAAATTATTGGGAATTATTAAACTAGATCATTTTTAAGAAACCTCAACGCACAAGAATTTCCCTTTCTAGATAACGTTGTCATCTCACATATGGAAAATTTCTCACAAATATATGCTTCCAAGTGAAAAATGTTTGTAAATAAACCAGTAGTTAAATATTTATTTTTGACTTTGTACTTTGACTTTTCCAAATCTAACAATGGTGCAAGAGATGGTTGCATTTTAATCATCCCAGAAGGAGAAAAGACCATGTTAGCTTACAGATTAGAATTCAAATGTACAAATAATACTGCAGAATATGAGGCATTGGTACAAGGATTATACAAAGCAATTGGCCTCAACATCAAATATCTGCATGTTTTTGAAGACTCGAAAATTATCATTAAACATGTAAGAAATATTATTCACTTCCTTTATGGATATATTAAACATTATCAATCATTATTCCAAGATCGTACGTCTAATTTTTTGGCATTTAATATTTCTCATGTACCTAGACTAAAAAATTTTAGTGTTGATTTTTTAGCTAATGTTTCATCAAAACTCATACCATCTGAGGATTTTAGTCTTGCTATGTTCTATATTGAACTAGTTTTTAGACCACCCATTCCTGGAAATGTCACTAATTGGCGAGTCTTCAATGATTATTATGATATTCTGTATTTTCTAACATCAGAAGGGCCATACGAGGACCAAATCATAGATGAAAATTAGCATGGCATGTAGTTAAAGAAGAATGTTGAAGAAAATCTAATACCCAAATCTATAGTTAAATTAGAAGATATTTATGATATCAAAGACATATTTAATAAGGTAACTAATGCCAAAATCCAAAGATCGACCCTGAGATTTGAATTAGTAAACCTTGAAACTGATGACAAGCCTTAGAATATAAATTTAGGTCTTGATCTATACTCCGATGAAATATCATCATTCATTCGATTGTTAAATAAATACAAAGGTATCTTTGCTTGGGATTATTCATATATCAAAACTTATGATACTTATATCATACAACACACCATACCTATGATCTATAATGATAAATCAATGTAGAAAAACTAAGGAAAATTTACCTGGACCTCAAGAATAAAATAAAATTAGAGTTGAATAAAATTCTTAAGGCAGAAGTAATTTTTCTTGTTAGGCATTCAAAATGGGTGTCCAATTTAGTGTCTGTTAGGAACAATAATGGGGGCATTAGTATATGTATAGATTCTAGAAATTTAAATAAAGCATGCTAGAAATACAACTTTCCACTGCCAACTATGGAACAAGTGCTGCAGTTAGTAGCTGGTTCTAAGCTCATGTATTTTCTTGATGGATTTTCGGGATATAACCAAATCCTAGTCCATCTAGATGATAGACTAAAAACCATGTTCAGAACTAAATGGGGAACATATGCTTCTAAAAAAATGCCTTTCGGTTTGATTAATGCAGGTGCCACATTCCAAAGAGCTATGAATATAGTCTTTAAAGGAATCATTAAAAAATCAATAGTTATTTACCTAGATGATATCATTGTCTATTCCAAGAAGATCAGTTAAATGACATTAAGAATATATTTTAACGATGTATCAAATATGGGATCTTTCTCAATCCAAAAAAAGTCCTTTTTTTGTAGTTTAAACTAATCCTAAATGCACGAGTTTCGAATCGGTGACCTTGCAGTGAGAGCGCCTTAACAGTGCACCCCATCCCTGACTGCTCTAAAACACATGGGCTAAGCAAAGAAGTCTTATTTTGCCTTAAGCGAAGGTAAAATTTTAGGATTTTTCTTATCAAAAAAGGGTATTCATATTGATCCAAAAAGGATTAAGGAAATTGAGAAAATCCCCTTACCCCATAATAAGAAATCAATGCAGTCTTTCCTTGGTCAAATAAATTTTGTAAAGATATTTGTCCGTGACTTTTCATAAATATTTCTACCTTTACAGTCTATGATTAAGAAAAAATCGGTTTTCAAATGGGGTCACAATGAAAGAGAAGAATTTGATCTAATCAAATAAGCTATTATCAACGCTCCATCCTTGACAAACACTAATTTTTCCAATCATTTTGTTTTATACACATTTGCATTAGAAACATCATATTCTGTCATTTTGACATAGGTCCATGATCAACAGATAGAAGCACCCATCTCATTATTTAGCTCAAATATACAAGATCCTGAATTAAGTTACTTTGCTGTGGAAAAACAAGAATGTGTTGTCTTTGAGTCAATAAATAATTTAAGACCATTTCTCCTTAAAAATCATACCAAAATCATAGTTACATTCTCAGAAGTAAGGAAATTATTGATGCAAAGGGAAGTAGGAGAAAAAAGGGTCAACTGGGTAACTGCACTGCAAGAATACGATGTTGAAATTAGACTAGCTAATTTTTTAGGGGTCAAGGTTTTTGCAGAATGTTAGCTAGATCATCCCACTTACCAACAGAAGAAAATTTAGGTGGTGATATACAAATATCTCAGGTAAGCCTCAACGATACTTAATCTCAGTATGTTGATCTCATTTTTATTTAAAAAATGGATATGCCCCTATGCATCTCAGTTACAAAAGAAAAAGAGCTTTGATATTGAAATCAAAGAAATACGAAATTGTCAATTATGTTTTATTTAGAAAAAATTATGACTCTATTTTGCTAAGGTTCCTCCAAAAAAGGAAGAAAAGGTTATCCAAGAACTCCATGATGGACTAGCCAGTGGACATTTTGGAGGAGACACAATAGCACATAAAATACTACATGCTGGCCATTACTGGCCAAACTTGTTTGAAGACACACAGTAATATGTAAAGAAGTGAAAAAAATTTCAAACTGTTGCTAGAAGACAAATGCAAACTGCATTTTCATTACATCCAGTCAATATTGAACAATCGTTTGAGAAATAGGGAATGGAAAGAATAGGTGATATCATTCCTCACTCTTCAAAGCAACATAGGTACATCCTTACAAAAACTTATTAATTTACTAAATGGGTGGAATAAATTCCACTAAAATTAACCAATTATGAGAATATTATTGAATTTATTGATCAATTTATCATTACCAGAATTGATCTACCAGTTTCCATGATGTTTGACAATCCATCTTATTTCACAGTGAATATTATGATAGAATTCACTCTCAAAAGTGGTTTCAAACTTAAGTACTTTGCTAACTATTATCCCCAAGGAATTTTTTTAGCAAAATCAATCAATACAAACCTCATTAGGATCATTAAACGAACTATTTATCAGAGTCAAAAAATCTGGCATAAATCTTTAACATTTTCTCTATGGGCATATCGGATAACATAAAAGGCCTCAATATGTAATTCCCCATTTAATATTGTCTATGGGAAAGGAGTTTATCTTACTAAAAATATAGCTATTCCCTCTTTTTCCTTGGTTCAATTTATTTAAGAAACTTCTTCTTCTTCTTTTCAACTAAGACAAACACAAATCCTCAAACTTGAAGAAGGGAGAGAGAAAGCCAAAATCACACATGCCCATCATCAACAGTTAGTTAAATCTTCCTTTAATGCAAACTCTATTAACACAAAATAATTTCAACTTGGAGACCTTGTATTGAATGGGATAAAGCACATGAGGAAAAAGGTAAGCATACCAAATTCCAAATAATGTGGCTTGGAACATTTCAGATTGTAGAAAAAATCTGCCCATCAACGTTTCTATTGCAATATTTATCAGGTAAGAAAGACTCTCTGCATGTAAATGGGGAGATTTTGAAAAACTATTCTTCATAGGAGATAACTTCTTCTACCCCCTGTACATTATCACCTTTACTTTTCTTAGTTAAATAAAAGTTTAATAATATCAATGTTGGCCTTGCAATAAAATCTCTTGAAACATTTTGATTTTTCACTTTTATAGATAGAGATTGTTAAGTCAATAATTATGACATTTGAAAATTAACTAGGTTTTGTATCTCCGAAGTTTTCTTGTTTCTACCAAAATTATTTATTCTTTTAGAAACTCCCACTTTATAAAAAAAAATTGTTCTACTATAAGTCAAGAAAGTTATCTTTAACTAGGTAAAAGACTCTGTGGAGATAAGCATATTTAGCTCTATAATTGTCATCTAGAATTCTTAAAGAGGCAATTATTCTCTGCATCCAGAAAAATTTTCTATTTCTAGACTGTAATTCTATGAATACACTAAAACTTAAAAGATAAGAGGTCTCATCAAGAGCCTGCTTACCATTTTCATAGGGAAATAATAGACTGAACTTACCAATACTGCATACCAAAGCAAGGTAAGGAAGTGATATTATTTTAATCAAAAGAGAAGGGGTCTCATCACAAGCCAACTTGTTCAATTGAATTACAACTAGTAAATGGCATTGTCACTATTTGGCCACCAAACCATGACAGTGGATTTTAAGTAATAAAAAGAATTATTTTGCAAAAAAATAAACTATTTTAGAAAAAAAGAGAATTAGTATATGATTGTGGATTTATATCCAAAAAATGCACTCTTATATGGATTGGATACAAAATCATTGTTGGTTAAAAGGTAACCCTATCGAGGCTATGGATGCCTACTGGAAGCATTGGCTCTACCTGTGACAAATTAGTACATTTAAAATCTGATCTACAAAAGCCTTCTACTTTATATTTAAATTAAGTAATGACTGATATAGACAAAGGGATTTTCATCTTTAAGAGAATATCATATGAATTGTAATTGGTTGAGTTTCATTTTTTTATTCAGAGAAACATTACTTATCTTAAATATCATTTAACTTCTATTTTCTAGACTATATTTTAGCAAATAAGAGTTTTCCTTTTGAAAACTTTTGTAATAAAACCTTGGCTAATATTAAGATATCGAGCCAAATCACTTAGGACCAAGCATTCTCTCTTTATCACAAATCGCAAAAACTAAAGTAACAAATATTATTCGTGAGTCGAAAATCCATGAAATGCGATAAAATAAACCCCTTTAGAAGACCGAACATAGTGTTGAACTTTTTTAAACTTAAAGGATTTAAAGTATTATTTATAAAATAAAGTTCTTGTCTTAATGGAATAATCTTTTGCATAAGGAAAATCACTTAAAAAATCAACAAGTATGCCACTCATCGCACATCGCAAAACATAAACGATTTTGAATTGACATATTCCAAACATTGTGACATTGTGATAGTGCAACATTGCAACATCGAGATATTGTAACATTTTGACTTTGCAATATTGTGATTTATCGTAATTGCAGGATCGATATCGCACTTAAGTCATACCAATTTGAAATATCATTCGGAACTTGCGATGCAATATTTTGATAAGACATAAAGGGAATCGAACGTAAGTCTTAATGCATAATTAATAAGGTTCAGAAACATTTACTCTTTTAAAGGCTCGAGAATATTTATATATTTTTTACCTGTGTTTGTAATAAAACCTTCGCCCTTATATTCTTTCAGAATTTACTATGTTATTATGTTTTTGATTTCACTCTCGTTCTGAGTTTCATTATGTTTTACCCATTGCCAAAATTTTAGGAAACCATGCTCGGAAATGACTAAGAAAGGAAATATGGCTATGGAGGCCACTGCGTTTGAAGATTCAAACATGCATCCACACTTCTCGGATACAACATGTAACAAAGATTTTTGGAATACATCATGGGAGGAAATGTATAATTTATTGGAGGATGAAAACCCAAGAGTGCTAGAAACTAAAGCAAAAACTGATGCCAAAGTCTCATTTTGGGCTTCTTATTTTGAAGCAATATGTTCTTTCATACAGAGGATAGCTGCAAGGCCCAAAAATTTTCCAGACACGAATATAGTAAAGTGGATTATCGAAAATCTAGACATTTTAGATAGAACATTAAGAAATTCCAAGCAGGAAATCATGGTGTCATTCACTCCAGATAGTTTACGTAGAATGTACCACATGTCGAAACCATAAAATCCCTATGACAAAGATTTCATTGAGAATTTAATGAAAGAAAATGAAGACCCAATAGATGATACGTAGAGCTGGAGGTCTGGCTCCAACAAATTCAAGTGGGAGAAAATTTTTATGTACCCAATTGCACCTCTATCAGCCCCACATATTTTTGTAGCTGCAATGATGTGTAGGCTATTTGGAAAGGATGAAAGTACCAATTTTTCCATGGATTTAGTTCCATTAATTGATGTAGTGGTTAATGCCACAATTATGAACTGGAGAAATATTTTGTCGAACAATTTGGCTATGGCCATTAGAAAATACAGGCACAATAGAATTATCTCCACTCAGGTTATCCCTCCCTTTTACACGATGGCATATGTAATGGATGATATATGTTTTTTCTCATGTTTTCCAAACATCGGTTGGAATTGAACTCTAAACAACCCTACTCCCATCCATGTTTATCATAAAATTTTGTGGGAATCCTAGTTTTTCCCTCATTTTTACAAAATTTGTCAGAGCATTATGTTGCCAATTTACCAAACCATTTTTGATGTAAAAGCCCCCAGGCTATTAGAGGAAGAAAAAATAGGCATCTTGTTGGTGGCAGGATGGTTTGGCGAGGAAACATTCACTTAGGTCATAGTTTTTGAGAGTATTACAACTCCACACGTTCTTCCATATTATGTTTCTGATAAGCTATTGGCAAGAGATATTTCCTATCAAACAGTAGGGGATGGTATTATGAAAACCCTTAAAGAAATGAAAAAAACCATCTGGACAATCTTCCTAGTGCAATGTGGTGCTTTCGTATTATATGATTTTGGGCATGCGATAAAATAGATAGAAAACATTACCTCCCTAAATGTGGCTACAATGCCAAGTGTTAGGATATTCTGACACATAGGAAATATTTAAGTATAACTTAGTCTAGTGTAGAGTTAGGTAAAGTGTGTTTCTTTACTATTTACATTTGTAACTTATAATCCGATGGTCACGATTTGTAGTGATCCAACGGTTCACTCTCTCCTTGATATTAACGAGACTTGATTCATGGCTTCAGACCTGACTGGTCCATGATCTCTATTTAAAGAGCATGGAGGGTTATTTTTCTGGTAACATTTTATGAGAGAAACATATGTAAACTTTCTTTTTATATTAATAAATTGCCTGAAGTGGACAGTTTGGCTTAGTTCGTGGACTGTTTCCCTCTTCAAGGGTTTTAAACATGTGATATACTGGTCTACTGATATGTGATATTTTTGTGAGCGGTGAATTTTGGTGCTTGAACTAAGGAACTTACCCTATAAATTCCTATATCAAGAAATTAGTATGACCCTAATAAGGTTACTCAAAAATTCACTATTATGGTAAAAATCATACAATTTATTCATGAGGAAGGTAAATTTGATGATCTCTTTGAAAAGGCTAAGACATTTTCACAGTTCTTACATTTAGCATCAGTAAAACTGACCCTAGCCAACCTTAACCGCTTTCACATATACATACATAAAATACTGACAAGGGTCCCTTTGGACCTATTACAATTTGAGGAAATAAGAGAAACTACTCTCATCTTAAGCTTGGAGGAAAATTCCAATAACAATTCTGATCAAGAATCTGCAAAAAAATTAGTTCAAGGTTCATAACATTCTGAACATCAATTGTAGAATAATGAAAAAAACCCCAAGGAATATCTTGAGAAGAATAAAGAGGAAAATGATGGAGAAATTACCAAAAAAGCCTTGGCTGAGGAACACATGGAGATTGACTCCACACAATTTCAAGTAGAAAAGATCATAGTCAATGATCCAGATAAAGAATGGGAGAAATTTAGAAAAAGTATCCAAGTGCAGGAGACAAATACAGGTCTTCAAGAAACTTCTGGATTTCAGACCCCTAAACACACTCAACAGGTTATACATCCAAAAACAACAATCCAAGGATTTACAACTACTCAAGATACTGAAATCATCCTGACCTACGCAACTTTAGAAATTGTTTTAAAGATTTAGGAGATACCCGTGCTGGACATATTCTACAACCCAACACATAAAGCCGTAGTAAGGAGGAAAAGGAAGAAAAGGAAACACGACACATAAAAAAAAAACACATCCATAAAATGAATGAATACATTCCAATTGATCCATTAGAAAATCTTATAAGGCTGTCACAATTTGAAAGTTCTTTTGCAAATGCAACAATCAATAAGGTAGCAGAAGTTCATCTTTTTCTTGAAGAAAAAGAAGCGATAATTTAGTTGTTGGAGAAACAACTTGAACAAGAATAATAGTTCACAAATAACCAAGCAGAGTTTCAAATGGTACATTTTCAGAAATATTTTGAGCAAATGAGATTACAACATCAGATAGACATCACAGAGAAGGACTCAAAGATTCAGGAAATATGGAATGAAGTGGAAAAATTCAGAGATCACCCTCAAACAGAGGAATTCACTAAAGAGTCACTTGAATTAAACACTCAGTTGTCAAAGAAATAAGAAATATTCTGCCAAAAAATCTCGTTGATCAAACCATATTCTGAAACAAGTGATGCAATAGACAATCAAGTGGTTGATCAAAGATTAGAATATGAAGAGATCGATAAAATGATTTCAGAGTTTATTTCTTGCAATGAATTTGAAGGAGGTAGAAAAGATGATCTGCCAAAGATTGAGGAATAACACAAGGATATTTTATTCACAGATTGGGATATACAGTTGAAGCAAGTAGAAATGGAAACAACCAGAGTAGATAGTATAGCAAACAATATAATTGAATTTGTTAACGAAAACCTTCATAATATAAATCGTATCAAAGAATGCAGACCAAGAGTTCTCCCAGACATCAAACATTTAGAGAGACAATGGAAAGAGATCATTGAAAATCAAATTGAGGCAGTCAAAAAACTGTCTAAGCTTGACCAGGGAACTTATTGGCCATTTCTGGTGAAACCATACAGTCAATGGATGGCTCTGCGATGTATAACAAATTCTACACAAAACATGGTGACGCCACTCTCTAACGTTGTGTTTATGGGACAATTAAGATCTAAATTTGGCCAGCCACCCCAGGTAAAGCCAATGATAGATATTTGTGAACTCAAGGACTCAATGGCTAATAAGACCATTCAAGATGAGGAAGCACACCATGATTTTATTTTCTACCCTTTTGACTATTTCATATTCTAAGGAAGGTTTTTTGAAACCTCCTCAGTTTTCTTTTGTAATAATATATTTTTGAGACATATGTAGTCTTATCTAAACCCTCTCATGCATTTAGTGAAGGTTCCAATATTTTATCAATACTGATTTGCAAAAGCTTGCACTTTTATAATTTTGTTACTATTTTGATTAAATATTTGAGACAAGATCTTGATTTTCTTGGAGATCGAAGCATACTCCACTGGATTTGGTTTTTTGTACTCTTAGAGTATATTTAGTTGAAAAGAAGAAGATCAATATTGTTAGCTTCATGAGTAGGACCTTTCATGTCTGGTACTTCTCTCTTTGTGATTGAGTTTTGTTTATGAACTAGCAGTAATATTTATTATATTTATTATGTATGAAATTTGAGTTACACTTTTTCATTAAATCACTTTTTATAATGTTTCAGATGTAATTCCTTATTGATTACATGATCAATTGATATATGTGATATAGTTTTCACAATTATTTTGGTTAACTATTTAGTCAAAATAATTATCATTAATAATTTCATCTCTTATAGAAATTGAATGATCTTTATTACATGTTTATATAAGATATCTTTGTACATCGCATGATTTAAGTTATTCTCGAGAATATATTAAGATAAATATTAGAATAATTAGATGCATTTTTTTTTTGTTTAAATAGATCATTTCTTTTAGTTAAAATCATTTTACATTAAAATTTATATCAAACCAACATCATCATCATATCAATTCTTGGTGGGAAATTGGTCCCATAATCCCTAGTTGGAGCCACCATACCGAATGGAAAAATATTTACTTCCAAGGTCCCGATCGGGTGGTTATCCTCCATGTTGTTGCAACATAATTCTGGGGCTTCAACAGGTTGTTAAATGCCCAAAACAATTATTTTATAGAATGCATATGTTATTGTTTTGTGGTTGGTATCCCATGAAAAGGTACATTAAAGTGATGGTTCTCATGTAGCTTCCATTAAGGTTGAATTCTCAATATGAATAAAATTTTCAAGTAGACTTAGGGCATTATGTCAGAGATAGTGCAGTATTAAGGCATCTTTTAATGAGCCTTTGGGGTGATGAAACTAAAATAACATGAATTTTTTCATCATTTCTCTATCCATTGGTAAGTTTCCTTTTAGTGTGTGTTTTTCCATCTCAATATGGCTTAAAAAATTCTTGTCGTGGCTCATTCAAATATAAGTGAGAATTCTCTCTTATTGTGTAGTGTATTTCAAAATATGGCTTCTTAGTGGTTGCAATCCTTCTTTATGATAAGGGTGATTATGTTAGTTATCATGTTTATATATATATCTTTCTAAACAATATTGTAATATTTTAAGTGATGTAATTGGGTCAGTAAATTGCTAACACATTCAATATTCATCTAATATTTCTTAATTTGTCACATTAAAGTGTGGCTCGTCATCCATGGAACATAGATAAGTGAGAGATGTAAGGTAAATAAATTCAAAATATATCTTTAAGTAAATGTTAAATCGTTAAAAATAAAAATAATGAGAATAATTATTTCATATAAACGTTTATTAGATTATATTAAATACTATATAAAAATATAAGCATTATTGGGCCTAGAGGCGCTTTTAGTGAGTATTAGAGAGATGTGTAGACGTTAGATGTAATGTAAGAAAGATTGTATTTCAACATTTTTTGAATATTTTAATTTCATTTTATTTTATAACACTTTTTAAATTAAATCTAAAAAAGGTATTGGGGAGATGTAGTAGTTTAAAAAAATAATTTCGTAACCATATTTAATTTTAATTAAGAAGCACATAAAAACTTAATTCTAAGAATATAATTACAATTTAACAAAATTCTTAACCATGTATATTCACCCTCATTTTACCATGGGCATTATTAACTTTCAAATAAGTTTTTTTTGTAGTACAGTGGGCCAACAACGTCTCTTATTAATATGACATGCCCAAAAACCATAATTCATTTCAAAATCAAAATATATTATATATATTTTATTTTATTTTTACCTTATATCTTCTAAATTAAATCAAAGCAGACATGTACATGGGGATGTTGGAATGTATGACATTTTGACTCATCAAAAATAAGAATAAAATAAAAAATATTAACGGCTTTGGAAATTACATAAAAATAAGATTAAATAAAAATATTAATATAATGTAATGCAAAAATTTTAACTCTGAAAAAAAAAAAATCTGTAAAAAAAAATTCTATAAAAATAAACAGGCCAATCGTAATGAATCATAGTATTGAAAACCCATGATATTGTGTAACATACACCGATAACTTCACATGTAAATGTAAGGAGTTAAAAAAAAAAAATTATACAAGTTACTCACGGGTAACTATGCATTCACTACTAAATATTCCTTACTCATCATTACATAGAATGTTTACCAATTCATAGTGTAACTTTAGAATAAGAATAGTAAGCTCTTTAACCATTCACAACCTCCATTACAATACATTAACATAATACTCTATGTTGCAACCTTCCACTCATATCATTATTCATGTAGTCATCACATACTTGGCATTATGAACATCATAACAAGAAAGGAATCAACATCATCATCTTGACACAATAATCAATCACATCATTGAACACCAATATACCCTGGAAACCCCGTAGGGTGAAAACCAGCAACGTTTAATTTTATTATTAAATGATCATGAGGGTGATCAACCCTCACTGAATGGCTTATAAGGGAGACCATCGCTTAACCATCGTTTATAAATCTTACAAGGAAATATACAAGTGTCTAGCTTAAAATCATTACAATAAATATGATACCATTTACCTTCTGGTCTTCATATCTTCATATCTTGATGGCATGGATGTACCTGCAGTGGTCCATCATACACTGGATCATTCGGTATTTTGCATTCATCTACATGAACCATAATCATTTACCTACCACCAGGTTAAGCATAATATCTCCTTTGTATATGTCACCATCATTCCCTGTCATTGATGTCATCTACAAGATTTCATAGCATGATTAGATAAAGCCTTAATCAATAAATAAGAAATCTTTGAGTGATCCTTTAACACCTATTCATGTGCATATATGAGACGTGAATACAATGTCACAACATACTTTCTTTGAACATCTCTACATTAGTGTGAGTAAATAATTATCAATTCATGTCAAATAACTCCCACATTATTGTGAAATTTTTCACACATGCACACATTCGTACAAGACAACCACTATATCTGTTTAGAAATTTCTTTAATGGAAAATGACACAATTTGCATTCGCTTTACTTAAACTTTTACAAAAGACCCACTATTTCAGATTTTGCCTTTGGAGCATGCAAATATAATAAAGCTAACTCATTGGTTGTTGTTCCTATGCATACAATGCATAAAGATTCTAACCTTAAATTCCCAACAGAGTACTTAACGTAATCGAGTAGGAAAACTCGTGATTCCTCTTCGAGGACATATAAAATAATAGCTATGTTAGCATAACATAATCACATACTCAATAGATCTTCTATCCATGCAAAGAACCTTATTCCTCTATGATTATACATGCAATTTTCTCATGCTTGTCTTCCAAGAATTTACCATAGGTAGCCTCTTTTACGCATAAAAGCTATGCAACATTAACAAGGTTAACTTAACCTTTAATAAACCTAAATCAAGAAGTTGACATAATCCATCTAGCAATGTAATATATTCAAGAGGTTATTCTTTTCCAAGAAGAAGAACATATATAAAACAACAATATATTTTCCCAAGTAGCAAGTGTTATTTTCACACAAGATTCAACTTAAACTTTCTCCAAGAAAGTATTATGATAATCTAACATAGTTCTTCATGACTTATTTTCCGAGAAAAACTAAATAACTTATCTCTCAACCCATGAAATATCTTTAAGAATTACCTTCTTTAATCTATATTCTTTTCAAGAAAATTTAGCTAAATAACCACGTACTCTCTTTTTACATAAAATTCCTATGCATGCCTACATATCATGGCACAAGGACTATTGGTACAAAAATACACAAACTTACATATTAAGTAAAACCATGTTTTACTCTATATTTGTCTCTTTTAGTTGCAAGATTCACATGCAAGCTTTATTTCAAAATATACACATTTCTCTCAAGAAAAATCAAATGTATATTAGTTAAATTTTCAAGAATGCACATGTTTCTTTTTCAAGAAACCAAATTCCCAACTCATTTCAAGGAAACTTAAACACAACAATACAAGTTTTACGTACATGGAAAATACATATCCTTTTTAAAGAAACTCTAACTTAACAGTTATTTACTTTGTACACATTGTATTTTCCATAAATGCAATAACTATTACTTTCAAGAAAAGAAAGATATTAATACTTATCTCTTGAAACTCATTGTTCAACCCATAAATGTAATAACTATTGTTTTCAAGAAAAGAAATATATTAATCCTTATCTGTTGAAAATCATTGTTCAACTTGGATTTCAGATGTGTTTCCTTCCTTCATGGATGCGCATTTCCCAAATGTTATCTCACGGCTCTGCATTAGTCTTTAGAGCCACAATAATTTGCAGTTGCATACTCCTCACAAATCGTAGCAGTAGTATGTGTGATCCGATGCATTGTTGTGGGCACTTTTCAATAGCCTCAATCTGTTCACAACAATCATTTTCTTCGTATGGACACTTGATTATTTCTTAATTTTAAGGGCAACAACATTATGCTCTGACTCTTCTATCTTTGAAATACCATCAACAACAAGAAGCACAACCCCAGGCTACAACAGAAACTACTCATCAACTAATTCACCACCACCAGCCTTTGTACAGTCGATTTTTCAATCACAAAGACAATCTTACTTTCCAACAACACCTCTGTCTACTTGTGTTTTAAGCAGAAAGACAATCTCAACACCATCGAGTACCATTCGTTTAGCCAGGAAAATAATCAGACATTTCTTCACAATGTTTGTTCAAAGGTATAGACAGAGTACGTGACATAGAAAAATAGCAGGCCATATGCTTATACAACCTAGTCTCCTCCACAAACAATAACAACCTGTTCTTCGTCCAGTAACTGACAGCTCCGTGGTATCAGCTGGTATGTTTGCACCCAATTCAAGAATTCATTCTTTGTTAACTGATTGTTTAAAAAATAGTTAAAATACAGTAACTTAATATTTATTTATTAGTTACGTGGTTATTTTAGGGATGTTACATATTGACCCATGGTATTCATGTGGAATATAGGCTATTTAAAGTAGTAAATTAAATGAATGTTGATCCATATTAACTCTTAATTTACCAACACCTACAAGGATCAAATATCATGATATACAAACCTTTTTAGAGTGAAAATATGTGTGATCCCTCTAGGCACTTAATTGATTAATAGTTTAAAAAAAAAAAATTAAATCAAAATTTAAACAATCATTATCGAAATTAAATAAAAATAAAAATTAAGTATTGATTATTGATTATTTCATTGATTTATTTTGTTATTTAATTTTTATGATTATTTTGATGAGAACTTTTGGAATCCTGTGTATTCTATATAAAGGAGTGAAAAGAACTAGTCATTAGCTAGGGGAAGAGTAAATAATTACTAGCAATAGTGAATAGCTAAAAGAGAGATTAATGAAATTAGTCATTTAGAGAAATTAAATAAGTTAATCAAATTGAATTAGTTATAGCTAAAAGAAAATTAGTTAATGAAAATATAAAAATATAAATAAATAAAATTATTATTAAAATTATTAACTTAAATTAATTTATTTAACCAAAATAGACGTATAAAATAAATTTAACTGATTAATAAATGAATCTAGTTGTTAGCTAGCAGGAATGTTTTTTGAAATAAATGTGAAAAAGGATGAAATAGATTCTAGTTAATAAATTAAAGAATTAACATGAAATAAATTTTAAATAATATTAATATCAGAAATTAAGAAATTAAGTTGAATAAAGGAGAGATGATGAAGAAAAGATAAGAATAAAGGTGAAAATAAGAATAAACTTATAGAGGGAGATAAATTATTAAATAACTAATCCAGAAAGTAAATGTAGAACTTGATGATGGAGGTTAAGCAAATATAGATTAAAATTCAATGAAAGGTTAAGGATTGTTGTAACTTAATTTAGGGGATAAACGGTTTGATGGAAGAAAATGAATGGTGGGTTTCCATGATTGACTCAGATGATACCCATAATCTTTGTTAAAGTTATTAGGATGTTTTTCAATCTCAATGGCCTCTTGAATGATTGGCCTTGAATGGTATGGAGCAGTGGAAAATATTTTTGAATTGTCAAAACAAATGAGGTGTTTGGTAGAATGGGAGTGCTCAGTTATGGAAAATTTAGAAACATGGTTGTGCATGTTGTCAGCCATGTGTTCTTTCAGTCGAGTTTTCAAGGACCTCACGGTTTCTCCTATGTAAGACTTCCCACATGACAAGGGGATATCATAGACTCCAACACCCAACATGGGGTCATTTTGATCCTTGGATGATATAAAGAGATAGCTAAGGGTTATTTGAGGATTAAAGAAGGTTTTAATGTTCTTCTTCACAAGGATACTGGATAAGTGGTGAATAACCCCTTGAATGTAAGGATGGGTTACTTTGGCTAGGGGGGAGGAGAATTGGGAATGTTTTTGGGTCGAGGATGGACACAGGAGAAGAAGGCTTTATTGATTTGGGACAAGGAGTAACCATTAGATTCAAGGGAAGTAAAGAGATGAGATTTTTCAGTGGGAAAGGATTGGGAAGACGAGATTAAAATGGCATGGGAAACAAGAGTTTTGAGAATGGAATATTTATGAAAAGGATGGTGGTGGGAATTGGCATGAAGGTACCTATCCATATGAGTTTTATTTCGATAGATTTGGTGGGTGAGAGAAATATTAGAGAGGTGGGTCAGAAGAACATCAAGAAAGGGAAGGGAATGGTTATGCTCCAGCTCCATAGTGAACTAGATGTGCGGGTAAATGCTAATTATGTGGGAAAGAAATTTGCAGAGGGCAGGGATATCATGTGGTGAAATGACAAAGGTATCATCAACGAAACACTTTGAAAATTTCGGTTTGAGGTGGAAGGTTTCAATGGCCTTTGTTTCAAAGTACTGCATAAAATTTTTAGCAAGGACAAGGGAAAGGGAGGATCCCATGGTTTTTCCCTCAGTTTGTTCGTAGAAAACCCTGTTGAAGATGAAAAAGGTGGAGGAAAAACAAAGCTTTATGACATTAAGAGTTTCCAAATCTACAAGATTAGAAATAAGATTAATGGTTTCAAGGACATGGATTTTGGTGAATAATGAGAAGACATCAAAGATAACCATAACGTCATTCTTATCAAGCTTAAGGGTCTTAATTTTTTGAATGAAATCTGTGGATTCTTTTATATAAGAGGAAGAATGGCTAGAATGAGGACAGATATTTTTATCGAGGAATTTGGAAAGGGAGTTTGTAGGACCACCTATAGCGCTAACTATAGGTCTAAGGGGAATATCAGGCTTGTGAATTTTCAGTTTGCCATAGATCTAGGGGGTAATGGGGTTGAGGGGGGTGAGGAGCTTCTAAATGGCAGGGTCAAGGGAAGAGGATTTGATGACTTTAGTGGCCTAGTTAGTAATAAGTTGGAGGGGGTTCTTAGATAAGGGATGGTAATAAGAAGAGGAAATAAGATCAATAATCTTCTGATGGTGATCAAAATAATTCATAATAGCAGAGGAATTTTCTTTATCATCTTTGAGGACGAGAATGTTGGGATTGGAGTTGAGCTGACGAAGGGCAAGGAATTCTTCTTCAGAAAGGTTTTCTCTAGATTCACCTTTAATATGACTGGGTGTTGTGTCAGAGTTAAATTTATTTTTTTTTTTAAATTCGGTAGGACTTTCTATTTTCGATTTATAAAAAGAGGACATGCTACATAATATAAAGTTCTTTCTATGGCCTCAACCTACGCAGACGAAACCAGGTCTGTTGCCATCTAAGTGCATGAAAAGCTTGCCAAAACTGAAATTGTCTCTTTCTTCTATATGCCGCTTGAAGTAGCTGTCCTACTATAACATTATAGTCAAGACTAAAACAGAAACTAAGTACAACAATTATCCAAAAATACATACAACAACTTCCTAAACCAACTATCCATCAGAAGAAGAAACTGGGGCTGGGTCCTTCACAGTGGACCCAGGCATATCTGCTTGTTGCATCTGCTGGAGTAGCTTTTCAATCCGTCTAATCTTGTCATCTGTTCTCTGAATTCTATCAGTTGCTTGATATTGGGTGATTTTAATATGTTGTAGCTGACATTGAATATCTTCCAGCAGATCTTTGACCTGAGGTTCACTCTTTAGCTGTCTTGCTTTGTCCTGGTTGGGCTGAAAACTTTGCATTGCCTTTGCAAGAAGGCACTTCACAAGCTAGTAGGTATGGATGGTCTGGTTTAGTAAAGTAAGTCTACCCCGGGTGTTTCCAGGATCCTGGATGAAGTCCAAAATCTCTGCTTCAGCCTCATTGTCCTCTGGTTCAATCTGCAGGTCTCTTTCCCAACCTCAAATTTGTTGGCGCACTGGTGAAGAATTACCCATGATGTAACTGACAACCAGGTTCTCTAAATGTTCCTGGTTAGTTTTTCTACCTCTTTTCTTTGAAACTTGCTCTGGCTACACCTTCTGCTTGCCTTTGGCAATCTCAGACCTTAAACGACGTTTCCCCATACTTATCGTGTGCCTATACAAAGAGTGAAATATGCATGAAAGAACATACAAGAGGTTAGAAAGACTGTTCAAAAGGCTGCGGACTGCTTGTATCTATCACAAGAGCCACAATTAAAACTGCCAGGGCGCAACTTTATGGCCCAGGGCTGTCGCTGCCCCAATTCAATTTTCATACCAAGGCTGTAGATATAGAAGGGACGAGGGCTACAGCGCCAATCATACAAAACTCCCAGATTGGTGTTATGAAAGACAATGAACAAAGAGAAACTATAAATCTGCAGGTATAAAGCATTCATCCGGCCATGGGTGCAGGGTTTGTTAAATAAAATGCTATGAAAGACATTGTTACCAGAGTGACAAAGCAACTGCCCGTGGATAGTTTCCGACCAGGAATGGGTGCAGGAATTGTATAAATCCATTCTATGATAGATAAGGACAGACAATGACAACCTTTGTGCGGTATCTGACCAGCACACTCCATGCATACTGAGAGGGCTACGATACATCTCACCCTCGTCAACCCTAACCCACTGGTTTTCTAAGGGAATAGCATTTCGATGGATGATAACAGCGAAATTTAAACATAGGTCTCTGAAACAAGGTTGGACAGATTGGGGCGGGGGAATAAACAACCCAAAAAACCAACAATTAACCCAACTATCCTGTGCATAGTCGAATCTGATCATATGCCAAGAGATGAACGCCATACAATTGAGAAGGAATACATATACATACCGTGCAAACTTTTCAAGGTTGACAAGTTGCTTGCACCGTCGCTTCTGCTCCCAAGCTTTTGCATGCATAGAGCTTTGCATGAGCAATTGGGGTGAAGGAGGGTGGTTACAAACCTTAAACGAAAAATGCTCTTCGTGCACTGACAGAACAGGCTGGCTCGCGTACATGATGATCATTCCAAGGCAGGTGCTCACACACTCCAGTGATCGGATGTGGCGGTGCGGCATTATGAGTAGTAATTGCTGGGAGAAGGCTTCCGCCAGAGTGCCACGTTCAATGCCACAAACTGTGGTTGATGCCAGCTAGTCACCCTGATCGGGGGGTTGTAGGTCTCTACCCACGATCAACTGAAGGGAATGTAGCTCAACATCCCAGATTGCATCTATGGGGCGAGCATCTATGGATCTCTCTGAATGTTGACATCCCCAATTTGCCAAGTAGTCTGCTGCTGCATTCCCTTTCCTTTTGATGTGGTTGGGGATTAGATACTGAATCTGTTGAATCAACTTACTTAATTCTTCAATGAGTGTTGCAGTGCGCCAGCTTTGAGATATTTTCTCCCAAGGAGTACCCTGCTGGAGTTTTTGTATTATACCCGTTACCATGGTTGAATCCCCTTCTACTATTATTCTCTGGTAATTTTCTCTGATGGCTATGTGAATACCTTGCTTGACAGCCATAAGCTCTGCTTCATTGTTTGTGGCATGGTCCAAATCGAAGGCATAGAACCAGCAGACCGCCCCTTGGGAATTATGAAGAATCCCACCTGCTCCAGCTTGTCCCGGGTTGCCTTTTGAGGCGCCATCGTAATTTAGTTTAATAAAACCTGGCTGAGGCGTAGACTAGTGTTCCTCTATCTTTTGGTCCAGAGGTCTATATCTCCAAAGTCCAAAATACAGCATTTGTGGCTTCAGATTTAGGCTCTCCAAAATCTGGGCTTCATTTCCTACTGCCTGCCAATCTTCATCAAACCATCTTTCAGCTGGAATAGTTTCACGAATGTTTTCAATGGAGCGTTGCCAAATGTGATGTATTGGTTGGATTGTTTCCTCGAAGATTCTGTGGTTCCTTTCTTTCCATATATTCCATAGGAGGAAGCCAAGTGAAAGGCTCCATGCTCTGTTGATCACCTGGCAGTGATACCTTCCTTTTTTCCAATTGCTAATGGTCTCTACTATACTTTCATTATTTTTATCTGTTTACCTGAATAAAAGTTCCAGATTCCTCCAGAGCGGTTGCACTTGGGGGCAAGTGTTGAGAAAGTGTTCTGTCGTTTCACTGTCTGAACTACAGAAGGGGCAGCATGAAGGTCCTATCATCCCTCGTTTATGAAGATTCTCCCAAGTAAGGATTCTGCAATGACTTAACAACCACAAGAAGTATTCTACTTTGGGCCAGTGTTTCAATGCCCAGATGTTTTTCCAGGGCGGCCGAGCATGTTGTTGATTTTGTTGAGATTGAATATAATAACCTTCTTTAGTGGAGAATTTACCTTTTGTCCTGTATCCCCATCTTAGTATGTCTGGCCCTAAAACCCATCTGAGTTTTCTTGTTTTCATTTCTTTAGTGTAATTATCCCATTGTTGCGTTTCTAGGGCTTCTTCCCACTCATGCTTGTCTTTCCAGTTTCGCCAGAAATCATTATTATTTGGGCTCCAATAGTGTTTCACTAAGCGCTGATTTGGGGTGTTCGTATACAAGAATATTTCTCCCAGATCCAGGCGAGTGGATAGTTTCTCCCGTGGGTTCCATGAGTCTTCCCAGAAGAGAGATATGCTTCCTTCACGGACCTCTCAGAAACTGTGACTGCGAATTAAAAACCTGTTCGTGGAAGCCAAATTCCATATTAGAGATCCCTTTGGAACTGTATCTATCTTCAATCTTCCTGCTATTGTGTGTGGCATTGCATATTTTGTTTGCCAGGTGTTTTTCCACAGATTCGGCCCTCCCATGAGCCAACACCACCATAGCTTAGCTCCTAGCACATTATTCAAGATGAAGGGGTCTCGGAGGCTTAATCCCCCTGCTGTCTTTAATTGAAGAAGTTTCATCCACGAGACAAGAGCCCATTTCCTGTTTACTTGTGCTCCTTGCCATAAGAATTTTTTAAACTGACACACCAATTGTGAGCATATTCCTTTCAGACATGCTCAGCCTGACAGTTGGTATACAGGTTGAGCTTGAAGCACATATTTTAGCATGACCAAGCATCCACGGGCATTAAGGGTTCGAAAGGCCCAACTCTATATTCTTTTTTCTACTCTGAGCAGGATATCTTGCCAATACACGCGTCGAATAGGGCCAGAATTTAAGTACATTCCCAAGTACTTCAAAGGCAAGGATCCTCGTTGAAATCCCAAAGTCCTTGCTAGAAAGGTTTGCATCGTTGCATTGCAATTGAAGAAATAAACATTCGATTTATCATTATTTATCTCAGTACCTAACGCGTCCATGAAGGTGTGCAGAATTCGGAGGATTTCTTGGTATTCCTTCAAGGTTTCCAAGCAGAAAAGTAGGGTGTCGTCTACGAATTGCTGATGGCTCAGAGGGAGATGAGGACCCCACAGCTTTAGGCCTTGAATTTTTCCTGTCACTAGATGAGCTTTAATAAGTCTTCCTAAACCTTCTACAGCAATGATAAAAAGAAATGGAGAGAGTGGGTCACCTTGACGGAGCCCTCTTGTAATGTTGAAAGGCGCTGTAGGACTACCATTCAACAGAATTGAAAAATGGGGCGTAGAGATAAATGAACGAACCCATTGTAACCATTTGTCCTCAAACCCAAATGCCCGCATGACTTCAACAAGGTATTGCCAGCTTATTCGATCATATGCCTTAGACAGATCCAGCTTGATTAGTAAGCCTCTCCTTTTATCTTTTGTAAGAGAATGTATTGCTTCTTGGGCAACGACTATTCCATCCAAAATTTGGCGGCCTTTGACAAAGCCAGTCTGTTCCGGAGAGATAATAGTGGGGAGTAAAGGCTTCAAGCGGTTAACCATAATCGTGGAGAGAATTTTATATATAACATTACAAAGGGCTATCGGTTTGAAGCCCACCGGAGTATCAGCATTTTTTGTTTGGGAATGAGGGTGATAAATGTTGCATTGGGTGTTGGATATACTTTCTTATTCCTGCGGGATTCTTCAACCACTTCTAGAATATCTGGACCCATGAATGGCAAACCTGCTTTAAAAAACTTGCTTGTAAACCCATCCGGTCCCGGGGCTTTATTCCTGGGTAGGCTAAGAACAACTTCTTCTACCTCCTTGAGGGTGAGTTCTCTTAACAAAGCCAGATTTTGATGTCTAGTGATTAATTTCGGAATGTGCTGAGTTATCTTTTGGATGTCCTCCTGCCTATTTTGGATGGGTTCCGTAAGGAGCTCTTTAAAATGAGTTATCAATTCTCTTTCCATATCTTCATGTTTGATCAACTGCTCTCCATTGGTTGCTTTCAGAGAAAAGATTATGTTCTGCTGGCGGCGTTAAAGCATAGCTTTGTGGAAGAATTTCGTTTTGCGGTCGCCTTCCCTCAGCCAATTTACACGGGATTTTTGTTTCCACAGGATCTCTTCCAATTTTATTCTCTCTTCTTGTTGGCTAAGAGTTTTTCCTTCCTCCAAATCCAAATCCTCTGTTCTGCCCTGAAGAATAATGTTTTGCTGAATCTCCTTCATTTTTTCCTTTAATCGAATTTGTTCCTACTGAATGTTCCCAAATTCTTCAATATTCCATCTTTTGATTTCTGTTTTTAACTGTTTCAATCGTAGCTGGAATGAATGCATTTTGTTATTGCCGCTGATTGGGTTGGAGTACCACCAGTTCTTCACTTTTTCCATGAAGGCAGGATCGCGGAGCCAAAAGAGCTCGAACCGAAAAGGGCGATTCGGTCGGCTTGCTTTAACATCAATCTCCAGCCTGATCGGCCAATGATCAGAGCCAAGTGTTGGGAGAATCGCTGCTTTATAGTATATATCCAAACTCACAAGCTCTTTCGTTGCTACAAACCGGTCTAGCCTAGAGGCTATCTGGTGTCTCTCACCCCTGCTATTGTTCCATGTATAGTGCCCATTTATAGTGGGGATATCCACTAGTCGTAGGTCATTTAGAAGGTCGAGAAAAAGCATCATTTCCGGGTCTTCCCTTCTTACTCCTCCTTTCTTATCAGACAGGTTCAAGATCATGTTAAAGTCCCCGCCTACTAGCCAGTACTTTTCATTGTGCAATGTGCTCAAAGTTCGTAAACTTTGAAGAAAGGTTGCTCTCTCTCCTGGAACTGGAGGTCGATACACCACCGAGATTAGAATTTTAGCCTCAGAACCTATCTGGAGGAAAATAGCTGATAATACTCTAGGATAGCTGATCCATCCTTCTGCTGTAACCTCTGCTTCATTCCACAGAACTGCTATGCCTCCCGAGGTGCCCACCGAATCAATAGTCGTAACTGCATATTGCATTTTAAAATATTGAATTATGCTTTGCATCTTCTGCTTCGATACTTTTGTTTCTTGGAGTAACATGACTTGCGGTTTCTCAGTCTACAATTTGTCCTTTTGATGTCTCTGTTTTCCTCTACTGTTGAGACCTCGGATGTTCCAAGAGAGTACCTTCATTAGGGATTCTTTGGTAGTTGTTGAAATACCATTGTTAACGGTATTATCTTGCCCGTGTTAATCAACATTTCCCCAACTAACTGTATTGATTCCTGTAGGGTTGGCCTTCCTCTTTTTTTCGCTGGCTTTGAACGGGGAGGCATCTTTTTTTTACCTGCTGCTTGTTCTTGAATCTCTCTCTGAGCTTGGCCTATAAGGTAATGCTCAAAAGTTTTTTTATATAGTTTCTTCTGATCAGCCGGGATGAATCTATCATCCAAATTTCGCCATTCTCCCAAAAGACGTTTCAACAATTTCTCCTCTGCGCTTAGATCGTCTTTGGGCTATTCGACCTCCATTGGGATGAGATCTTGCACCGGTATGTCTTCATTGGCTTCCGTTACTGACTCAAATTTTCGTTTCGATGATTGATTTTTCTGTGCCATCTCTGCATGTCCGGCTACCGGTCCCTCCCCTGTAATCTCTGCACCCGACGGTTCGGCTTCCTCTTGGAGGGCCTCATACCTATTCTTAGTTATGGTGGTGCCCACCTGGTTTTGTTTGGTAGCCTGACCAGGGCGGGGGTTAACAGGACGTGCTTGGCATTTTTTTGTGGGGACCGTAACGAACCCTTCTTCGTCCTGTCGTGGTGACTTATTAGGACTGCTGGCATTAGAAGGTTGCTGCTCCGGGGCATTAAGAGGGAAAGATTTATACAGATGCCCATACTCATGGCAGCGACGACAGCGAAAGGGTATATGCTCGTAATCTAGAGGTTGTTGCCAAACCTTACCTTCATATTCCAAATCGATCATTTCTGGTAGAGGTTCAGAGATATTAATGTATACACAGATTCTTGCAAAGGAAGTATATTGACCCCGAGCAGTGGAGTCGACTATTTTGACAAATGTGCCTAAATAATTTCCTATTCCTTCTAAAATTTCAGGGTCCCAAAAATCAATAGGGAGCCCAAAAAGCCGAACCCAAACAGGGGTAGCAAGAAATTGCTCCTATTCGGGGTTGTAACATTCCTCCCATTATCTAAGAAAAAGCCCTGCATTACTGTAAAAATAGGGCCCTCCATCGAAAATGCGTTCTTTATCTGCTAAATTAGAAAAAAATAACTGTAAAAAAACCCTTCGCCCCTAATTTCAGATCAATATGACCTTTGGGCTGCCATTTAGTTTGTATCCATTTCAGTAATTATTTTTTAGAAGGCCAAATACCAATAAAATTACAGATTACAGCATGATTCTTCATGTAACCGCGATACTCATCCAATTTCGTCGCTGGAATAATAAATCTGGGTTTTTTGGCTACCCTTGGCAAGCAATTTCCTTTCATCTTCGCTTGCCATGCTGCTCCCAATACTGGAGATGTCTATTGCTGCACTGTTTCTGAATGTGTAGTCCGTTGGGAATGATCACCACTGACAATGTTACGGTAGGAGGGTGGCGGCCCTCCCCTCGAGGATGCATACATGGAGTGACCAGTAGCGGTCCTCCTCTCTTTTCTTTGCTTTGATTCCAAGGAAATCTACTATAGTTCGCCACTATCTCGAAACCCTAGGTCGCCGCTCTCTCCTTACGTTCCTCAAAGCTTGCATTATCAGTTAAATTTACTTTATACATCTAATTTGGCTAAATTTATTAATTCAATTCAACAATTTTAATAATTTTTATTATTTTTATTTTTATAATTTCATCTAACTAATTTCTTTCTCTTTGACTAATTCAACTTAATTAATTTATTTAATTTCTCTAAACAATTAATTTCATTCATCTCTCTCTTAGCTATTCACTATCGATAATAATCGTTTACTCCTCCCCTAGCTAAGGCTAGTTCTTTCCTCGGCTCTATATAATGCGGTCCAATGCTCTTCCTATCACATATTAAGATTTTTCTTCTGAAAAAAGGTAAGTGTTCACCAGAAATGTAGGCCCCAATAAGAATACACATGATTTCATAAGCTCTCATCAACATGTTCTTGAGTGTGGAAACGTACACACTCTAATTTTAAGATTATTGTTTAAATTTTGATTTTAATTAATTAATCCTTTTAATGGTTAATTAATTAACATTTTTTATTATTTATATTATTATAATATTATAGTATCTATATTTTCATCTATTAATTAATATAATCATTTAATATTTGATAATAAATAATTATTCTTTTATTATTATTATTATTATTAACTAGTTATCCTTTTTATTTCTTTATTTTGTATTTAGATATCAGTTTTTTGGGATAAGTCATTAGCTTCTGACCATTTCCATGAGAGGTAGGTGTAACTAATTTCTCATGATTTTTGAATAATCTACATAACACTCATTACATCAAGTAATGCTCACAGGGGTGAAAAAGTGGAATTGAAACTAGTGAAATGATCTTGTATTTCTCATCTATTTATCTTTCAACACTTGCTTAGATTTATCATCAGTATCTTGATAATGAGCCACAATTGATGTAATAAATCTAAAAATATAAGATCAAAATTATTCTACTCACATGAAACTTAAGTGTAACATTCAATCTTGTTAACAAAAAAATATATATATTTTAATATATTTCTTTTGTAGTTTTAATCCATTAAATAATTTTCCATTCATTCTTTATATATAACTATGACGGATTAATAAATTTTGTAAGAGAGCAAGATGAATATGTCTAAACTCTAATTGCCAAAACCTAATACATTGTCAATAGTTTTCCAAAAGAGGTAATTGCATTCTCAATTATTTTCCAAATCAAATGCGATGGCGAAAAACATCTTATTATTTTTTCCTATTATTAATAGGTTAATAGGTAAAATGGTGGGGGTTTTCCAAAATAGTCATATTTTTAGTTGCATAATTACCATGGCCATTTGGATATGAAGGGTGGCTATGAAATTGGAATTGATATCATTGTTGTAACCTTCTGTAATTTCCTTTGTTAAACTTCCAAATTCCATGATTATTAAACTCATCTCCTCTCCACATCAAATTTCAAAAAAAAAAAAAAATTAGTCCCCATCATTTAACTAAGGAATATAGTTTTCACTTCATGGTAAATGAAGCTTGAATACCTATTATTTAAATGGATTTTAGATTTTTAGTTTATTTTTCAATAATCTTTTATTGATGTCATTATTTTGAAAATAAAAATATTTTTCATATTTATTTAATTTCATAACACTATTTTTTTATTTGTCTACAAATGATGAAATGACTTAAATAGCCACAATGTAAAGAATTGAATTAAAAAATTATATATTATACTTCAGAACATAATTCTATGCATAATTATTATCCCAGTGCTTTGGTTCTCTATCAATTAGTTTTCTCTATCCTTCCCTATCCTAACATTTATCTTATTAGGTCAAACTATTATATATCTATATGCAAATGCTAATGATCCATATCCATTTATAGAATATGTAGATTCATCTAGAGAAGTACTTTCTTTGCTAAATGGATAGAGCTCACCAATTGAATGTGTAATATATCTAGTTGAGGAACTATCTCGATCAAGGGGATTCTATCACTCTATGTATGAAAATACTTAATAATTGGCTCATGAAAAAAACCAAGTACATAATATTTTTCTTTAGACTCCCAGGTACCATTTGTGCTTTTGTTCTTGTCCCTTTCATTATGCCAGTATAATTTATATGTTGTTCCTCCTCCTCTACCCCCTCTAGCTCAAATGGGTGAGAAACCTCCATAAAACCTAGATAAAGAGAAAGGAAGAAAGTGTGGGTGATGTTAACCCATAGGAAACTACTTTTTCGATAATGGGTTCTCCTACACACAAACCGTTGGACCATTCTTTTGAAGAATCTATGACTCTTCCTTTAATTTCTTGAGTGACTCACAATTGTTTGAAGAACTTAAAATTTATTTTCCTTCAAATTTTCCAAGCTATGGGAACATTTTCAATCCCATAAAAATTACACCCATTTATTTAGATAGGATATTTATATTATTTGTCATCCATATTCATGTTTTCAAAGTGAAAAAGGTGGAGGAATCCATTCACATGACCATCTTTACTAGCATGTCCCAATTTGATGAATTGTTTTTTCAAACCTTTTGGAAGTAATTTTAGCATCGAATGATGCCTTTTGTGGCTAATTTTTTTCCAATTAAGAATTTCACTCCCTATCACTATTTTATATATATATATATATATATATATATATATATATTCATTTCTAATGGTGAAAGTATAACCTCAATTAGAGTCCCTATGCAAAACATATTCCACTCAGAAGTTGACTTTCCTATTTTCTCAACCATGATTTGAGAGGATACCACTCCAGATGACGAGGCCTTAAGTGGGGAGAAATACCATACCATGTGTGTTCATATTAGGGCATATATATTGAGAAAAAAATTAAATAATATATTTAGCATATAATAGCGGGTAAAGTCTTTTTATGTTAGAAAGTATACAAAATGGAGCTCAAAGTTAATGAAAAAATATAAATGGCTATAAAAAATGTTAATGAAAAAATCGATACCTACAATATCTAGTGAAAGTAGAGGTTCTTTAAAATGGGAAAGTATATTGGGTTCATATTGTTAGGGGGTTAAATAATGTGATTTTTCTAGGCATTTTCCAATATGTAGTCGAATTAAGGGTATTTTATAGTATGCCACAAACACATGTGCTATGTCATAGGCTCATTGACTGAAACACCCATCCATCAGCCCCCATTATTCATGGAAGAGGGGTTACTAACATGAATACGATGAATAATACTATAGAAGAGTTTATAGTGTAACTGCAATTAAGAGTTGAAGAAATAAAACTTAACCACTAATAGGATATTTGGCTAGTCGGACCACTAGGAGGAAAAGGGGCTCCATTTGATTTGAGTGCATTTTTTTATCATAAATGATTAAATTAGCTGAGAATAGATAGAGAGAGATAAAACATAGAGGGATTGTGCATTGTATCATCCCATGGGCCATAAGTCTCACTTATTTGTACTTGTGTCCATTTCCATTTACATAAATAAATAGAAGAGAAACCTCACCTTCAAGTTCTGTTTTCTCCTAAAATGGTTTCCTACGTCATATATTGTGTTATCATGGTTTTATGTGATTGTATTTTTTTTCTCTTATTTATACTTTTTTCTATATTACATGCATAAAGAAGTAACTCAATAAATCCAAAATTCTAATGAAAATAACCCTCCGAGTATATATTTCAACTTTTCAGTATAAATTTAGCATATTTCTTTTGAAGAATTATCCAGTGGATTATCCACAACAATTTACAGATCGCCCAACAATGGTTTATGATTAAGAGATATGCCAAAATACTATTAAGGTAATGTTATGTGTTCCTCGCTAACTACCATTGAAAAAAAATAAGGAATCGAGACAAAATATATCTAAATTTATTTTAATCCCTCTCCATACAATGAAATTTAAGTTCATATAAATATAGGACATACATACATATATATATATATATATATATAATATTTGACTTATGTAAGTTGAAAGTGTTATCCACCCATAATATCGAATGATGTAACTGACGGAGGCACCAAAAATACTATAAATAACATGCCTCGCTTTTCCAAAGGAAATTCAATGTTACATGATGTACATGTAACAATGTTTTCCTTACCAATTAATAAAGAATTAGGTGTTATCATATATCATGATATCTCTCTTTTAATTTTTTTAATGTATTCAATTCATACATTCTTTAATCAATGTTCTAATTCTAGTTCTCTTCTCCTCTCTCAATATTCAATCCTTCCATATCTTTAGGGCTAATTTCCATAAATATTGAATGATGAGATAGGAGAAGAGAACTAAGCATAATAACATTGATTAAATAGTGAAATAAGTGAATAAATCCAAAAAACATATGAAAAGAGAGAGAAAAATATATTTGATAAAATATAATTCTTTATTAAATGGGAAGGAAAACCTTATTACATCTACAACATGGAACATTGAATTTCATTTTGTAAAGTGAGGCTTGTTATTTACAGTAATTTTAGTGCTTCCTTGCGTTACATCATTAAATACCATGGGTTAATACCGTGAATCGATACCATGGGAAGATGCCATAGATGAATGCCACTTTCCACATGGATCATTAAATAAAAAATACACTAACCATATAAAACAACAAAGCTGTGTGGGTTGGAGGGGCAGTTTTGCATAGAGCGGAGTCGACTCCCAGGAAGATAGAATCATGTGCATATAGAAAGGAGAGTTTATGAAGAGGGAGCTTGGGAAGGCTGAGCTTGAGATGTCCAGCATAAGGGAGAAATGGGTAGCTAAAGGCAGATAGAGGGCATTGGATAGATGTAAGGTGGTATGAGCTATGTGAGTAACTAGAGAGAGAATAAAGAAAATCAATAATGATGTGAAAGGCTATCGTTGGTCATGAATTATAATTTTCTTCTAAAGCGTAATTACATATATAAAGGACTTAAGTATTTGTTTCTCTATGCTCATAATTACATATATAATGAATTACTGGACCTACTCATTTGAATGTTTTCAATGGAAGAAAAAATTAAGTGGACAATGTGCTTATGCTCCATTAATATAACAATGTTACATTAATGTTAACCATTTTCCCATTCATTTTACATTAATTTTGACCATGGTTTACCATGATTAATGTTACATTATTATTAATGTTAATGTTACAATAAACATTACGTTAATGGTTGAAGAAATTGACAAGGTTGACCATGTTTGATAAGGTTGACTATGGTTGATAATGGCTGACCATGATTACCATGGTTCTCCATTGAATAAGATGGTATATTATGGTTGACCTTAATTGATTATGGTTCGATATGGTTGAACATGGTTTACCATGGTTGACCTTAGTTAACCATTTTTAACCATTATTACTTAACTAAGGATGAAGAGTATAGATTATGGTGGACGACAAACTTTTCAATTAATTCTAATTATCTTAGTAAATAATTGATTAGAATTACATTTAAATTGTCAATCTGAGTTTCATTTGGAACTTATGAACTACCATGCAGAATGTATGTTAGTGTAATATATTATGTGTCTTAAAGTTATAAAAATATGATGGTTGTCATAGTACATGATAAATATTCTTTCACAGGTCACCAATCCAATTAAATGCCCAACACATTATAGAAAATAAATAACTGTTTCAAGAAATTAAATTGCACAGAAATAAAATCACAATTCATTAAATTAAACGCATTCACAAAAAAGTAAACATACCAAATACTAGAAATGACATGTTAAAGTATAATGTTATTCTTTTTTATTTGTAACATTCATGTGATCTCATGTTCCTATGATGCAATAAATTAAAATAAAATATCCCCAAAAAATATTCAAACACCATAGAGCTCTTATTCGTAGATTGCTATTGAAAATAGAGTAAAAGTAAGCTATAGGCAAGTTTAAAAAACAACCAGGATTCCTAGAAATATGCAAATATGTTATTAAATTGTTAGCTATGGAATTAATATTTGAATTATATATATCTGTGTGTGTGTGTGTGTGTGTGTGTGTGTGTGTGTGTGTGTGTGTGTATTATTTAAACAAATGAAAATATAAAGGATACAACAAATTAAAACTAACAAAGTTACAAAAAAAAGAAAACCAACACAATTGCATCAATGTGGAATAATTATAAATTAATAGAACTATAAATATGAAGTAGCTACTAATGCTATCTAGAATTTCCAAGATAAGGAGGTTTACCTACATCCTTATACAAGATATTTTGAAATATTCAATCCCATGATAATAAAATTAAAATCGAGTGATTGGAGCATAAGGGATTTTCTATTATAGAGAATAGAGAAATTACACAATATCTAATCAATATATTCTTCCTTTATTTTTCTCCTTCTCAAGCTTATAAGGAAGCTAGGTGTTTATACAAAAGGATTTTCTATATAAGCTAGGTAAAATATTGGATAGTCAACTTGAGAAAATTAGGGAGCTCATCCTATTTCAACAATGTATTCAGAAATTTCTATGAATGAAACAAAGGTTTACTTAGATCAACTATTTTTTGTTGGAAAGTGAGTCATCCTTCTTAATCGGTCACCCACTTACCTTCATCATCTTCCATCATGAGATATTCATGCTAAAAATATAGTTGGAACATTGACTGATGAGTTGGGATAGCATGTCATAGTTGCTACAATTCCTATCCAGCGATTTCGTCGACAATGTGGCATTCACAAGTTGCAATAGTTGCATTGGTCACATGAGAGTTCTAACATTCTCTTTTCTAAGTGGCTACGTTGGATTTTAACCAATGTAGAGGAGATACAAAAATTTCATGGAGGAGAGTCACAACACTTTCCTATATTGATCTAAGGAGTTGCATCACCTATGTGTTGCATGACATCACTTGTTATGATGTTGTAGTTGGTGTTGCAACAACATCGAGGAGTTTTAGCCACTGCATTTTTCTCCTTTTTTTACAGTATTAGTATGAAATATGAACATTTCACAGCATGATGCATAATAATAAGTGTAAAAGTGGTGAAAAATATAGTATTCATAACTATAATATAAATAAGGTAATAGTGGATGAATAAGGCATAAACAAGGAATAGAAAGTGGATGAATGACATCAAAATGATTATGTGCAGGTATTGAAAATCTGCCAATTTGGACAATGGTAATATACCCGAAACCAAAAATGTTCCATGTACCTTATGCAACTAAATCCTAGTAAAATATAGAGATAACATGGCTTACATGGTGGTTTCCAAGGCTAAAATATGTTTGTCTCACTTCATCTAGAAGAAGGTATCCTCCCCTTTCACATATGGCTTTCTAGAAGGAAACTTCATTTTTCTTACCCAACTTATATTCCTTGTTGTAGGGCTTGTCCATAACCATATTATAGGATAATGGAAATTTAATATAATAATGTTTTCTCCACATTCTCTTATCCACCTTACACATTTTTTAACTCTCTCCAAGAAAAATTGTAAATTTGTAGGATCGAATGGATCTTTTTCCAAGATGTTCTCCCTAGTTTGTTCCCACCTTATTATGCATCCTTCCTTTGTAGTTTATTTATGTTTATTTTATCCATGCAATGTGTAATAACCTCTTGCTTATTATTCAATCCATATTGTCCCTTTGGCGGAGAATAAATATAGTTCCTATGATTTTGGATGACCTGTGAATACATGGAATGTTCTCCCCTTATCCATAGAGTAATGTCAAAGTTGTGTTCCTAACCCTATCAATTGTAGCCTAGAAAAATTGGTTGGTCTTAAAGGAAACAAAAGCGGTTAGTTGAATGCCTAAGGCCACAAAATGAATAGGATTCTAGAATTTGTCACAAAATCACCATAAATTATTGCTAATATAACTCACTTGATAATTCAAGAAAAAATAGTCTGTTGCTTCTCACTAGGGACAAAATTTTTCACTTCATGGTTAATGAAGCTTGACTCCATATTATTTATAAGAATTTCTTTTTTTTGTCCTATCATTTTCAATAATCCATCATTAATGTCATTATGTTGAATATGAAAATAATTTTCATACTTATTTAATTTCATTATATTATTTTTCTATTGGTATACACATGATGAAGTGAATTAGATAGCCACCATATATGTTATTATTAGATTCCTGTTTTTCATAGAAAATTTTCATTTAAAATTTTAAATATTGTCTGCAACACTTAATGTTATGCACACAACTCTAATCTCAATTATCAGGTGCTCTACCCATTACTTTTCTCTATCCTTCCCTACCATAATATTTGTCCTCTGAGGTCACATTATTTCATATCTATATCCAAATTCTAGTGATCCATATCCATTCATAAACTAGGCATATGCACCCATGCCATGCTCTCCTAAATAGTTGGAGCTCACCTATTGAATGTGGAGTAGATTTAATTGAGAAAAGAAACTCAATGAAGGGGAGTTTATGGCTTTAGGTCTGAAAATATTCATTAATGGGTTCATGAAAACACCCAGGTATATAGAATTTTTTGGTTTACTCGTTGGTACCATTTGTGCTTTCATTATTTTCCCTTTAATATGCCACTATACTTTATATCTTGTTTCTCCTCCTTTATCCCTCTTTTCTCAAATGAATGAGAAACCTCCAGAAAACCTGGATAGAAAGAAAGAAGGAATGCATATGCGATGTCAGCCCATAGCCAAATACTTTTTTAGCAATAGGTTCTAACAAATTCAAACCTTTATACCATTTTTTTCAAGAACTTGTGACTCCTTTTCCTTTAATTTCTAGAGTTGTTAACCATTCTTTGAAGAACCTATAATTCATCTTCCTTCAATTTCCCGAGCTATGGAAACATTTTAAATCCCTTAAAAATTCCAATCATTTGTTCATATTGAATAATTGAATTATTTTTCATCCATAATCATGTTTTCAGAGTGGAAAAATTCAAGGAACTGTTTTGCATGGCCATTTTTACAGGCAAGTCCCGATTTCATGAACTGGGGTTTGAAATATTTCAAAAATAATTTGAGGCATCATACAAATTTTTTTGGGGGTAAAAATTTTCCGATTAAGTGTTACACCCCCTATTACTATTACCACATAGTTACCTTACCAACAATGCAAGTATCACATTAATCAAAGTTCTTATATAAATTGTTTCCACCCGAAAGTTGAAGTTCTTGTTTTAACCAACATGATTCTAGAGGATGCCACATCAACCCCCATTATTCATGATAAAAGGGCTAGTGACATGATTAGGATGAATAATACTCTAGAATATTCAATATTATAACTCTATTTAAGAGTTGAAGGAGTCAAACTTAACCACTAGTAGGCTATGATATTATCTTATAACTGGGGCACTAGGAGGAAAATGGGTTCCATTGTATTTGAGTGAATTATTTCTTATAGATGAGAAGAGTAGCTGAGATTTGATAGGGAGAGAGATAACCCAAATGGTTTTTACATTTTATTATCCCATGGTCCTTAGGTCTAACTTATTTTTGCTTCATCCATTTCTATTTAGAGAAATAAAAAGCAGAGTAACCTCAACTTCTAGTAGTGTTTTCGCCTAAAAGGGCTTCCTAGATCATATATTATGTTATCATGGTTGAGAGTGATTATATATCTATTTTTTCTTTATTTTCTACATATTTAGATATTCATGATTATTATTAATGTCCACTAGGATGATTACATGCATAAAAACTAACTTAATAAATCTAGAAGTATAATGAAAATAACCATCATAGTATAGATTTCACATTTTCAATATAAATTTATCAGATATCTTTTGACAAAATCTCTATTGTATTATCGACAAAAATTTATATATCGCCCACCCATTTCTTATGATTGGGAGAGGCACCACCATGCTATCAAGGTCACATGATTTGTTCCTTTCGAAGGTGCCGATAAAAATATACATATATTTGTTTTACTTCCTCTCCATACCATGAAATCGAAGTTCATATGAATATATGGTCATAAAAAAAATACATATAATTTTTGAATGATTTGAGTGGAAATTTGTACCCACTAGTGGTATCCACCGATGGTATTCACCTATGGTATTGAATGATGTAAGTTAAGGAGGCACTAGAAATACCATAAATAACAATCCTCATGTTTCAAAAGGACATAAAGTGTTCCATGATGTAGATGTAACAATGTTTTCCTTCCCAATTAGTAAATAATTCTTAGCATATATATTTTTCTCTCTCTTTTCATTTTTTGTTGATGTATTTAGTTCGTGCATTCTTTAATCAATGTTCTAATTCTTATTTCTCTTCTCCTCTCTTTGCATTCAATTCTTTCGTATCTTTTGGGATAGCTTCCATAAAGCTTGAACGTTGATAGAGGAGATGAAAAATTAACATGAAAACATTGATTAAAGAATGCATGAATTGAATACATCCAAAAAAAGGTATGGAAAAAGAAAGAACAATATATATGATGAAACCTATTTATTTATTAAATGGGGAGGAAAAAATTATTATATCTAAATCATGGAACATTGAATTTCCTTTTGAAAGGTGAGACATGTTATTTATAGTATTTCTATTGTCTCCTTGAGTTACATCATTTAATACCTTGGGTGAATAGCATGATTGGATACCATGGGTGAATTCCATGGGTCAGTACCATTTTCTACATTGATGATTGAGTAAAAAAAGACATTAAGCATCATATAAACCTACTCATACGACTATTTTGGCTGGAAAAAAAAAGTGAATGGACAACATATTTATGTTACATTAATCTAAAAATGTTACATTAATGTTAACCATTGTTATACTCATTTTACATCAATGTTGACCATGATTGATGCTACATTAATGTTAATGTTAATGTTTCATTAATGTCACAATAAAGGTTATTAGTGGTTGGATATATTGATGAGGTTAACCATGGTAGACAAGGTTGACCATGGATGAAGAGGGAGGGCCATGGCCAATATTGGTTGACCATGGTTGACCATGAGTACCATGGTTATCTAGGTATTAAGATGATATATTATGGTTGACCTTGATTTATTATGGTTCGATATGGTTGGACATGGTTTACCATACTTTACCTTAGTGTTACATATATAATAGTCATTAGTGAACCCATAGAGGAAAATTAATTTGTGGTTATTGTGTTATGAAGTGTTCAAACCATTTGATTCAAGGTTTAAATATTTGTGGTTCAATAAAAAAAAAAAAAGTGACTGATTCAATGAATCTCAGTAACTGGTCAAATCTTAAAAAAAAAAAAAAACTATATACAACGACAATTCCCATAATTCAAACCTTCAAACTTGTCTTTTGAACTTCCCATTAGGAATATAAATATTCACATATAGGAAGCTTAAACACGGTATTTGTTGAATGAACCTGGAATACTACCAAAAATATATATTCAGAAGGCATTTACATGCTTCTCTTTGTATGGTTGTTAGTCTTAAAGCTTCGTTTTTCATTTCTGTATAGGGCACTAGGCTAGTAAAAGTAATTTGTAATGCTTAAAAAAGGTAGAAAGATGCATCTTATGTTTTTCTAATATCTATCACAATACATTCTAAATATGATCAATGAAAGGAGAAAATGAATTACTAAAACAGGAGTTGGACCTTAGAGTTGATATATATATATATATATATATTGTAGGAATATAAATTAATTATTTGGTAGGAATCATCTATTTCTAAATGAGCTCCAAATCACTCTAGAGTCATCCACTTGTAATTTTCTAAAGGAATAATTCCTTAAATAAGGGTTGATGATATAAGTGAAGCCTTTCTCCATTGGCCATAAAGGGGTTTGAGTCTCATATATATATTTGAGATATTGATGGTACCCTTTTCATAGATAGTATCAATCTCATGAGGCCAAATCCATCTAGTGGGAAAATCTCCTCTAAAGTTGTTAATACTGGAGGAAAATAACAAAGCCCACTATCCAACCTTAAAATTATTTTTATTTATGAATTTTTCATGCCACTATGCCATCTAATTATTTATTATTTATGTTTGATGTAAAGAGTCATGAAATTTTTTATCCAACTCATTGATTTGGGGAGTCTCTACTTATGAGCTTTTGATATATCAATTCCAAGTTCTAAAACTATTCTAAGTGTCTATATTTATATATTAATTTGAAAAAATACTCTCTTTATGTACACTAGATCATAAGGGGTGAAACTAGTAGTAGGTCTCCAAGCTGCTCGACAGACCCATAAAGCCTCAAGAAGTATGTTATCCCAACCATTGAGATGTAACTGAATAGTTTTGGTTATGATTGTCTCAAAAATATTAATATATCCATCCACTGGTCCATTTCCTAGTGGATAATATGGTGTGGTAACTCTATGCTTGATATTTTATTTCTCCTTTATGTCTTTTATGAGCCTTGGCGCAAACTTGTTTCCTCCATCTATAAATATCTCCCACGATGTCCCAAATATGGTGAATATTCTCTCACAAAGAGATTATGCAACTACATTTTTGTTTGTAATTGGAAGTTCCTTAACCTCCATCCATTATATGAAATAATTTATGCATGCTAATATGTAGGATTTATTGTGAGAAGGGTTGACTGGACCCATGTAGTCTATGGACCATTTATCAAAGGCTTCCAATATCATATGTGGTTATAATGAATTCACATTTCCATTGATCATCCTATGGACTAGAAAATATCACTCATTTTTACATACCCCTTGGAATCTTTGAAGATAGTGGGCCAATATTAACCTTGATGAAGTACCTTTCACACTATTCTTTTATTAAAAAATGTTCCATCCACTAGACCATCATGATTAACTTTGAGGATCTCATAGAATTCAATTTCTCTTACACATCCCCGAATAATGAGATTGGGGCTTGTGTAAAAGAGACACCCATCTATCGATGAGAGCCTTTATATTTTTCTCACAATCTCTTGACATTATTTTAGTGAGATATAGTGTGGAAGCATACCTGCATCCAAGTAGTTAACAATATATACAAACAATGGGGAGTTAGTAGAATTTGCAAATAAGTTCTCATTAGGAAAATATTTTTCTACGAGGGGCTCATTTTCATTAGAAGTAAGTTTAGAGAAAAAATAAACAAAAAAATTATATTTTCCTAATTTTTCTAGAATTTTGATATCATATTCTTGTAATAATAATAACCATCTAATTACTTTTCCTTTTCTAATTGTTTTATTTGTTTAATACTTAATGGAAACATGGTCAACATGTAATACTATTGGATAACATATACTATAATGTCAAAATTTATTGATTCCATAGGTAACTACAAGGAAAAAGTTTTTAGTTATTGCATAATTTAGTTCTTTTAAAAAATATTCTTACTCACATGGTAGATCACACATTGTAACACCATCCTCCCATATTTACCAAATATAACTTGTCCACTGGGGTAAACATGTAACAAGAGGATATTATGATGTGATTCAACTTCCCATGTACAGTTAAGGAAGTGGAACCGACAAAACTAAACCAATTTAACCTTCCACACATGCTACAGAACCTTTAGGAGCCAACCAACCCTTTCAGATGACCAACCCCTGAGGAAGCTTGAAATTTTACTTATCTATACCCTCAAATGCTCCCACAAAAAGTCATGCATGTGACTAAGGCCTTTCAATTTCTCCCATATCAATGCATGCCAATGAATGGATACTTATTCAAATAGTTTTGAGTGAGAAATCTGATGCTTTGAGCCACCTTTTCAAAGCTAGGTTTGAAGCATCTTCCCAGAACTTCATGAAACCTTCAAAAATGATAAATAACCATGGAGAAAATCTACTAATGAAACCACTAGTAAACATACTTGATCTAAAACCTACTATACATGGCGAAAATTTAGCCAAATGTGTCACAAATATGTAATATACAGGTCATAACAACATATTTGAGCATAGGGGTCTCATACTTATCTTAGATTCATAAAGAAAAATATTTTCCTTATCAAAATAGTTTTATTATCATATATTAAGTCTTATATTCATTGTATGTTCATTTAAAAATAACACCATAATGAAATCCATACATCAATTTCCATAAAACATACTCATAACTAGCATATAACTAACAAAAACATCAAGGATATAACAACCATGAAAATAAAATATGAGCAGGTACATTTACATAAAAAATATCAAGGCTAAGGAGCTCTTATTAATGAATGTGTAATCCAACCAAGTCTGGGACTTCCATGAACCACCCGACTATAGATTGGTTGGACCAAAAATTTCTTTCAATCAATCACCCCAGTACCATATTCTAAGAAAGAATGTGGGACTCACAAAAAAACTATTCCAGGTTTCCTTAGGATTTACCGCAATCCCCACTGGATCAATAGGCCATAAACAAGCATGGATTCCTCTGGATCTCTCCATCTACACTGGGAGAATTTTTCTTATCTACTAGTCTCTACGATTTAGTTGTATATCCCTCCATTCAATGGTGAGGATTCCTAGGCCTAATAAAGACTCCACCCTTCATACTTTAATGTATATCAAAACATTTACCAGTCAAGGGTTCCTAGGCCTAATCGAGGGCACAAAACTCTATACTTTACCATATATACCAGCATTCACTGGTCGAGGATTCTTAGGCCTACCAAGGTACACAAAATTCGGCTTTACTGCAATCTCACCTTCTCTAGTCCATTGATTCCTCGCCCTTGTGTTCATTCTTTCATAGACCACCTCACTCAGTTTCAAAAAAATCCAACAGTCCATCTTAACCGACTAAAACAAAACCCATCTCACCATGGATATCTAGAAATTGAAAGGTAATGTTGAAAACGCTATCACACCTAGAAAAACTCATGCCAATGACAACAAGAGAACCAAGAACACACATGGATAACCATGAATGCCAAAAATTAATGGAAATAATACATGCAACTTGATACCTACAAATAAATATAGCTATAGTTTCTTTATCCTACTCTTCCTTGATATTTTCTTCGCCTTTCATTCTTTGCTTTCCTTGATCCACTGTTGAAGTGCTTCAATAAATCTCTAAGTGTCAAGGAGTGTGTGTGAGAGAGAATAGAGAGATAGCTCTAAAACTCAACTGACAAAAAGGTTTTGAACTGATCCTCATAAGTATTTTTATTAATGAGGCCTTTATTTTCTTCAATTTACATTATTTTCGTTCATTTTTCTTGTCACATGTAACCTATGACCTTTCACCTTTCTTTTCTCATAATTTATTTTATTTTCATAAATAAATGCCAATTAATGCTTCACGCCTTTTACAAAAGGCTTCACTAATTCCTTTTCCAATTTACTTAGCAAAATAAACCAAATGAACACCCACTAAGATGCTTTTCCCAATATTTGTAAGTGTCTCGCTACCTTGGAGGCTTATAGCTTAGCTCGATGCAATATTTACAATGATCAGCATGCTAAGAAGAAAACAAGCATGACAACATAACAACATGAAAACCATAATGACATGAAATCCATGTTGCTTATTTGAGCTTTACAACAAAACTCCATCCATATACATATATACATATACCAAAACATCACACTAAAACCTATGCCAAAAATATTCACTCAACTAGCGAATAGAGAAGGATACATAACCCACATTTGATCTGCCATCTCCCATGTAGCTTCATCGGTCCCAAAGTACTTCCATTGCTCTTTAACCTTCTTGATTTCTTGGTTCCTAAGAATGAGCATCTTTCTCTGCAAAATACACTCATATTCCAGCTGGAATTCTCCATGTGGCTCCACCTGCAATACAAACCATTCAATCACATGCTCCGCATCTTTAACATACTTATTAAGTAATGACACATGGAAAACATCATGGAATTTCAATATTGGAGGAAATTCAAGTCGATAGGATACTGGTCTGATCATCTCAATAATCTTGAAAGGTCCACAAAACCGAGGTGCTTTTTTGGCACATGATCCAATCCTCAAGCTTTATGTGCAAGTACATCTGTTCCCCAACATGGAACTCCTCATTAGAGAACTTTTGAGGTCTAAAATGGGCCCCCTGAGAAAAATGTACAACCAAAATAAAATTTATAAGAACCAATAGGATTCAAGATGATGATGTCAACCATGGGGGATGACTCACCATTTTTTGGGTAAAAAATTAAAAAATATTAAAAAATAATAAAATAATAAAACTACTTTTTCAACTTGTATTTTCAACTTAAATACCTAAGGTTTTACCCAAATTTCAAGTGCGAGTACTTTTTGGAACAAAAAATTAATTCCTCATCCAAGGAATCTCATGTTTCATTATTTTGATGGACCCTGCTACATGAAAAATGAGAAATACATGAAAAAATGTGAATGCAATCACATTTTTAATGTATTTTTCATGTAACAGGGTCCATCAAAAGTATGAAACATGGGTACTCCTTAGAAGTTAGGTCCCTATATTACTAGTATAGTCCCTTATTTTTGTTAGTGTAACCCCCTTATTGTTATTATCGTACCCCTGTAACCCCCATATTGTTATTATTGTGCCCTTAAATTATTATTGTTAGGTTGGCTAGGATTACATTGTGGCCCCATGGACTCCTATATATAGAAAGGAGGTTTTGTAATTTGTATCATCCAAGAATTGTTCATTCATGTAACTTATTGGAGGTTTCCCCCTCAAAGTGGATTATTTATAAGGCGTTGATATCTCTTTTCTTCTATTTTTGGAGCTGGTTTCACAACATTTGGTATCAGAGCTTTGGATTCTAGGGTTTTTCTGCTCCAAATAGGTCATCGTGGTATTTTCTCTATAACATTTTTATAAAAGTATTCAGAAGCTGAAATAGAGTGTGAAGCCAAAATCCTGAGGAACATCATTGCAAAATTTCTGAGCTTGGTTCACAAATATTTTCAAAGATATGATCTGTGGAAGTTATGGATTTGTGCAGGCTCCTGAATTTCACTTGAAAAAGTCATCGCGGAATTTTCGCTATAACATTTTTTCTACGAAGTTTTAGAAGCTGAAATTTTTAGAGTGCAAAGCTGAAATCCTGAGGAACATCTTCGCACAATTTTAGAGCTTATTTTGCAATATTTTGGATATATTATCTATGGAATTTAGGTCTTTTTCAGGCTCCCGAATTTCATCTAAAAGAGGTGATCGTGGGAAAAACTTCATAAATCTCTCTCTGAGCATCAGATTGGAATTTTGTAAAACTTGACTGGAAGTAAATGGATGGTAGTTTCCTGTCTATAAATTTCATAGCCAAAGGAGCAAAAAGTGACACGTGGAAAGTTGTACAAGTTCGCTCTACTGAACCAGTCCATAATTAGGTCATTGTGGGAGATTGGACATAACTTTGCCTTGAAAATCTAAATCAGGTCATACCTGTGGCATTTGAAAGAAGCTTCAGAGGAATACTACATGACTAAATTTCAGATATTGAGGATCTACAAGTATAGGGATAAGTCAATTTCAATATCGAGCTCCTCAAAAGAAAGTAAAAGGTGTGTATTTTTTTTCCGAATTTCATAAGTCTTGTTTGAAGAATCAAGTTGAATTGATTCCAAGGGAATATTGTAGAATATATATCCATATTAGGTTCTAAAATGGCCCCTAAAAATAATTCAACACCCATTAAGCCTTTACAATGCTCTATTATGACTCATGAAGACGAAGAATGGAAACATGACATATCAAAATTACAAGAGCAAGTGCAACAAATTTTTCTTTCACAAAGAGCAACAAAAAATGACATGGAAGATTTGAAGAAAGGCGTGGAAACTAATATGGATGGTTTGAAGAAAGGCGTGGAATCTAAGATGGATGGTTTGAAGAATGGAATGGAAGTTAAGATGGATGGCATGGAAGCTGGCTTGGAATCTAAGATGGATGACATGGAAGCTAAGATAGAAAACATGAAGAATGATATAAAAGTAGAAATGGAAGGTTTGACAAAGTTGATACAAGAAATGTTTCCTAATGGTGAAAATATAGTAGAGGAAACTGATTATGAGAACAAATTAAATGTTAATCGTGATTTCATAAACTCTGATGTTGGAGGGAAGAACCATCATATTCCAAAAATGGATATGAGGAAGTTTGATGGAAAGGATCCTATAACATGGATACTACACATGGAGCAATATTTTGATCTCAATAATGTGCAAAACACACAAAAGGTATGCATTACAACTTTACATTTATAAAAAAATACATTTGTATGGTATCGATGGCTTTTCTCTCGTAAAAAAAATGTCACATCGTCAATTTTTATGGAGGAAATGATAGCACATTATCAGGAGACAAAGAGAAACAATTTCCTTAGCCAATTGATAAATCTCAAAAAAAAAAATTTAGTGGGGGAGCACATTGAGGACTTCCAAAAATTGAATATAAGGGTAACTGATATTTCAGAGGAACACATGATTGATCCCTTCATAGGTACTTTAAAGGATAACATCCAACATGAACTTCGCATTTTGGAACCTGATTCATTGGAGAAGGCATTCAGGTTGGAAAGGAAAATTGAATGTAAAATTATGGGGACAAGGAAGCCTACCACTCACTTATATAAATATGGAAGTGTTGCTACTCCTAGATTTCCACAACCTACAAGGTTGACACCACAACAATTGGAAGAAAAAAGAGAAAATGGGCTTTTCTATAGTTGTGATAAAAAATACACTAAAGGTCATAAGTGTGCTAAGAAAAAACTATTTTACATAGATTGTGAAGAGGAAGAAGAAAATGAACAAGAATATTCAAAACAAGAGGATATACACCAAGAACTAGCCCTAGAAGGGGAAGAAATGAGTCCGACCATATTGTGTAATGCATTGGCAGGAATTACCACTCCTCAAACTCTCAAGATATAAGGACATATCAAGAAGAAAAAGGTAATAGTGTTGATTGATTCAAGTAGTACCCATAATTTTATTCATTGTAAGATAGCCAAGGAATTGACTTGTTTCCTATACCCAGCACGAGAATGTCAACTGACGGTTGCAAATGGAGGAACTATAAATTACTCTAGAAAATGCCATAATATCAAGATAACCATGGGGGAATATGTATTGTATAGTCAAATGCTTTCCATTCCTATGGGAGGCATTGATGTTGTACTAGGAGTACAATGGTTACAATCTTTGGGGATGGTAGCTTTTAATTTTCAAGAAATTTTCTTGAAATTTTTTTTCATAAGGAAAGGAAGTTGAATTACGGGGTATTCCAAGGAATCTGGGAAAGATAATAAGCTCTAATGTCATGAAAAATATTCTAAAGAAAGAACAATGAGGCATAATTTCACAATTATGCTGACTAGAAGTTCCAACATCAAAATCATCTATTTCTGCAGATCTCCAAAAAGTGTTGGAAAATCATTCCAAGTTGTTTGAAACTCCCGAAGAACTCCCACCTATTCGTGATCATGATCATGCTATTCATTTGATTCCACAAAGTGTTCCTCCAAACATCAGGCCTTATAGATATCCTTATGTCCAAAAGAGCGAAATTGAACATATGATTGTAGAAATGTTAGAGGCGGGTATAATTCAACCTAGTCAAAGTTCTTTCTCTGCTCCTGTAGTGTTGGTACATAAGAAGGATGGATCATGGCGCATGTGTCCAGATTATAGGGAACTCAATAAGCTCACTATTAAAGATAAATTTCCCATTCCTGTGATTCATGAATTATTGGATGAATTACATGGAGCAATTTATTTTATAAAGTTCGATCTTCATTCAGGAAATCATCAAATTAGAATGAAGACTGAAGATATTCTGAAAGTAACATTTCGAACTCATGAGGGTCATTATGAATTTTTGGTCATGCCTTTTGGCCTTACCAATGCACCTTCTACATTTCAAGGGTTGATGAATTCCATTTTCAAACCATTCCTTAGAAAATTTGTGCTAGTATTTTTTGATGATATACTAATCTACATCAGGTCTTGGAAGGATCATGTTCAACATGTTGACAGGGTGCTCAAACTATTGCAGGAGAAACAATTATGCAAAAACATCCAAATGTTTCTTTGGAGTACAAGAGGTGGAATATCTGGGTCATATTGTATCTCACAAGGGTGTTAAGGTAGACCCTAACAAAATTAAATCCATTAAGGAATGGAAAGTCTCGACAACCATAAAGCAGTTGCGAGGATTTCTCAGGTTAACAGGGTATTATTCCAAGTTTGCTAAGAATTATGGGAGAATAGAAACACCTCTAATAAAATTATTGAAGAAAGATGAATTTTCATGGACTCTTGAAGCAACTAATGCCTTTGAACATCTTAAAGAGGGAATGTTCTTAGCATGGGTCTTAGCTACACCAGACTTCACAAAAATATTTATTGTGGAATGTGGTGCCTCAGGAAATGGAATTGGTTCTTTTTTAATGCAAGAAGGAAGACCCATTACTGGAGTCATTCAATCAAAGGAAAGTATTTATAGAAACCTATTTATGAGAAGGAAATGTTAGCAATAATGATACTAAAGAAATGGCGAAATTACCTAATGGGAAGACACTTGAAGGTAAAAACTGATCATGATAGTCTTAAACACTTTTTGGAACAAATACTACCTTCAGAAGAGTAGCAAAAATGGGTCACAAAGATGTTGGGTTATGACTTTGAAATAATCTACAAAAAAGGGAAGCTTAATGTTGTTTCAAATGCACTCTCAAGAAATAATGAAGAGGTGGAAGCATTGTTTTGAGCCATTTCTATTATCCAACCAGATTGGATAACCGCAGTAAGGGATGAATGGAAGAAGGACGAAGAAATGTGGACACTCATTCAAAATTTGTAGAAAGATCCTAGTACATATGATACATTTAGTTGGAAAAATGATTCCTTATGGTACAAATATCGCTTATATATTTGTAAGAATTCCCAACTAAAACAAAATATTCTTTTGGAATTGCACACTTCTCCTTTAGGAGGACACTCTGGATTTTTAAAAAATTACCACAGGGTGAAGAAAGATTTTTTTGGATGGCCTTAAATCTTATATTCAAAAGTTTGTGGCAGAATGTTTGGTTTTCCGGCAGAATAAATTAGAGACAATTAAGACCCCGAGTCTTCTACAACCTTTATCCATTCCATGTCAACTTTGGGAGGAGATTTCAATGAATTTTATCATAGGTTTACCTAAGTCCAAAGTAAAGAGTGTCATCATGGTGGTAGTTGATAGACTTACAAGTATGCACACTTTTGTGAATTATGTCATCCATTTAAAGCAAGTACAGTTTCTACTACATTTATGGACACAATTCAAAAGCTACATGGAAACCCAAGGGTTATTGTGAGCGACAAAGATCCCATTTTTACTAGAAATTTTTTGATGGAGTTATTTTCTTGTTTGGGTACTCAATTATCTCATAGCTTATATTACCATCCTCAATCTAATGGTCAAATTGAGATAGTAAATAAAATTTTGGAAGGATATATTAGTTTTTTTGTATATGATAAACAAACACAATGGGTCAAGTGGTTACCTCTTGTTTGATGGTGGTATAACACTTCCTTCCATACTGTAGCAAAAATGATCCCATTTGTGTCACTTTATGGATATCATACACCATCCATCACATCATCTTTAAGAGAAAATTTGAAGGTTCAAGCAATGGAAGATCACATTGAGCATCAAAAAGAAGTTCTCGAACTCTTAAACGATAACCTGAATTTGGCACAAAATCCAATGAAACAACAGGCATATCAACATCTCAGTGAGAGAATTTTTGATGTAGCAGACTGGGTATTTTTACGGCTACAACCATACAAACAAATGTGACTCAAGCAAGCTAAGAAGGATAATAAATTATTTCCGAAGTACTATGGTCCTTACAAGTTGTTGCAAAAGATTGGTACTATGGCATACAAATTGGAGCTTCCTGCTTCTTCACGAGTGCATCCAGTTTTCCATGTTTCATGCTTAAAGAAGGTTATAGGTGAAAATCTTCTAGTTCAAAAAATATTGCTAGAACTTGATGAGGAAGGAAAAATCATATTGGAACCTGAAGTGGTCACAGAAACAAGAACATGATAGCTACGAAATCGATCAATTTTAGATTATATCATCAAGTGGAAGAACTTTCCCACTAAATATTCTACATGGGAGGATGAGAATTTTATACAGAAACACCCAGAGCTGGTCAAGCATTGAGGACAACACATTTTTGAAGGAGAGGAGCATGTTAGGTCCCTATATTACTAGTATAGTCCCTTATTTTTGTTAGTGTAACCTCCTTATTGTTATTATTGTACCCCTGTAACCCCCATATTTTTATTATTATGCCCTTAAACTACTATTGTTAGGTCGGCTAGGATTACATTGTGGCCCCATGGACCCCTATATATAGAAAGGAGGTTTTGTAATTTCTATCATCCAAGAATTGTTCATTCATTTAATGTATTGGAGGTTTCCCCTCGAAGTGGCTTATTTCTAAGGCGTTGATATCTCTTTTCTTCTAATTTTGAAGTTGGTTTCAAAACATTGGATGGGGAATCAAATTTTGCATCCAATGAGTGTCCCTGCTCGGAATTTGAGTAAACTAATAGGGAGATAAGTTGAAAATATGAGTTCAAAAAGTAGTTTTTTTCTTTTTTCCATATAAAATTTGATGATGTAATATAATATTATTTTATTATTTCCATTATTATTTTATAATTTCCTTAGGAGGCCCATTTTGTACCTCGAAAATCCCTCAATGTAGGCAACCTGTTCTGATCTACATATTTTTTTTTCATGTCCTGTTTTTCCTTTATATTGTTCTTGATTACCTTCATTTAAAGCTCCATATTTTCCAACATGTCCGATCCAATCAATACCCTGTTCATGGGATCACTCCAACTGATAGGAGTATTACAACTCTGCCCATACAATGCCCCAAACAGAATCATCTTTAGTGACTCCTGATAACCATTTTTGTAATCAATCTCAACCAATGGAAGGCACTCCTCCCATATCCTCTGCTGATTCATCACATACATCCTCAAAATTTCATCTAGTATCTTTTTCACCCTCTCCGTATTTTTATCTATCTGCGGATGATAATTTGGGTTGAAGGCCAAATATGTACCCAAACCTGCAAAAAACTCCTGCTAGAATCTAGAAGTGAACTTAGCATCCTCATCCTACACAATTTTCTGTGGAATACCATGTATCCTCACTACATATTTCATTTAAAACTGTGCTACATCATTAGATGAATAAGTATACTTCACTGGAATGAAGTGAGATACGTTTCTTTACCTGTCTATAAAAACCAGGATATAATCATGTTGTCTAGATATCCTTTATAAACCTATGATGAAATCCCTAGAAATGACCTCCGATTTCTACTCTATATTCAGAATTAATAGTAGTATTACACCTAAATTCTTACACTTGTCCTTTTTCTGCTAAAATTCCAAGCACCTAGCCAAATATTCTACCACTTATTTCTTTAAATTTAGCCAATAATTAAACTTCTCCACCAATGTCAATGTCTTCTGATATACTATATTACCTGAATATGGCTAATTATGAAATTCTCTGAAGATAGCCTTCTTGTGCTCACTCTTTTCTGGCGCATATATCATGTCCATAAATGTGATAAAACCATTTATTGTAAGACGATAGTGCACATCTTGATCACCTATACCCTATTTTAACTTCTGCGTAAGCTCCATGTGCCTGTCATCTTGTTGTCTTTCCTATAAGATACGATCTTGTAAGTCTATCCCATAGGAGCTCAAAGCTGCTATGTGATTCACCCATACTCTCCTACTAAGAGAATTTGCAACCATTTTCTCTTTACCTTAGATGCACCTAATCTCAAAGTCAAACTAACTAATCGTAGCCAACCATCTAACTTGCCTAGAATTTTTTTTCGATTGGTAAAAAAATTACCTAAATCCAATGTGATTACTCATCAAGACAAACCTCATACCAAGAATATAGTGCCTCCACACATTCAATGCATTAACGATTGTTTCCAAATCAAGATCATGTGTCAGATAATTCTTCTCTTACTCATTCAGCTTTGGTGACTCATAACACACCACCTATCCTTACTACATAAGGACTCCACCAAGACTTGTCTTGAAATCATTTGTAAATACCACAAACTCTTTTTATAAATATGAAATATTTAACACTAGAGAATTTGTCAACAACTCCTTCAATTTCTTAAATCTTTTTGCACATTCCTCTGTCCATTCAAATTTCTTACATTTCCTCTCTAATGATGTAATAGGATATGAAATCAAATATTAGTTCCTGTTGAACCTCCTACAATAACCTGTTGACCCCATAAATGATCTTACCTCACCCACATTACTAGGATTTTCCCACTCCATGATAGCTCTTATCTTTTATGGATCCAATTTTATGCCTTCCTTTCAGACCACATGCCCCAAGTAATGTAACTTTGTGTGAAAGAAAAATACATTTACTGATCTTAGCATACAACTGATGCTCTCTCAAAATTCTCAAAACTACTACCAAATGTTAGACACATTCTTCCTCGTTCTTATAATATGTCAATATATCATCAATGAACATAATAACAAACTTTTTCAAATAAGGACACAATACAGTATTCACCAATCACATAAAAGTAACTAGAGTATTAGTCAAACCAAATGGAATGACAACAAGCTCATAATTCCCATACCTGGTTTGGAAAGAAATATTTTTTATTTTCCCCTCTTTAATGCATACCTAATGGCATCCTAATCTCATGTCAATATTCAAGAACACTATTTCTCCCTTCAACTAATTAAATAAGTCATCAATCCCCAGCAAAGGATACATGTTCTTGATAGTCAACTTGTTAAACTTCTTGTAATCGATGCACAACCTGAGTGTACCATCCTTTGTGTTCACAAACAATACCAGTGCAGCCCAAGGCGATACACTTTGCCTAATATATCATTTTTCAATAAATTCCTTCAACTGCAACTTCAACTCTACTAACTCTAGAGTGCTCATCCTGTAAGGTTTCTTTGATGCCAGTGTTGCCCATGGTACCAATTCAATGGAAAATTCCACTTCCTTGTAAGGCAGAAACTCTAAAATCTTTTCTAGAAACACATTCTAACTCCTACTGCAATATCATGTACCTTTTTATCACTTATGCATCCTCAACAACCTTACCTATATCACAAGAACTATGCACTGCAAATAACACACATCCTTTCCTGCGACTGCGAAGTTCCTCCATAGTTTTCACCATTCTAGCTGATGTTTCCTTCTTCTTACATTGTAATATTCTTTGTTCTGCATTTTCATCCAAGCACTCAATGGATTTATCATAACAATCCACCTTATTCCTCTGAAGGTACAACCTGTCCATACCCAAAAGAATATTATATATCCCAAATAGAAATACTTTCAAATATGTTGGTGTAAGCACGAATCAAATCAAATGCTAAAACTCTTACCCATTGATGAACTCTTTTCCTTTTACCTATAGGAAATTTCACTAACAAATATTTTTCATGCACTTATTTATTCAAACCAAACTTATCCACCAAGTCAAGTTTAATATAACTATAATTAGGTCCATGGTCAATCAATATAAGAACAACTTGATCAAAAAAATTACTGCCCGTATCGATAATAGATGCTTGGTGATCTGCCTACCTATTATCCCATGATGCATAGATATGAGGAATTCTCTACCCAACATCCCCAACTATTTGTGCTTCCTATGCATTGTAAATTTGAGGCATACCACCCTGATTTTGTGGAAAATCCCTCTTAATATGCTCCTCATCACATGTCCAACACTCGAACCATCCTGTACTATGACCTCTATTCTTCTACTCTCCTAGTTGTGACCCATGTACATGTTTAAAAATGTTGAACTTATTGTAGGGTGCAACATTTTCTTTCTCACCTACATCCTGAGGCCTTGTTCTTTTCAGCTGCCATTTACCATTAGCTTTGGCTTTCCCTTTACAACATTTTTTTGATTCTATCTTATGCTTTGACTTTTCATAATTTTTTTTTAGTTTCCCAATAACTTCCTCAAGTGAACAAGGCTCATCATAGTCAATCCGATCTATAAATATTAATGAAAATCCACTAATAAATATCTGAAATTTGGATTTTTCATCCTTAATGTATGCTACATACCTTAATAACTCCATTAACCTCATCGTATACTTTTCATTTTTCATCGATGCCATATTTAGCTCGTAGAATTCCTTGGATTTGTTTTCGTAGTACATTTCTAACAAGTACTTATTCCTAAAAAGTGTCTTGAATTCATGCCAACTCAACTCTTTTGCCTCGATGTCTCTGACCTACTTCACATCCTCCCATAAAATTTCTACTTTCCCTTCAAGGAAGAAGATAGCTATTCTCACCTTCATATTCTTTGCGTACTCATCCAACTCAAAGAACTTCTTCATCATGAGCAACCATACCTTTGCATCCTATAACTTCTTCAAATCCCAATCAAATGTAGGTATATTTTATTTCTTAAACTCATCCAAAAAATATCCCATGTAACTCCTCCTATAAAGATGATAATGATGAAGATCATAGTACCTATCAGAAGCAGAACTAGAATAAAAACTTTTTCAATTGCCTCTCCTATCAAGTGTATCCAAGAATATGCCATATTTGACCATGTAATCCCTATCTGACCTATGTACACCATGAGATCTACTACCATATGCCCCATTAGTCCTATCCTCTTGCCCATGGCTGATCCAAAGTGGTCCATCTTTCTGCAATTATGACAAACTCTGACCCTTTCATTATCTGCCTTGCAACTTCTTATTTTTTCCTTCAAACTTCTCAATGTGAATGCTAAGTGAGAAGAGTGCCCACCACCATGCTACTCATCTGATCCATAGGGATAATATCGTGAACTATCGTCTACCATATTTTTATTCATCTTTGATCTCTTTCCTACAAGTATACCACATTAGCTAAAACCAAGCCATAAACATAACCAACATACCCCAGTATATTTTTGGGGAGGATATCTCATGTGCAAGGTCTACCATATTAGCACGATACATGTATAATCATAATCATATTAATATATAAACATAATTTCAACCATTATACATTTATCAATGAATGACCATACCAACCACATATTATGACCTCATGCACTGCAACTATAATTTTGTCAATGTATGCATAACAACATATAAACACTCACATGCACAACCAATCCATAACTAACTTACACTCATCATAAATACATCCAACAATAAAACTGTCAAATTTCACATGGGAACACCACTGCAACCATGAACAACACCATGCATACACAACAAACATATATACCACAAGCGTAAAGAACACATATGTAGCCAATGTGTATGCATGACCAACACACCACCCATCCAGTCCAAGGGGTGAACCATGCTCTGATGCCACTCTGTAACACCCTCCTCCCACATTTACCTAAGCTAATGAGTCCACTAAGTTAAACATGTTACAAGAGGATACAATGTTGTGATTGAACTCCCCATGTATAATTAAGTAAGTGAAACTGAAAAAAAAAACCAATCTGACCTTCCCTGACATGATAAAAAACCTTTGGGAGCCAACTGACCCTTCCAAGAGACCACCCTCGAGGAAACTTGAAATTTTACTGACATATACCCTCAACTGCTCCCATGAAAATCCATGCATGCGACCGACACCTTCTAGTCACTCCCACAACAAGGAATTCTAGCGACTGGGGATGTTTTTAGGAAGTTTTGAGCCAATGACCCAAGATTCTAAGCCATTTTTTCAAAGCTAGGTCTTAGGCCACTTCCCATAACTTCATGAAACCATCAAAATCATAAATGACCATGGAAAAAAGCTACAAATGTAATCATTGCTACACGTATTTGATTTGAAACCTACATGCCATGCCATGAATTTTGTCAAACATGTCACAAATATAAAATGTATAGGTAATAAAAAAATATTTGAGGATAGGGGTCTCATACTTATCTCAGATTCGTAAATAAGCATTGATGCCTTATCAAAATATTTTCATTATCATTTATTAGGTTATATATTCATTGTATGTTCATTTTCAAATGTAAACATGATGATATTCATACATCAAGTCTATCATAAAACATACTCATAATCAACGTATAACCAAGAGAAACAACAAGGATATAATAGCCATGAAAATCACATAGGATATAGTTCATTTACAAATGAAATACCAAATAGAAGGAGCTCTTATTAATTAATGCATAAGCCAATCAAGTGTGGTAATTCCATGAACCACTCGACCATATAGTGGTTGAACAAATGCTTTCTTTCAACCAATCACTCCCATGCCATGTTCCAAGCATGAATGTGACACTCACAACAAAAACAATCTAGGCTTCCTTAGACTTTACCACAATCCCCACTCAATTACTAGGCCCTAAACAAGAATGGATGCCTATGGATCTAAATTTTCATGTCACCTAGTCTCTAGGATTTACCGTATATCCCATCATTCAATGGTCGAATATTACTAGGCCTAATCAAGACTCCACCCTCCTAGATTTATCGTATATCCCACCATTAACCGGTCGATGATTCCTAATCCTGATCGATGAAATACACCTCTAATATTTACTGTATATTCCACCTTTCACCGGTCCGGGATTTCCAGGCCTACTAAGGTACAAAAATCTGACTTTACTGTAATTCCATCTTCTCTAGTTTGGGGGTTCCTAGGCCTTGTATGCTTTCTTTGAGAGACCACCTCGCTCATTTTCAAAACCATCTAGAATTACATCTTAATCGAGTAAAATAGAACCCATCAGACCATGGCTATCTAGTAATGGCAAGGCAAGGATGAAAACACAGTCACACATGGTAATTCCCATGCCAGTGGTAACAAGAGAACCAAGAACACACATTCATAACCATGCATTCCAAAACTAGAAAGGAAATCATATATGAAACTTCATACATGCAAGGCAATCGAGTTTCAGTCACTTGATCATGCTCTTCCTTTCTTGATCTTTTGTTCATCTTGCCTCATTTTTCTTTCCTTTATGGAATGTTGAAGTGCTCCAAAAAATCTCTAAGTTTCCAAGAATGAGAGAGAGAGAGAGAGAGAGAGAATATAGAGAGAGCTCCAAAACTGAACTAACAAAAATGTTTTTAAGTGATCCTCAGAAGCCTTTTTATTAATTTGGCCTCTATTTTCTTCAATTTAGATTGTTTTCCTTCATTTTCCTCCTCACATGCAACCTATGGCATTTCACCTTCCTTTTCTCCTAATTTCCTTTATTTTGATAGGCCGATCAATGCCACATGCATTTGCCAAATCCTTTGGGAATGCCTTTCAAAATTTTCTTAGCCATAATAAACAAAATGAAAACCCACTAGGATGTTTTTCCTAGCATTCATCTTGAAATAAGTGTCAGGTGACCTTGGTTATTAATTTTCTTTTATCAACTTTATTTACATGGAATTTTTACCAGGGTTGTTACAGATATGGATTTCATTCTTTAAGTTTTCCTAACATGAAACCTATGGTAGTATCTAAGGAATCCATGGAAATATGGAATGGGAGGGAACAATAACGTCCTCTTAATATCAAAACCTACGTTACTTTGGACTTCAACTCCTCATAAGCATGCTCAAATTTTTCTATCCATATAAACTTATAATTTTTAGTTGGTCAAGAAAATAATAGATGAGTGATTTGTGAAAAAATTTCAATGAAACATCAGTAATAACCCACATAAGCAAGGAAAATATGTCCCTCTTTCTATGAATGGGGAGTGGGAAAGTTTAATATTATCTTAATATTTTGTAGATCCACTTAAATACCTTTTTTCTAAGATATAATGTCCTAACACAATGCCATCAATTAACAATATTTGGAATTTTAAATAACTAAGGGAAATATTGGATTCCTTACACCTTATTAATTTTTGTCTAATTTAGCTAGTGCCTTATCAAATTCATGAGCCTAGTTCATGAAATCACCGATATTTATCTCCACATGATCATGTATTAGAGAAAAGAATATACTAATTAGTTGAAAGGTGCCAGGGGTATTATACAATCTTATTGGTAAGAGTCAATAGACAAATGTCCTTTATGGAGTAATGTATGTGATATTGTCTTCATCTTTAGGTTCAATTTAGTTTTATTTATAATAGTTGAACCCATTGGGGAAAGAAAATTATTTCTTTCCTAATAAGGTGTCTAGGACCTAGTTTATGAAGGGAATAAAAAACATCTTTTGGGTTTATTTAGAAAATTATTGATAATATAGTGACAAATTATCCATTTATCATTTTTCTTGGGTACAAAAACAAGAGGAGGAAACCATTGACTATCATGAATTAGGTAGATAAAATCAACTGCAAGTAATTTATGTAGCTCCTCCTTTATTTTGTCTCTTGGTGTTGGAATCATCTCGCACTAGGGTTGGCAGATTGGCCTAGATCCTTCCAAAATATATATATATATATATATATATATGATGTGTGCATAATTCAGGACATATCCCCTTCCTATTTTATTAATCATAAATGAATCCATCATTTTTCTTTTCTAACACCTTACTTAATCACTCTTTCGGTTCCTGATTCGATCGCTAGTTGATGGTCAAGGTTTAGTCAATACCAACTTCTATGGTTTCCATAGTGGAATCATGATCTTGTTTAGTTGAAGCCTCATTCTCCATGGGTTAAGTGATCATTTAGATAATAATATCTTGTATCTCAAGGTGAAAAATATGATCAAGAGTGTGTGTGTGTGATTTGAGGAACGAGAGGAAGCTATTAATTCATTGATTTCATCACCCTCAATTTTCTCATGAATAACCAAGTATTTGTTTATAGAGAGGACTTGACGAATTTCTCCCTCTTCATCACTATCCACATATTTATTTGAAATAGGTATTTTTGAATCCATGATGGGTTTGGTGGCAGGATAGACGGTCAATTTTTTTTGTAGAGGTCCCATGTGATATGGTCATCTTACTTGACCTACAACAATTGTAATACTAGAAGTGGAAAACTAAGGTCTAACCATAATTAATGGATTCTCACCCAAAGAGGTTTTTTGTTGAAAAATAATGAAATCTATAGGGTATTCCCATGAGTCCACTGAGACTAATCCATCCTATAATATTAGTTAAAGTTTTATTTTGGATACGTGATCTGGATCATTGGATGAAAGAGATGAAAGACAATGCCAAAATAATAAGAACTAAAAATTTCCTAGCATGTCACCCATAACAATACTATTATAGCCCACGGGAAATTAATGGTAGAGCTCTCATGAGCCTTCATGCATTGATGTTTGTGCAATCCAATTGTTTTAAGAAATTAAACTTAACGGATAAAAATAAGGAATATATCACAATTGCAAAAATAACTAGGAATATGACACATTGCGTAAGAGAGATATTTAAGAAAGAAAAACAAGATTTTTTTTTTATTTAGTGTGAAATATACCATAAAACTACATTATGACAAAACCCTTCTTTTATTCCACGGTGAAGCCTCATATTTTTCATTTTTATGGGGATATTTCACAGATATCCATATATCTCATTACATTCCAAATACCATGGGTAAATACCCATGGTTTACAAAATCCATGGGTGAATACCATGTGCAAACATAATAAGTTAAGGTACCGTGACTAAATATAATAAATTACAATACCATGGCTAAATATCACTATTTACAAAATCCATGGATAAATACCATGGGTGACTATTATAATTACATGGTAAAATCAAAATCATCCTGCCATTAGGTTATCCCTTTACTATTATGATTTATTTTATTTATTTCCATGCATCATCCATGGTTTTAGCAAATATTGATATGAAAATAATTATTAACCGTGGTAATTATTTTCCACCTGGATCAATCCTCTACCGTTAAGAAGCAATGTTCCCCATTGTGTCTTCCCTCACTGGAAGCATTTATTGAGTATAAGCATAATTGTCGGCTTGTGGATGACCCAAAGCCAATTTTTGTTGAAGAAAAGGGTTTTGTGAGGTTGACCCATAAACGTGGGTTTATGGATGACCTTTAACCATGATGAATAAATATCAGAGTATAGAGGTACCCTGTAATCCTTGTGGTCCAACTATGATGTTGAGAGTGTGTGGCCTATCAAATGAAGTTCAATGGCAAGGGTTTTATGTGATTGACCCATAAAAATGATGAAAAAAGATCCAAGGATAGAGATACCTTGTAACACTTGTGGGCCAATTTTGATGTTGATAGTGTGCATCCTGGAAAATGGACTTCGGTGGAAAGGATATTATGTGGTTAACCCATAATCGTGCTGAGATACATCACTTATCAAACTTCCTCAATCGGACATCAGTTGTAGCACTAATTATTATTCTCAACTCTTGTGGCCACAATACCTCTATATGGCCAAAACTATATAAAAATGATCTATATTTCACCACCACTTATCTGATGCTAATTGATGGAAAGAAAGTTCCAGACTTACACCTCCAGGATGCATTATTATGCTACTTGGGCCACCTTTTTGTTCCTTCAAGCTAGAATACCAACCTGATTGGGGAGGTGCATTACAAATGGGTCATAGGACACTTTTGAGTGGAGAAAATTATGGCCACAATACAAAATATTTATTGTCCAAATCTCCGACAGGATGTTGGAAAATACATTAGATATTGCATTATTTTTTTCATCGCCAAGCCTACTATTAAGAAGGAAGGCTTGTATACTCCTCTTCCTACTGCTAGTCATCCATGGGAATCCATCTCCATAGACTATATGTCTGGCCTTCATTCCACCAAGCATGGAAATGGTTATGTATTTGTGTTCGTTGAAATTTTTTCTAAGATGGCCATGTTGATTTCCTACAAGAAGAATATCAAATCAAAGCCCAATACCATATTCTTCTTTGAACAAATGTGGGTAAATTTTGGGATACCACTAACCATTATATCAAATTGGGATAGAAAATTCCTAAGTGCATTTTGGTCACGCGTCTGGTCATTTTTGGACACCAAGTTCACAAATTCAACTGAATTCCACCCCTATACTCATGACCATAGTCATCAAGAGGATGAGTATGAACATACTATGCATGTAAAACTCTAATAATCCATGAAAATGGGATGTGATTCCTCCCTAGATGTAACAATGCTATAAAAAACCTCTCTAAAGCTTCACTGGACATACCCCCTTTGAAGTGGGCTTGAGATTTCAACCATTATGTCCCCTCGATGTTGCACTACCTTTTGAAATTACACCAAAATAATATTCTCATGTGTAGTTTGAAGTTGATAAATCTACCAAGTTTAATTATTGTTTTCAACACATCTTCCAACAGATTCATGACATCCTCAATAAAACCAATGAAAAATACAAAAAATGGCATGATTAGAATCGGGTGCCCCATAATTTTCATGCGGCGATTGATCTTAAAATGGTTTGGATAAATTTTTATGTATTTCAAGAACCTCCCACTTAGTTAAACAAATAAAAGATCTAGCTTATACTTGACAATTTGCGGAATTTATGCTTGAAAGTGGTGTACATTTTTTAACTATTTAAGTGTCTTAAGTTCATTTGTTCTTGATGAAATTTAACATGTATGACAGCAACATAATGCAAAAATAAAATATCCACACATAACAGCAAAATTAATCTAGGAGTTCCCCCGAGTATCATGGGCTATGTCTCCTTTGAGCTTTGTAATATTGACTTATCTCTTTGGGACTATGGTAAAGTTTATTTTACAAGTTCCACACTTAACTCCAATGGATATTGAACTGATCCAATGGGCTTATAATGCCATCTATATCCCTTTCATGTCTTTCATCACTCTGCAAACAGATCTAGGCTCCCTTAGACTCAATTCCTTTTGTCAGTGCTCTGAGCTACCTTGAGCTTCTCCTTGGAAATAACTCCTTTAGAATTCTATTTTTGTCCATAAAACGAAACCTAATATCTCTAGCACACATCAAACACCAAATATCAACTAACAATTTTCTCAAAATGAGCACTGCATCCCCAAACTAGGCCTTCCTCCATGATTTGCCCAGGGCTGCCAAAAACTTCCCTTCAGCTTCTCGAGCTCTAGAAGTTATCAAATGGCTTTGAAAATCCATTCATTGGATTCATAACACAAAAATTAGTCAGTATAGACTATTTTTCATGGAAAATTGCCTTCATCTGCTCCAATTTCACCTACAACACCTATCGCCACCCCCTAGCACTAGGGTCATTGAAAACTTCTCTGATGGGTTCTTGACCTCTAGAAGTCCTCAAAATATTCAAAAACCTCCATCAATAGAGTTACAATTTTTTTTACAGTCATAAATGACTATTGGTTTGGTGCATATGGTCTCGAGCTACCTTGGGTAGGCCCTGAACTGTTGTTGAAAAAAGGTGGCACATATGGCCCCAGTAACTTTAATGAAGCTTCTCGACTTTCTAAATTTCTACAAAATTTGTGAAAACCACATCATTAAATTCATAACATCTGAAATATCCAAAATTGACTATTGGATCTATAAATAAGGCCTCTAGCTCCCCTCTCTATGCCTGAAACTATTGTGGGCCCATGGTAGCCCTAGTGGCCCCTATAACTTCTCTGAAGAAAAAACCTGCTCAAAATGCCTCTGATGGCTCTGAAACCAACTCCATTGAGTCTCAAATGTTGAAGATAGCTGAAATTGACTATTTTTACTCCAAAATTGGGCGAATCTAGCTCAACATAGAGCCAAAACAACTTTTTTCCCAGTGTCCCCTACATTAGCTCCACTAAATGTGGAGGACTGGAGTTAATTCCAAGTAAAAGTGGAAAATCTCCAAAATTTTGTGCCCACTCCAAGTTTTCCTCCAGTTAAACCGTAAATTTTTAATGTTTGAGATAGGGCTGGGCACATGCCCCAAGCCCCACAGTTTTCTAACCACAAATGTGAGCATATAACATTGCATCCACCACGCATTTAAATACATAAACAACGGAATCATGTGACCAATTTCAATGGATTTCGGATCCATCGATGGATAGCTCTTATGGTTTAGGCACATGGTCGTGTCAGTTAAATTCATATGGGAGGGGTTGGCCCCTCCTCTCACCCAATGTGCAATACCATCAACATTAAATAAATGTCGAGACCTATGTATGGTAGGAACCAACTGTAGCATAGAATATAAGGTGCGGGATTTTTTTGCAGGAGGTCGGTTGCTCGATTCCCGCCAGCTCCAAAATATTTTTTTAACACCATCTTGGGCCACATGGCGGCCTTTAGGCTTGCCACGTGGCGACCTATGATTGGCCAAGCAACAAAAGTCAACCAACTGGCCATTTAAACTATGCCACTTGTCAGCTACTAAATGGACTGAATGGAATATTCCAAAGAATATTATGTGGAATATTCCAAAAATATTCCCTGGAATATTATTTTTTTAATTTCCCAAAATTCCAAGTCAAACTTGGTGAAAGTTTAGTGTTTTACAGTTTACTGGACTTTTCAAACTACGATAACTTCTTCATACGGTGTCATTTTTTCGAAATGTTTGCGGAACTGGAATCAGGAATACGAGATCTATCTGGTTGCTCAGGTTTGGAACGCTTTCAAACACTTTGAATTTTTAGGTATCATTCTATTCCATCATATAGTTCTAATAACACCTCCCCATTGGGAATCTTTTGGACCCCAAAAGACTAATATATTGATCTAAACAGTATATGAGCGTACAACAACCTCTTCTTTTAAACCTCCAAACACTTGCCTTGCATGGCTAGTGCCTTTAAACCACCACTCAAAGGTAATCCACACTTACATTCCTAGATGCACTTGTCCTCCTATGAAGAACTATCTTCCTTGCACTCACTTGGAAATTTCTGGCGAGAAATTTACAAAAGGTAGTTGAGCATTGTTGCCTTGATCAATGATCCAAGGTGGCTCAAACAAATGTGAGATTACATAATATATACATGCATACATAATTGAAATGTTCATATGTACAAATGAGTATGTCTTATTGTGTCAAGAAGTCCAACCACTTCTCACCAAGCCACTTCCACTACGACTTTTGCTACTGAAAATCGTCTTCATGTGAAACTTCCATTCTCAGATCAATAATGGAACCCTTGGTTCCACTTTCGCTAGTCTTTCTATCCTCTTGCCTCATGTGCTTGGGACGATTAGTTGGATGCAATGTCCAACATTGGGAAACAATGTCTCCCCTCTTTTGGAAATGTGTGCAAATATTCCTTTGCTTCATCTGCTTCCTGTATGCCTTCCTCCTCATCGATCATCTCGAAACATGATGGTTAAACCGACCACAATATGCACAACAAATTTTTCTTCCCTTTAATCATGCAAAATTGCCATGCCTTGTAGAAACATAATGAACTTGACTAAGGGAAGAATTATACCTCTTGTGCTACCTTGCATGTCTATCCTTTTTTCCTTCTTGAGGAGATCAACTAGTAGAGGTTCCAGCATCCATTTTTAGACTAACACCATCGTTCTTATCTTGAAAACTGTCTGAACTCGCATGCTCATCATAAGCTACATGTCTACAATATTCATGCTGCAAAAAAGGCTTCAAGAAATGGAAATCATCTTGGAAACAAATTTTACATGTTTTTATCTTAGAACTTGGAACAAAATTTCTCTTTAAAGTTTCCTCACATGCCTTCATGGCTTTGGAGTCTTCGCCATTAGATTGCACACGAACAAGTCCAAATTTCTTAGGTTGTTCCTTAACCAAAATAGGTTCAACCATGCCTTGTGCATGTTTTCCTAAACTCTTTCCTTCATATCCCATTTTAAACATTAATTTGGACCCTATACCTCTAGTGTTCTTTTGAAATGAACCAACACATATTTCTAAAGAGGAAACTGAAGACATGTCACAGTGAATTACCTTTGATTCACGCATGTTCTTAGTCAAAGCCTCTTGGGCTTGATGGAGATGCATCGCCATATCATGTAGTATTTGAAGAATTTCTTCCTTCTCTTTCTTCATAACAAACAATTTCTCATGAATTTTAGTTATTTCTCTTCTATCTTCAAACAGAATCCGCACCATGTCCTTCAAGATGTAGAAATCACACTTCATGTCTTCATAAAAGAATCTTGTGAAGGAGGAGGATTTGGAAACCTCACTTGAAGAAGTTGTCTTTATGATGTCAATGAAAAAATTAACTTCAAAAAATTTCACAAATATTTTGATTCAAATTGAAAAATGTTTGAACAAAAAGGTTGTAGAGACAAGCTCTTATTCAAGCAACCAAAAAAAATACAATCATCAAGAGGGTTTGTGTTCCAAGGGTGACCTTGAGGTCCTTTGGGTAAGGAGAATTCCTTTAGCACTTTCTTCCTTCTTGTCCTCTTCTAGACTCAGCTGTCAATATCTCTCCCTTCACCTCCAAAAAACTCAAGCAACAATCAGTTTGCAAATAGTAAAACAGTCAATCTTTTACATTGTTTGAACACCTTTCAATTTATACAAGCAAGCTATTGATTTGTTAATAATGAAACCAAGTGCTTTGATACCAACCTGATCTGAAATTGAGTTGTATAACTTCTTATGTATTTCAAGAACCTCCCACTCAGTTAAACAAATAAAATATTTAGCTTATACTTGAAAATTTGTGGAATTTATGATTGAAAGTGGTGTACAATATTTAATTGTTTAAGTGTCCTATGTTCATTTTTTATTGTTGAAAATTAACATGTATAATAGCAACATAATGCAGCAATAAAATATCCACACATAACAGCAAAATTAATCTAGGAGTTCACCCAAATATCATGGGCTACGTCTCCTTTGAGCTTTGTCATCTTGACTTGGCTCTTTGGGATTATGGTAAAGTTTCTTTTACAAGTTCCACCCTTAAATCCAATGGATACTGAACTTATCCAATGGGATTAGAATACAATCTATATCCATTTCATGGCTTTCATCACTCTACAAATATATCTAGGCTCCCTTAGACTCGATTCCTTTTGTCCGTGCTTTGAGCTAGCCTGAGCTTATCCTTGGCACTAACTCCTTCAGAATCTTGTTTTGTCCTTGAAACCACACCTACTATCTCCAGCACACATTAGACACCAAATATCGACTGATAATTTTCTCAAAAGGAGCACTACATCCCCAAACTAGGCCTTCCTCAACGGTTTGCCCAGGGCTGACCAAAACTTCCCTTCAGCTTCTCGAACTCTAGAAGTTCTAAAATGGCTCTAAAAATCCACTCATTAGATTCATAATGCCAAAATGTGATCAGAAATAGATCATGGACCAGATTGATACCTCAAAATTCAAATTGTTCAGAAGTGTGTCGAACCTGAGCAACCAGATAGATCTCGTCCTCCTAATTTTCACGCTGTGACTGGTTAAAAAAATCAACATCCTATGTTGAAGTTATCGCAGTTTGAAAAGTCTAGTAAACCTAAAAAAACTAGACTTTGACCAAGTTTGACATGGGATTTTGGGAAATTAAAAAAAAATATTCCAAAAAATATTCCTAGAATATTCCTCACAATATTCCCTAGAATATTCCTAAAATATTCCCTAGAATATTTTGTTCAATCCAATCAATAGCTGACAAGTGGTGCAGTTTAAATGGGCATTTGGTTGACTTTCGTAGCTTAGCCAATCATAGGCTGCCATGTGGCAGGCTCAGAGGCCGCCACGTGGCCCAGGATGGTGTTACAATTTTTTTTTGGAGCAGACAGGAATCGAACAACCAACCTCTCGCATAGTAACCCATTTTTAGATGATTAATTTTTTTTACATATGAAGAAAGAGCGCCTTCCTGGAGCCCATTATAAGCTTCTACCACTCTTATATTTCCCTTACACCATCACCAAGGTTATGGGAGATAACACATTCGAGCTTAGTATCCCACCATTCCTTTGATTGCACCCTATATTCAATGTGGACTACCTTCGACCATACTTTCCACCATTGTTGGACACATGAGACATTGTTGAGGATTTGACAACAATATAGCTCAACCTAGACTGCGTTGAATAGGAAACAACTGATCTAGATCATTGGAGGAATGAGATGAAATACAGTGACAAAATAATAAGAAGTAAAAATTTTCCAGCATGCCACCCATCACAATACTGTTCTAGCTCAAGAAAACTTAAATGTAGAGTTTTCATGATCTTTCATACATTAATTTTTGTGAAATCCAAGTTGTTTAGGAAATGAAACTTAACGGATTAAAAAAATGAATATATCACAATGTAAAAATAGCTAGGAATATACCACATTGTGTAAGATAAATATTTCATAGAGAACCACATAAAAAGAGTTAAATCATTTTTATTTACTCTGAAATATAGTGTAAGACTACAATAGGAAAAAAATATTCCTTTACTCCACACAGAAGTCCAGTATTTATATTTCTATGGGGATCTTTCATCGAGAGCCACACCTCTCATTACATTTGGAATACCATGGGTAAATAAAATGGTTTAAAAAATCTATGGGTGAATACGATTGGAAAACATAATAGCTTAAGATACCATGGCTAAATATAATAAATTAAAATACCATGGTTCACAAAATCCATGGATAAATACCATGGGTGATTATTATAATTACAATGGTAAAATTGAAATCATCATGCCATTAGATTCTTCCTTTAATATTATGTTTTTATTTATTTATTATCATGAATCATCCATTGTTTTAACAAACATAGATATAAAAATATTATTAACGACCATAGTTATTTTCCCCCTCAATCAATCCTCCACCCTTAGGAAGAAATTTTCCCCACCTTGTAAAGTTCCCTCTCGGGAAGCCTTTGTGGAATAGGAGCATAATTATGGGTTTTTGGATGACCCAAAACCAAGTGTTGTTGAAGAAATATCTTTGCGAGGTTGACCCATAACCGTGGGTTTGCCGATGATCCTTAACAATAATGAAGGAAGATTTGAGGATAGATATATCATGTATGCTTGTGGGTCATATTTGATGCTAAAAATGTGCAACCAAGGAAAATGGAATTCAGTGGAAAGGGTTTTTTGCGGTTTACCCATAACCATGATGAATGAATATCCAAGGATAGAGATAACTTGTAATTCTTGTGGGCCAACTATGATTCTGACAAAATGCAGCCTAGAAAATGGACTTCGGTGGTAAGGGTATTATGTGGTTAACACATAATCATCTTGAGATAATTCGCTTATCGATCCACCTCAGTCAGCCACCAGTTGCAGCACTTACCACTTTTCTCAACTATTAGGGACATGATATTATGTGGTTAACCCATACTTGTGTTGATATAATTCGGTTGTTGATCTGCCTCAGCTAGCCATCAGTTGCAGCATTGACCATTGTTCTCAAATATTATGGACATGAGACTATGGATGGCCGCAACTATCTAAAAATTATATATAGTTCTCCACCACATACAAGATGCTAGTGGAAGTAAATAAAGTTTCAAACTTCCATCTCCAAGATGCAATATTATGCTACCTAGGCCACCTTTGTGTTCCTTCAAGCGAGCATGCCAAGACAATTTCAAAGGCGCACTACATTCAGCTCATAGGAAACTTTGGAGTGGACAAAATTGTGGTCTTACTAAAAAGGTATTTTTGTTTGTCAAATATTTGATGGGATGTTGGAAAATACATCAGATCCTCCATTTTTTATGCCATCGCCAAGAAAACTATTAAGAAGAAAGACATGTATACTCCTCTAACTACTCCTAATCGGCCCTCGGAATCCATCTTCACAGACTATATGGCTGATCGTCTGTCTACTAAGCATGGAAATGAATCTCTATTTATGGTCATCGACAAATTTTCAAAGATGGCCATATTGGTTGCTTGTAAGAAGAATATCATAGTAGAGGCCACTACCAAACTCTTCTTTGAATGAGTGTGGGTACATTTTTGGATCCCACATACCATTATATCATATCGAGATATCAAGTTCCTAAGCATGTTTTGGTTGATCCTTTAGTCATTGTTGGACACTAAGCTCACCAATTCAACTTCATTCCACCCCCAAACTCATGGCCATACATAGGTCATCAATAGCATGATTGTGCACATATTATGCATTTAAAAATCTAAGCATCCACGAACATGGGATGATATTCTTCCCTATATGCAACAAGGCTATAACAAATCTCTCTATATATTGACTCACCACAACCCCTTTGAATTGGGTCTGGGATTTCAATCATTATATCCCCTCGATGTTGCACTTCCTTTTGCAATTACACAAGAAGAATTTCTCCATGTGCAGAATGAAGTTGATAAACCCACTAGGCTTATTGAGTATTTCAAGAACATCTTCGAGAAGATAAGTGACATCCTAGATGAATCCAATTCCAAATACAAAAAATGGCATGATCAATATCTAATGCCGCATAAGTTTTAGGTGGGTGACAAAGTCTGGTTACGTCTTCTGAAAGAGTGCCTTGCTAGATTCCATTGTAAGCTTCAACCACTCCAATATGTGGCTTAATCCATCACCAAGGTTGTGGGAGAAAACACTTTCGATCTTAATATTCCCCCATTCCTTAGATTTAATCCTATATTCAATGTGGACCATCTTCAGCCATACTTTCCACAATTATTTGACAAATGAGACATATTCAATGTGGACCATATTCGGCCATACTTTCCACAATTATTGGACACATGAGACATTGTTGAGCAGCCAACACCAACAAATCTCAACTCAGACTGCATTGAATAGGCCACAACTGATCTTGATTATTGGAGGAATGTGATGAAATGAAATTACAAAATAATAAGAACTAAATGTTTCCTATCATGTCACCCATAAAAATGCTATTCTATCCAAAGCGCACTTAAATGTAGAGTTCTCATGAGCCTTCATGCATTAATTTTTGTGCAATCCAATTTTTTCCAGAAATGAAACTCAAGCGATAAAAAGAAGGAATATGTCAATATGACATATTGTGTAAGAAAAATATGAGAAACATAAAAAGAAAGAAATCATTTTAATTGACTGTGAAATATAGCATAAGAATACATTGTGAGAAAAATCTTCCATGTCATGCCTCCCATTACATTTAAAATACCATGGGTAAATACCACGATTTACAAAATCCATATGTGAATACCATGGGAAAACATGCTAATTTAAGAAACCATGGCTAAATATAATACATTAATCCAAAATCCATGGGTGAATACCATGGGAAAACATGCCATGGCTAAATATAATACATTACAATACCATGGGTAAATACCATGGCTGAGTATTATAATTACTATAGCAAAATTGAAATCATCACGCAATTAGAATCTCCCTTTAATATTATGATTTATGTTATTTAATATCATGCATCATCCATGTTTTTTTTTTTGTAAGCTTCGTAGTACCTTTCTATTTTCATATTTATATAGGGAAAATTGTCATACAAAATAAAACAAATACAGTGACCTCAACCTGCCCAGAGGAAACCAGGTCTGTTGGCCACCGTATCGAGTTAAAGGCAGACCAAAAACGAAATTTTCTTATCCTTCTACTTATAACTTTAATAACTTCAGTATGTCCATAATATTTACACTGATGAACTCCAAAATTGTATAGAGATCTAAACATTTAACCAGAAATATACTCAGACGAAACTACAGGTGCTACAGCCTTAGCAGTAGTACCCAACACCTATTCACTGCATTGTGTTATTTGTAGTTGCTTTTCTATCTTACCAACCCTGTCATTTAGTTGAATCTGAGCTTTGAACATCGCATTCATGTCCAACTTCATTTGTTGCATTTCAAACAAAATTGAAGAATTGATGCTCTTTTCCTCTTTACATGCCAGTGCCTTTGCGAGAAGGCATTTCATCTTCCAATAAGTCTTCACCGATTGTTGAAAGAGGGACACCCAACCCCGAGTTCTCCCTGGATCTGTTATAAAATCCATTTTGGAAATCTGATCTTCCATATCTTCATCCTCACTGTCTTTTTGTGTTTCCCAACTATGAATTTTTGTCTTAATTTGAGCCAAATTTCCTTATTCATAGACCTTTGCAATGTCTTGCAACACTTGTTCATTTGTCTTCCTACCTCTTCAGCTTATTCCAGCCTCTTGATTAGGCTGCCTACGACGATTTACCTTCCCTATTTTCCCTTTAACCTTATTGGCGTTGGTGAAAATTGAAAACAAGTTTGTGGGAAGAAGTAAATCAGAAGCGTAATGCAATAAAATTGAACAAGGCTCCTTTCCAGCTAACCCAGTTGTCATTATCATACCAGTTATGAACAGGGTGACAGAACAGTGAAAATTGTTATTGAAATGAACCAGGATACAACCCTCGCATGTAATGAAATTGCAGAGAATAATATGACAATGCCTCACCATAATTAAAGAAAATTGCAAACAAGAGAGAATAGGATAGCCACAAACTGTCTACCTTGTAGTTACATATCCAAAAGTCTTGACATCATTTTCAAAGACTACGACATAAACCATGAAAGTAGTATGGGTGTAAAGAAGACTATGGCGGTGTCGTCCCATGTTGTTAAAAATTTGAAAACCATAAATAGTGGAATAGCCATACCCAACAGACACTACAGAAACCTTTGCACAAATATACGACCAAGGATAACTAGGGTGCACATTACTAATCCCAAAAAAACATGAAATGCCGAAAAAGAGAGCCAATAAAAGAGAAACCCCCATGGGAAAAGCTAACAATAGTGGGAGAACAGGAAATACTTCCAACCATGAACCCAAACAGAAGGAGAATGAATAGCAAATTCAACAACCCAGAGAAGGCGAGAAAGCCCTAAGAATGAAACAAAGAGAAAAGAACGATATAAATAAATATTAATTGTGATAATTATTTTCCATGGATCAATATGTCAACGAGTTGCAACATAATGGGGGTATATCTAAGAATAAAGATTCCTAAGGCTTCAATTGTTTAATTTTTCATGACATCAATGGTAGTGGCTGAATTGATCAATGTGTTATAAAAAACAATGTCAGTTAATATTTTTCACATTAACCACTGGGTTTATAGGGTCATAATACTTAGCTGTTAGGAACCCTCCCAACAATAGTTGTAACAATTTCCCCATAAAATGGATAGTTTGGGGGTCTTTTTTCTTTCTCCCATATTTCCTCAAAGAAATGTATCTAATCACTTTAGAATAAATGGGTACCTCTTTGATGGCTTGAAGTAGTGGTATTTTTACATACACGTTTTGGAGTTAGACCAAGAGATCAAATTTAGGAAAAGTAATATGCCTCTCCTGGCTAAATATTTTAGGTTAAGGTAAAATCATGGGTTCAAGACGTGTAGGTTGAAGGGTTTTTTCTTATCCTAATTATTCATTCCAAAGTTATTTTCTTATATATTCAATACAGACTCGAGGTTGGTTTTTGGTTAGGGTCCTCCTAGATCAGATAGGTGGCCATATGGAGTTGATAAAGTAGGTCAGATAGGTGGCCACAACCTATGCAAGTTACGGTTCCTTCCCATTGTTTGAGTCATGGATTGATTATGGAGGGAATTAAGTTCTATGAGGGTTAGGTGTGGGTACTTGAAACTGTGGAGGAAAAATGAGCCACATGAGTGGTTATATAAAAACTCACTAGTGTGATACATATGTGGGATTCCTCCACCTTGACTTCCAAATATAGGTTGGGGGAGGGAGAGCCCATGATTTCATTGAAAGACTCCATGGTTGTGAAGTGTGTTGTGTAATAAGGTTAGTCGAATAAGACTCATTATAAAATTGTGATTCGTCTTGGACCACACCTTGAAGATTGGGCTTCCATGGTTTCCATACATAAACAAAGCCTCATTTCTCTTATTCCTTTGTTTCTTCATATATAGCCTTCAAACTAAATAGATATGGGAAACTATTGGTGTTATAGTCCTTCCCACATATGGCACAAATATCCACCTAATTTACACGACATTCCTTTAGTAGATGTATTTTTTTGAATTTTGGACAAAAGATATCCAATGTTGGTTTTTCTTCCTCCTTCATTTTAGCTTTCTATAAATCTAATTGAGAGCCCGAGGAAATAAGCAGTTCGGTTTTTAATTTTTCCAATAATCTCCCTAGCTCAGCTCTAGTGACTCCATATGAAACTTCCTTGACACTTCTTTCCATAATTCCCTAGGTTTATTTTCTGACTATAGACTCTCCTCGACTATATCTATGGTAGAGATACATGATGTCATAGTATTCTAGCTGAGAAACATCTCCTCAGCCCCTAAAGTTTAGGATATCCATGCACTCATTTGAAATTCCTTTTAACAACAAAACTTGGCATGTATTAGGGGCTAAATCTCATTGCCTTGATTTTAAAAGTTTGTACTTAAATCTCTTGAAATAGTCCTAAAAAATTTCATCATATTCTTGGGACATTCTAAAGAATTCCTCCTTTATTTCCTTGTATTTACAATAATCTTGCTATTTTCCAAGAAATTATATTTCATCTTCTCCAATGACCATATGCTACGTTGGATAAGGCCCATGAACCAACGTAATGCTATATTTTCAATTTATTAGTAAGAAGATTTATATTTTTAGAATTAGTTACATAATCATTGTTATGAAACCAACTCCAAAAATAGAAGAAAAGAGAGATCAACGCCTTAGAAATCAACCACTTCGAGGGGGAAACCTCTAATACATTACATAAATGAACAATTCTTGGATGATATAAATGACTAAAACCTCGTTCTATATATGGAAGTCCATGGGGCCACAATATAATCCTAGTTGACCTAAAAATAATAATGTAAGGGAAAAATAATAACAATATTGGGGTTACAGGGGTACATCAATAACAATAAGGGGGCTACACTAATAACAATAAGGGACTAAACTAGTAATATAGGGACCTAACATGCCCCTCACCTTCAAAAAAGTGTTTTCCCCAATGCTTGAGAAGCTCTGGGTGCTTCTGTATAAAATTCTCATCCTCCCATGTAGAATCTTCAGTGGGTAAGTTCTTCCACTTGATGAGATACTCTGAAATTGATCGATTTTGTAGCTGTGAAGTTCTTGTTTCAATGACCGCTTCAAGTTCAAATATGATTTTTCCTTCCTCATCAAGTTCTGGAAATATTGTTTCAACTGGAATATTTTTACCTATAACCTTATTTAAGCATGAAACATGGAAAACTGGATGCACTCGCAAAGAAGCAAGAAGCTCCAATTTGTATGCCATAGTACCAATCTTTTGCAACACCTTGTAAGGACCATAGTACTTTGGAGATAATTTATTATCCTTCTTAGCTTGCTTGAGGGAAATTTTTTTGTATGGTTGTAGCCGTAAAAGTACCCAATCTCCTACATCAAAACTTCTCTCACTACGATGTTGATCTATCTATTGTTTCATTCGATTTTGTACCAAATTTATGTCATCCCTTAAGAGTTGTAGAAATTCTTGTTGATGCTCGATGTGATTTTCCACTGCTTGAACCTTAGAATTTTCACTTAAGTATGATGTGATGGATGGTGGATGATATCCATAAATTTCCATAAATGGGTTCATTTTTGTTGTAGTATGGAAGGAAGTGTTATACCACCATTCAATGAGAGGTAACCACTTGACCCATTGTGTTTGTTTATCAGATACAAAACAACAAAGATATACTTCCAAAAATTTATTCACTATCTCAGTTTGACCATTAGAATGAGGATGATAAGATGAGCTATGATTTAATTGAGCACCCAAACAAGAAAATAACTCCATCAAAAAATTTCTAGTAAAAATGGGATCTCTATAGCTCAAAATAATCATTGGGTTTCCATTTAGCTTTTGAATGTGTCCATAAATGTAGTAGCAACTGTACTTCCTTTAAATGGATGAGATAATGCACAAAAGTGAGCATACTTTGTAAGTACTACCACCATGATGACACTCTTTCCTTTAGACTTAGGTAAACCTGTGATAAAATCCATTGAAATCTCCTCCCACCACTGACTTGGAATGGATAAAGGTTGTATAAGACCGAGGGTCTTAATTGTCTCAACTTTATTTTGCTAGAAAACAAAACATTCCTCCACAAACTTTTTAATATCATATTTAAGGCCATCCCAAAAAAATTCTTTCTTCACCTTTTGGTAAGTTTTTAAAAATCTTGAGTGTCCTCCTAAAGGAGAAGCGTGCAATTCCAAAAGAATCTTTCGTTTTATTTTGGAATTCTTACAAAGATATAAGCGATCTTTGTACCATAAGGAATCCTATTTCCAACTAAATGTATAATATGTATTAAGATCTTGCTGCAACTTTTGAATGAGTGTACACACTTCTTCGTCCTTCTTTCATTCATCCCTTGCTTTGGTTATCTAAATCTGGTTGGATAATAGAAATGGCACAAAGAAATGCTTCCAACTCTTCATTATTTCTTGAGAGTGCATCTACAACAACATTAGATTCCATTTTTTTATATTATTTCAAATTCATAACCCAACATCTTTGTGACCCATTTTTTCTGCTCTTCTGAAGATAGTCTTTGTTCCAAAAAGTGTTTAAGACTATCATGATCATTTTTTACCTTGAATTATTTTTCCATTAGGTAAGGTTTTCGTTTCTTTATTTCATGTAGTATTGCTAATCTTTTATTCTCATAAATAGATTTCTTTAAATACTTTCCTTTGATTGGACGAGTTTCAAAAGAAATGGGTCTTCCTTCTTGCATCAAGACAACACCAATTCCATTTCTTGAGGCATCACATTCCACAATAAAGGTTTTTTTGAAGTCTGGCGTAGCTAAGATCAGTGCTAGGCACATTGCCTCTTTATGATGTTAAAAGGCTTTAGTTTCTTTAGGAGTCCATGAAAATGCATCTTTCTTCAATAATTTTGTTAGAGGTGATACTATTCTCACACAATTCTTAACAAAATTGTGATAATACCCTGTTAACTGGAGAAATCCTCGCAACTGCTTTATGGTTGTGGGGACTTTCCATTCCTTAATGGCTTTAATTTTGTTAGGGTCTACCTTAACACCCTCATGAGATACAATATAACCCAGATATTCTACCTCTTGTACTCCAAAGAAACATTTGGATGTTTCTTCATATAATTGTTTCTCTTGCAATATTTTGAGCACCTTGTCAACATATTGAACATGATCCTTCCAAGACTTGTTGTAGATTAGTATATCATAAAAAATACTAGCACCAATTTTCTAAGGGTTTGAAAATGGAATTCATCAACCCTTGAAATGCATAAGGTGCATTGGTAAGGCCAAAAGGCATGACCAAAAATTCATAATGACCCTCATGAGTTCGAAATGTTGTTTTCGGAATATCATCAGTCTTCATTCTAATTTGATGATATCCTGAACGAAGATCCAACTTGGTAAAATAAATTGCTCCATGTAATTCATCCAATAATTCATTAATCATAGAAATGCGAGATTTGTCTTTAATGGTGAGCTTATTCAACTCCCTATAATCTGGACACATGCACCATGATCCATCGTTCTTGTGCATCAATACTACTCGAGCAGAGAAATAACTTTGACTAGGTTGAATTATACCAGCCTCTAACATTTTTGCAATCATACGTTCAATTTCGCTCTTTTGGACATAAGGATATATATAAGGCATGATGTTTGGAGGAACACCTCCTATAATCAAATGAATAACGTGATCATGATCATGAATAGGTGGCAGTCCTTTGGGAGTTTCAAACACCTTGGAATGATTTTCCCAGAATTTTTGCAGATCTATAGAAATAGATGATTTTGATGTTGGAATTTCTAGTGAGCATAATTTTGCAATTACACCTCGTTGTTCTTTATTCAGAATATTTTTCATGACATTACAGCTTATTATCTTTCTTGGCTTCCCTACGATACCCTGTAATTCAACTTCCTTTCCTTCTGAAAAAAAATTCAAGAAAAGTTCTTGAAAATTAAAAGCAACCATCCCCAAAGATTGTAACCATTGTACTCCTAATAAAACATCAGCACCTCCCATTGCAATGGAAATCATTTGAATATTCAATACATATTCCCCCATGGTTAGCTTTATATTATGGTATTTTCCAAAGAAATTTATAGCTCCTCCATTTGCAACCATCACTTGACATTCTGGTGCTGGGTATAGGAAACAATTCAATTTCTTGGCTACCTTAAAATGAATAAAATTATGGGTACTACCTGAATAAAACAACACTATTACCTTTTTCCTTCTTGATATGTCCTTCTATCTTGAGAGTTTGAGGAGTGTTAATTCTTGCCAATGCATTGCACAATATGGTAGGACTCATTTCTTCCTCTTCTAGGGTTGGTTCCTGGTGTATATCCTCTTCTTTTGAAGATTCTTGTTCATTTTCTTCTTCCTCTTCACAATCTATGTAAAAAAAATTCTTCTTAGCACACTTATGGCCTTAAGGTGTATTTTCTATCACAACTGTAGCAAATCCTTTTTTCTCTTTTTTCTTGCAATTATTGTGGTGTCAACCTTGTAGGTTGTGGAATTCTAGGATTAGCAACACTTCCATATTTATATATGTGAGTGGTAGGCTTCCTTGTCGCCATAATTTTACATTCAATTTTTCTTACCAACCTGAATGCCTTTTCCAGTGAATCCAGTTCTCAAACATGAACTTCATGTTGGATGTTATCCTTTAAGGTACCTTTGAGGACATCAATCCTATGTTCCTTTGGAATATCAATTACTGTTATATTCAATTTTTGAATTCCTCAAAGTGATCCACCGCTGAACCCTTTTGTTTGAGATTTATCAATTGGCTAGAGAAGGTGTTGCTTTTTGTATCCCCATAATGTGCTATCATTTCCTCCATAAAAATTGACCAAGTGACAATTTTTTTATGGGATAAAAGCCATCAATACCATACCAATGTATTTTTTTCTAAATGTAAATTTGCAATGCGTACCTTTTGTGTGTTTTGCACGTTATTGAGATCAAAATATTGCTCCATATGTAATATCCATGTTACGGGATCCTTGCCATCAAACTTCATCATATACATCTTTAAAATATGGTGTTTCTTCCATCGAACATTAGAGTTTATGAAATCACAATTAAAATTTATTTTGTTCTCATCATGAGTTTCCTCTACTATCTTTTCGCCATTAGGAAACATTTCTTTTACCAACTTTGCCAAATATTTGATGTCTAATTTTAGATCATTCTTCATGTTTTCCATTTTTCCATCGATATTAGCTTCCATGTAATCTATCTTAGCTTCCATGCCAACTTCCATGCCATCCATATTAGCTTCCAAACCATTCATCTTAGCTTCCACGCCTCTCTTCAAAACTTCCATTTCATTTTTTATTGCTCTTCTCGATAGGTGCACTTGCTGTTGTAATTTTGATATCTCATGTTGCATTTCTTCATCTTCATGAGTCATAATAGAGCCTTCTGAAGGCTTAATGGGTGTTTAATTCTTTTTAGGGGGAATTTTTGAACCCAATACTGATATCTATTCTTCAATATTCCCTTGAAATAAATTCAAACTATTTTTTTTCAAACGAGACTTATGTAATTCAGAAAAAATACACACCTTTTTCTTGCTTTTGAGGAGCTTGATATTGGAACTAAATTATATCTGTGATTTCAGATCTTCAATATCTAAAATTGGGCCCTCTAGTATCCCTCTAAATCTTCTTTCAAATTATAGATGTATAACTTGATTTGGATTCTTCAAGGCAAAGCTATGCCAAGTCTGCCACAATGACCTAATTATGGACTATTTCAATAGAGCGACATTGTACAGCATGCCACGTGTCATTGTTTCCTCCTCTAGCTTTGAAATTGATACAAAGGAAACTAAAGTCCCTTTAATTGTGGCCAGTTTTTACAGAATTCCAACCCAATGCTCAGAGAGAGAGTTATGATGATTTTACCAACATCACCTCTTTGAGATGAAATTCGGGAGCCTGAAAAATCCCTAACTTCCACAGACCCTATCTCCGTAAATATTGTGAAAAAATATCTGAAAATTTTCCATGACGTTCCTCAGGATTGCGGCTCCGCTTAGTGAGAATTTCAGCTTCTGACTCCTCATGGAAAAAAATTTATAGCAAAAATTCCTCGATGATATGTTTAGGTTAATTTTAGGAGCCTGCAAAATTACCTAACTTGCATAGATCATATCTCCGAAAATATTGCGAACCAAGATTTGAAATTTTTCCATGACACTCCTCAGGATTTTGGCTTCACTTTGCAAACATTTTAGCTTCTGAACCTTTTTAGAAAAAACTTCAAATAAAAAAATCCACGATGACCTTTTTGGAGCAGTGAAACCCTATAATCCAAAGCTCTGATACCAAATGTTATGAAACCAGCTCCAAAAATAGAAGAAAAGAGAGATCAACTCCTTAGAAACCAGCCACTTCGAGGGGGCTACCTCCAATACATTACATAAATGAATAATTCTTAGATGATACAAATGACTAAAAACTCCTTCTATATATAGGAGTCCATGGAGCCACAATATAATTCTAGTTGACATAACAATAGTAATGTAAGGGCACAATAATAATAATACTGGGGTTACAGGGGTACAACAATAACAATAAGGGGGCTACACTAATAAAAATAAGGGACTGAACTAGTAATATATGGACCTAACAATCAGAGCTACAGTAGAAGACATCAAACTTGAAAAATAAGGTATTGAAATCTTCATTAGAGATACCATCAAATTTTGGCAGTGTTTAATGAAGAATATTCTTCATTTTAGCATCTAAGTTTATTTTTGTGATGGAAAATCCAAAGGAGTTATATGATTATTTGATATTTGATGTGCCATATTTTTAAGAGGAGTAGTTTCTTCTTCGAAAGGTGGCTTTAGATATTCAATAAAGGTGTTGTCTTCATGGTTATATTGTTCCTTAGAAGGACTTTATTCTCTTTTTATAGGGCTATGATTGTTAAACTAATTTTGAGGAGGGTATTGTTCATTCTCTAGAGAGTTATTCCCAATTAGATAGAAAGATGGATTATCAAAAATAAAATCTTATATTGTATTATATATTTCTTCAACTCCAATTTTTTATGTAGGACCCTATACGATGGAAGTAGAAGATCTAGGTTTTTTCTTTACAAGATAACTTCTTGTTGGTGTCAAGTAGTTTGGATGATTGTGTTGCTTTCCCTCTTATGACTGTTCTACAATGTTAGGATGGGGATTTTTCTAGATAAATCAACCAATTTGGTTCCTACTCTTAGGCATGTAATAATTCATATTGAAATAAAATAAAAGGTGAGAGTAATCAAGTTTTCAAATTTAAAAAACCAACAAATAAATTCACATACAAATTGATATAAAACTAATTATACTATTGAAAGTTTCCGATAATTTGTGCTAAAAGTGATAGGTTTCTCAATTACTTCTAATTATCTGAGTGAGAAATTGATTATATATACATTTAAATTGTCAATATGAGGTTCCTTTGGAGCTTGCAAATTGTATTGCACACTATATGTTAGTTCAATCAGTTATGTGTCACAAACTTGTAGTGATATGATGGCTGTAATAATACACAATAAATATTCTTTCATAGGTCATTGATATAATTAAACACTCCACAACAGCATAAAATAAAACACTCTTGTAAGAAGGTAAATTGTAGGGAAATTAAATCACAATTCATGAAAGCAAACACACTTTCATAAAAGTAAACACACCAACGGCTAGAAGTGAAATATTAAAGTATTATGATATTCTTGGTTTTATATAACAATGATTTAATGGAACATGCCTATGATGCAATTAATGATGAGAAAATAACCCAAAAATAATATGCAAACATCACAGAACTCTCAGTCATAGAACTCTACTAAAAACAAAGTAAAATTAAGCTACATACAAGCTCCAACAATAGTAGTTGAAACAATACATAAGATTCCCATAAACACACAAGTATGTTAGTCAATTTTTAACTGTATAAATAATTCCTAAATTACGTAACCCAAAGTTGCAACAAGAGTGAGTAATTGTAACGCCCACCCCACATTTACCCACTTTAACTACTCACGGTGGTTACAAGAGATGAGATTTATTATGCACGACCTGATTTCCAAGATGCACTTATGGAAAATGTAGCCCACATGTCCAGAACACACTGCAAACACCTAGCGACACATGATCACACTATTATCAGCCTAAATTTCCCCAACAATATTTTTTTTTCAGTTTCATTTCCTTAAATTTAACACAAATTTCCAATTTGGCAGTTTTTCAGGTCTTAAACTTTTGAAACCGTTTTGAGTGCCTAAATGACATATTTTAGGGTAAAATGAGAAACTGAAAAAGTGTTGGAACTTGTTCCACATCTTTTCATTTTAGCCTCCATGAAGATATATTCGAAATGAGGTATTATGATAGAAAAATGAAGACCATATCACAAAGTTTTAACCTTTGGAATTTTCCAGTCCAAATTATTCATTTATACACACACTTTGTATACATAACACCCGTAGTTCATAAATGCATAGTTTTTTCACTATTTTCATTAGTTCATCAGATATTTATCAATAAGGATTGGTTCCCTCTTTTAATAGCTGCAAAAATACACATTAATTCGTGCATTCATATAAGATATCTAAGAGCCCATCAAACCATGGAATGGATCCACAACAATAACACATCATATAATGAGAACTGTACCATGCCTATAACCAAAATTTAGCAAGAATAGAACCATGAAAAACCAGTCATAAAATCACACATAAAATCAGAACTTGTGCTTATTAATCTCAATAATAATCAACAACTAATAAAATATGAAAATTCCAAACAAGCTAGGGACTTCCAAAAAGCACCCAACCATAGATTGGACTGAACCAAATATTTCATTCAACTAATCACCCTTGTTCCATATTTGAAGCATGAATGTGGGACCTCATGGGATGAACGAAATATAACCAAGCATGGACTCGAAAGGTTAAACCACCTCCACCGGCATGCCACTTTTTTCTCACCTAAACTGGTTCAAATATAACCAAACCAACACAAGCTTGGATGCCTCAAAAGTTCTTCACCATACCTAGAGGAATTTTCATGTCTCCACCCATGTGTCAAGGGATTCCCAGAGAAAACTGTCTCCTCCCCTAACCCTTTGGATTTTCATAAGATCACCTCAACCTGGTTCCAAAATATTATGACATTCCAAATATCAACCAAAATGAATCCCAACACACCATGGCTATCAAGAAATGGCAAGGAAAATCTCAACACATCGTCAATCCAAGAAATCCCATGCCAATGATAGCAAAATAATCATGTAAAACAAATTCATTCACTATTCATTCAAATATTGAAATGGAAATCAAACTTGCAACGTGTTACTTGAAAAATCCCCCTGATATAGCTACTCTTCCAACCTTATCCTTGCACTCCCTTGCTTTCATTTTTTTTCTTCATTGTGTTCGAGTGCTCTTTCTCTCCAAGTCCAAGTGAGAATTCCTCAATGTCCAAGTGAATGCTAAAATGTCAAAGAGTGTAAGAGTGTAACCGAGAGTGATCAAGAATGACTAAGAGTAGCTAAGAGAGTCATACAATGTTCTCTCTCTTCTTTTAATTTAGTTTCCTTCATTTTCCTTCAATCTCCCTCATTTTTATTTATTTATCTATTTAATTTTCTTTTATTTAATTTTTCCTTTGCCAATGATAATGAAAATTTCCATAGCCAATAATTAACAAGTGATGCCCACTATAATTTTTTTCCCCTCCATTGAGCTTGGTACATGTTTCCCATGACCTTGGTTTTATTTTTCCTTTATAATGTCCTTCCAATTACATGGAAAATCAACCCCAAGTTTTCACAGTAATGTAACCACAACAAAAGAAAATATTGGAATTACAACAAAGGAAAATAATGGAGTTGCAAAAAAAAAAAATCAATGGAATTGCAACAATAGGAAATAATTGTAAATTAACAAGACAATAAATATTAATTAACTTCTAAAACTGCATGGAATTATCAAGCTAATAAGGGAGGTCTACCACCTTAGACGAGATACTATGAAATATTTAGTCGTAGAACCTTGAAATTAAGATCGAGCAAATGAAGTGGAAGGGATTTTCTATTATAGAGAATAGAGAAATTTCATAACAATTCAACAATAAATTCTTCCTTTCTGTTTCTCTTCCCCATGCTTCAAAGTAAGTCATGTATTTACAAAACAATATTTTTTATCTAAACTAAGTGAAATATTGGATCAAAGACTTGAGAGAATCAAGTAGCTCATCATATCCCAATAGTTTGTTTAGAAATTGGTATGAATTAACCAAAATATGATTAAGATCATTTGAGCATCATTAGAAATTGAATTTTCCTTCTTAATCAGTATCCCACTTTCCTATGTCGTCTTCCATCATGATAAACTTGTGTTTTGTGTATAACTTGAGCGTTGAATGATGGGTTGGCATATTATGCAGGAGTTACAACGATGAGGACTACAACAACAAAAAGCCCAGGGATTCCATCTACAATGTGGCATTCAGGAGTTGCAAAAACTTCATTGGTCACGAGAAATTTACAACAATATCCTTTGTAAGTTTCCATACCAAAGTTTCAACAACGTGGAGTTGTGGAAATGACAGAGAGGAAAGTCATAGAATTTCTTGTCTTTGTCCGAGGAGTTGAAACACCTAACAATAGTAAAAAATGATGAAATTAATGACTAGGTGACTAAAAATGTTAGTCACCACAATTATTTAAAGTGAATTAGTACTAAATTTGAGCAATCTTAAGTGACTGAACTAAAAATTACTAACTTAAATGACTAATTTAGTCTTGGAATAAAATATATGACTAGATAATAGGTGACTAAACTAAAAGCGACTAATTTAAATGACTAATTTAGTCTAGGGATAAAATATATGACTAGATAATAAGTTAATAAACTGAAAGAGACTATTTTAAATGACTAATTTAGTCTAGGATTAAAATATATGACTAGATAATAAGTGACAAAATTAATTATGATTAATATAAATGAATATTATAGTCCAAGAATAAAAATATGGCCAAATAATAAGTACAACAAGTATATGATTTAGTCATTTATGTCGGTAATTTTTAATTATGTCACTCTATAACTGGAAAATTTCAATTTTGGTGCCGAAGTTACATTTCACTATAGGTGTTTATGAATCCATTTGCCGTGTTAAAATTTAGAGACAAAGGGGTCTCTAAATTTACAGTCTTAAAATTAGGAATACCCTATTGTCTCTAAATTTTAACACTGCAGATGGATTCATCTACAATTAACATAATTTCATGTATCATTTATCAAATTTACAGTAATTCCTTCATTATAATTTTAGTAAAGGTAATATTTAGATATTCAAATTAGTATTTATATTTATATTTAATATTTTTCCATAAAGCTTAACTTTTAAACTTCATTGATTTATGTTAAAAGTATGATTTGTTTTAAATCTAAGGTTAAATCTTCATATTTACATTTAATAAATATATAAATATGACAATTATTATGTTAAATGTGTGAGTTCATTTAAATATAGTATTAAATCATAATATTTACATTTGATAACTACTAAATAGATAAACCTAATATATATATATATATATATATATATATATATATATTTATAGACCTATTTAGTAAATAGGTATGAAAAATTATTAATTTAAGTATGAACCGTAATTAATTTTTTAATGATGTATGAACCTTTATTTTTTTTAAGTCAATTTTATATCCATGTAGGAAAAGAGGAGTACATATAGCCACTTACAAAACAAGTGATCTCACCCCGACTGGGTTTGTTGACAAAATTTTGTAGCAAATGAAAAAAAATACAAAAGTGAGATTATGGACATTGTCCATAAACAGTTGGGCCAGAGGCACCAAAAAACATATAAAACATTTATAACACAAAATATCATACTATTCGTTTGACGTGATGGATGCAAGGTTTTCCGGGGTTTTTCCTAGATGTGTTGGAGGATAAAAGTCACACTAGTCATGCCATTCAAAGTGCACCAACCAAGTCTCCATATTTTCTACTTTCTCAGTGCATTTATTTTGGCCTCGCCAAACCACTACCAGTCTCTCCCAAACTTGGAACTTTAAATAGTGCATTCTGTCCAATGTTTCCATCTCATCTGCAAGCTCCACACGACATACTATCTCAACTATTTCCACTCTTTCCATCAGGATTTTGCTAAGTGCACGATAGTTCTCTAGAAAACAATGTTGGATAACTTGCCCCTCATTTACATCAGATCAATCAAACCAACGATTCCCCTTTCCACCACAACCTCCTCCACTCTGACAACTATGCTTTTGAACCCTCAAACCCCCACCTCTGCTATCCCACCGCTTACCTCATCCACACCCCCCATGCACACCCACACTAGCGAGTTGCACATGCCCTATAGTATTTCTACCCTAGCGTGGAGCTCCCATCCTTATTTCTGAGTCTGCCACCCCCACAGTTCCATGGATTACATGGAAGTGAGAACACCCACACAACATTGGGTGCTTCATAATTCACCAAGGTCAAGAAACCCTGCCATGTGTAGATTCCAGAGACCATACCCCCCACCATAGAAAAAATGAACCACCACCAAAGGAGCCAAATTTCATCGCCCACGACCACATGGAAGCATATAGACACCTCCCACAACCAGATAAAGACTACCACCACCAGGAAAACTAGATACTATCACTCACCAAAGCAACACAAGAAATTGAACAACAAAAGATGACAAAGTAGATGATGCCTAAGCGTAACTTCCCCAGGACAGTGACTAGCCTCCAAATTCTCCATATAGAGACCACACAAAAATCCACCAAACACTGTTGCACCCACGTTGTAGGGTAAAAAAGTTGGAAAATAAACTATTTTTTTTCCACCACCCTCGAGGTTTCCTGGACTGCAGATTATAGCTTCCTCTCTTACCATGAAAAAGCAGGCACACCAAAAGCCAAGAAAAATGGAAACGAGTGAGTTCACTTCCCTTGAACTTCCTCTCTTCAACCAAGATGAAAAAAATGGATAATAAATGAAGAATCAGGGACCTTTTGAACACATGTCACCAGTAATTTCCCATGACAGGCACACACAAGCCACTCCCTCTATAAACTGTCATGTGACATTTACCCTTCCTCTTCAGAGGCCACCATAAAGACCATCACCAAACCAGATGTGAGGATTCTAATGTTAGGATCCCTCATCTTCCCTCGCCTTATCCTCTGAACTCCAATGCACAGTTATTTTTCACATGAATTTCCAACATGAAGCCAGTAACAATCCTGCTATATGTGTTATGGTGCAGGGACTGGGAGTACCATCCCTCACCCTCGATCCACTTATATTTACTCATGTGAGACATATTCGACGTGTTTCTCAAACCTCACCCCCATCGGGGACTATTGTATGAACCTTTCTTACTTTACTTATGAAACTTAATTTATTTTTTATTGGTGTATGACCTTTTATTAAATGTTTGATATGAACCTTGGTTAACTTTTAATGGTATTATGAATTTTTGTTAATTTTTTAGGTATGAAATTTATTTAATTTTTTAATAATATATAAACCTTTATTAAGGGTTATAAATGAATTTTTATATAAAAACCTTTATATAAACCACCTATATATGTTGTATAAACCTTGCCAACTTATTTAGTGGGTTACACATCTATTTCAAATTTCTTATTTCCCTTACAAAGTGGTAGTTCCAAGGATAGGGTATGAATTTTTATCAAGGAATGTTCACTAATTAGTACCACTACCAGTTTTCCTTCATGCATATTATCAAATGTCTTAAGTTTGCTTCACATAACTTATCATGGTTCTTAAATTACTTTTCTAAACCTCTAATTGAGAATGCAACCTTCCAAAATCTCTAACTATGCAAACTCTTCAACCCTTATTAGATTCTTCTTAGACATGCACTCATGTCTGAAGCAAAACATAACAATAGCATCATGAATGTGCATGCTCATTCCCTATTTTAATGCCTCATTGAAGACACATTTAAAATGAAATGTTCCCATCTTAAGGAAAAGCACCTACTTTGTTTATATCAACCTAAACTATGCGAGTGACTAGGAGAGAACTTCATTTTCTCAAGATGAAAAAATAAGGTCTTACAACCCCATTTGTGCAACAATTTGAATATATTTAAACTAAAGAAGGATATCTATCCTACTCCTTCAAAATTTGACATATGAATTTTAAGAAACTAACACTTTTTTTAACTATTAAATCCATTTACTATATACTCTATTTTATTTGCACCCATCTAATATGCAAGAACAACTAAATGTTTTCAATACAGCCAAGCTAAATTAAGCACTTGTTTCCTTCCAAAATCACACATGTTTTGTACATAAACTTTAATAGCACAATAATTGCATAAAAATGTAACCTTAAAATTATATTATTTTTATTTTCATTATTATAATAAATACCTCCTAATATCTCAGCGAAAAACATGTAAAAACATGTTAGTTTCTCAAATACAACTAAAACTAGATGTAAGTGAAAATAAAATATCGTATCTATTTTTTTCACATTGGAAAATTTTAACACTTTTAAAATTTTAAGTTTTAATTTTTCTTTACAATACCCGTCCTAAACACAACTTTTCATAGGGTGTGAAAATGACATTTGAATTATGTCCCAACCGCAAACTTTTCATAGGGTGTGAAAATGACATTTGAATTATGTCCCAACCACAAACTTTTCATAGGGCACAAAAATGACAACTCAGAAAGTTGTGAATTATGGCTTTGCCACTCGCATATCCAATATAGAATTCCACCATCAAAACTTCAGTCCATTGATGGCGCCAAGTTATGTTTCGCATTTAAATTCAATGCAATTCCACTCCACATTTAGTCTTCCAATATATAGGTGTACAGACACCCCACATCTCTGGTTCAAAATTCATTGTTTTTTTTTTGTAGCCAAGCCTGTATGTTTAGGATTTAATCTCGATGCTACATTTTGTTACTATTTGCAGGGATGGCATTGGAATTTGAAGAGTATGATAGGCCATTTATCATATTAAATGAGAAAGAGTATATGTTTAGGATGAATAACATCTATTAAGGTTCAAGTTTTTATGAAGTCTAGCGGTTGCAGGGTCAAAACCTTGGAGGCATATACTCTCATTGTGGTTGGAAATATCTCTCTCCCTGAATCAGTTTCCCTCCTCTAGAAATATTCGAAACCCAGTGAGTCCATTCCCATATTTTATTTCATCTTTAAAAGCATGAAACTACCATTTTGGTACAGATTAGACATTGTTTTATAATGTAAAAACTATCCCATTCTCGCTTCTAGACATGAAGTTGTAGATAAATAACATAGATAAATTTTATAATTTCCATATGGATCCCAATCTGACGCTCCAAAATATTTTTCTATGGAAACCAAATCCCAAAAACTGAAATTTCCATCACACTGTGATTGATATGGGTTGAGGCTTCCTCTCTCCGATAAAATCCCCAAGCTTGTTGAATCCATTTCCAACCTCTTCCTAGAAGAGTGAAAGCATATCAGCCCTTGTTTGACGGATAAGTTGAAGGCGCATCGCATTAAGATGTTGTCAATGGATTTTGTTGCAATGATCCCTCAGGTGAGTCTGGTCTTTGGTGTAGTGAAATTCAAGGAAAAGAATCCTGAGAAGACCACATTTTATATCAAGTTGGAGAATTTTGACAATGGAATGAATGCCGAGACCTGTTAGGTGATTGGCACTAACATTGATTGTTTTTTAAGATTCAATAGTAGATCCTAACAGTAAAATATCCACAATTCTTAGCTAATTTACTACCATACAAGAGATATTTCATAGGGAATAGGCCTAGTGATTTATTTTGCAATGGAAGCATAACAACAATTTTTTTGGTAATCATGGAATTTAATTTGATTTCAAATCATAGTGTGAGAGAAAATTTGATGTGAGAGAAATTCTTCTAGTTGCTCCTCTGTAGACTTGTCTGAAGTGTTGGACAAAGTGGAGGACATCATGTTGGGAGGAAAACTGATACTAATGTTTTTCAAGAGACAATGAAGTTTTTTTCTTCTGCGACCGACGTAGGCATTAGATTCAACCACATGATGTTCAACATGAGTGTGACTCCACTCTAGTTCCCAGAGATTCCTAGCCAGTAAATTATGTACAACCCAGACTGTTTCACCACTTCTTCGTCTCCTAAATACTTCTAGGATAACTATATTATGCCTGATATGCTAAGCGATGTCATGGTAAAAGAGAATCATGTGGTCATCGCACTATGGCGAGGTGAGAGGGTGACCTTTTCCCTTACTACCATGTTGAACTTGGCCTCGTTTCCTCACCATGATAGTGTGCTAGAGAAAAAATATGTTGGGGATGTGGCCTTAGATAAAAAAAATAATGGAAGCATGGTAAACGAAACTTCCCTGAACTTCAGAGGGCCGCAAGGATGGATGCAGGATAAGGTGATTGAGTAGAGGAGTTAACATTGTGGCAAGAATTAAGCTACGTGTGAGGATAGACATGAGAATTAGCATTGAGAGGGTGTAGATGTAGCGGGTTCGATTACTCTTTTGAACATTTAAGTTATTCACATGTTGATAAGCAAGTGGAGTGATTTCGCATAGATGCTAATTATTGATGGTGGTCATGTCAACATTAAATTGCTTAATAAGGTGTAGTTTGCAAGTGAGCACCTCCATCTAGGTGGAAATTTCATAATTTAATTATTGAAAAGATTTTAATAGTTATAAATTTATATATACATTAAAAAAAAATTCTAACAATTTTTAGATATATTTTAATAAAATAAGAATCAATAAAATATTGTTTAAAAAATAAATAAATCATATATATATATATATATACATTAAAAAAATGATTTAACAATTTCTAAATATATTTCACTAAATAAAATTCAATAAAATAGTATTTAAAAAATAAATAAATCATTTTGTAATTATTGAAGTCATAGTAACCCTTCCAAATAAAACACCTACAAAAATAAATATAATAATAGAATGAACACTTTTTCAAATTCCATGATACGTTGATTGAATTTTTTTTCAACGTAATAAAATTTCATTCTACTATCAAGATCTTGAAGAAATCCAACAATATTAAATTATTCCTTGTTCTTTGTGTCCCATGATGGAAAATTATTTGGGGTGAATGGGGTTAGTTCAGGTTCGAACTACGATTTAAAAAAAAAGCATGGTTGGGTTAGATGTTGGTTAAGGAAAAGTTCAAGGGCTCTTTGTCCATTTATTTTCTTCATATACTCCATCTGTGTTTTTTTTCATAGGGGTGAGATTGCACGGGAGTCATTTTTCATAGTGAAATTCTCAAATAGTTATCAGTATCAAACAAAGGGTTTAATGTTTTATATTGTGTGGTTTGTTTCATCGAGCTTGTGCTACAATATCACCCATGACAACAAATTATACAGATCAAATGGAGTTTTGGGGTGTAGAGGTAAAACCTGTGGAGGTTCACATCTGTGATCATGGAGATGGTAAATATATGCACTTATTGCAGGCAGGCCTTGGTGAGATTCAAAATGAAAAAGAAAGTGAGATATTTCTCCTCAATGTTCTTGTGCATGACAAGAAAATTGTGCTTGGTGCACTTACATATGGGAAATGCGAAAATTTTTCGTTGGATATTAGGTTTTCTAAACCATTCAAGCTTTCGTAGAGTTGCACTACAGGAAGCGTCACGTAGGCATATTTTATATCCATATTTCAAAGCTTTGAAACCAGTTCTATTTCCATCAAGAATTTAATTTTCCATATGGGACCAATATCTCCTATTTTGCAAGTAAATCTAGTTTTATGTCTCTGTTTTGTAGATGCTCAACATTCTTGCAAGGGATTTATTTTTCTTTCTTTCCAAAATACCTCAAACGATAAAATAATTGGAGGGAGCTGGGTCACATGAGTCTGACCTCCATTGACTTCTGCCAAGGAGAATCGTGCTCCCAAAGAAATTAATTAGAATAAAAAAAACACAAATGTTGTTTTCATAATGATGTCAACCCCTAAACCCCAACTACACATTAGATAAATATTTATTGTTATCATTTTTAACTCCGGTATTTTATCTACAATTCTGCAATAAATGCATCGAAGTAGTGGCCTAAAATGTATGATCAATACGGAAATAGAAAAATACTGCATGGTCCATGGACCTTACCCTTATGAATATTGAGCTTACCAAATCTCTTCTAGAACCATTTCAGATGATCTGTAATGATCCTGGACATCCTCAATACCTGGAATACTAATTTGATGTCCACAAGGGCCATCAATATTTCTATCCCTTTCCCTTTGGCCACATGATCGATCCTCTTTATCAAGAATCTCCGTCTAATTTCAGGCTCTCACACCTTCAACTCCTTACAATGCACGCTTCTCCTCATGAAATGTAGGAGAGTAGATTCGATGGGATCCTCTACTTCTTGACTTATGAACAAAAAAATCAACATTTGGTGCTGCACCAAACATTTGTGCTTTTCAGACCTTAAAAAAGCCCAGAATATCATTATGGATTCGTCCATGATATTAACCAGATGAGGTATTGTTATTGTATTTGCTTCTATCCCTGCTTCCTTCATGGAAGCTTTGACCAAATCCTGGGACCTTCAAACTTATCGTTCTCTAAGAACCTCTGCAACAAAACTTGAAACTGCTGAAACTCATCTGCCACATGGTCATAATTTTTTTTTTTCTTTGATCCATATAATGTCGCCTCCCGAAACTTTCTGTATTGCCAATGTAGAGCCTCCCAAGAAAAACAAGTATAGTTGACATACACAGCCTCTACGTCCTCTTGCACTCTCTTCAAAGATTCTTGGGAAGCATTTGTGACCGCAAACTTGTTTAGAATATATCTCTTTAGCCTGGAAGCCACCCCTTTAGGCTTTTGGGTTTCATGGCTCTGAAAAACTCCTAATTCATATTTCTATTGATTGTTAAGCTTATCCCATCAGCACATCCTCTCTTAGTATTTCTTGTAGAAATATTCAATATAATCCTCTTATGGCTCTTTTTTCGGAATGATGATGGAGAATCTACCATTGAAGCTCCACTCTCTCTCTCCCAAACACTAGACTTGACTAGATCAGACTCGCTTTCTTCAGGTATAATAGACATATTTCCCACCCTGAGTCTTCTATTTTTGAATGAATATTCTCTATAAAAATATCATAATCTTCATCATCCTCATAGTCATTTAGTGATGTGTTACCCATGAGCAGAAGCCTCATGACATTAGCCCTCAGTTGTTACATACTCCTCATTATCCTCCATATCCGATGCATATTCATTAGGGAGTTGAATTTAGTTACATATTATTCACATATTTAAAGGTAATTATAAATATTTTTTAAACTAACAACTTCATCTCACCACCATGGCATGGAACAAGATAATTGCAGAGCCAATGAGATGACCGATAACTCCCAGTAATAAATTGATTTTATGCTTTCAAGGCCACTGATGTGAAATTAATGGGAGGAATGAATTTACCATTGCTATAACCATGCACATTAGCCTATAAAGAAGTGGCCCGGTCTCTATTATCCAAGCGAAGGCTTATACCTTCCATCACAATTTTTTTACATGGAACGGTCCCACTACATGTAAGTTTTATTGCCTCTTTTGTTTCCAAAGTACCATTGATGTCTATGGATGTCACGTTTGAACTTGAAAAACAAAAATGTGATTGTTTCATGGTTTTAACTGATTGTGGTATCACGATGGAGGGGCACAGTAATATTGATCCCTAATAATGGGATTTGAGATGTTAATCATGTTAAAATTTTGGAACATTATTTGTTGGGCATACCCAGAAACTGCCGCCATGTTTTTATGTGATCCTTATTTTGTGAAATTGAGATAATATCCATTAACAACCACGTCTCAAACTGTATATTTTGAATCCCTACAACTAATAACTCCAATACTTATTCTGTTCCTAGGACCACAAACTAGTTTGTTGATTTCAATGTCTGAGCTTTGTGTAGCTACATAAACACAATCATTTCCTATTGCAATTGTGAAATTTCGAATAACTACATGTTTGGAGGCTGAGACATGAATTTTATTTGTATTTGGACTATCCCCGAGAGCAACAATTTCCAAGTTTGACTTTAACATGTTTTGACCAATCTATTTCAAAATGGATTTTTGGACTGTCCTTGAACTCCAAATCTGTCATATGTAAATTTGAGCTATAATATACCATAAATGATGTGTATACACTATGTAAAATATGGTTTTGGTCTCGGTTGCAATTACCAACCCACCATTTCTAGGTCGTCCCATCAATAATGCCTCCACTATCAATAGCTAATCCTTGGACCTTAGAGAACATAAGCCATTCATTGTGGTCTTGGAGGAATTTGGTAGAATATATTCTCCTTAGACTTGTCACACAAGCAGAGGGAATTCCATGTTATGTGATGCATCCTTAGACTTTGGGAAGTCATCGAAAGTAAATAGATATCTTGTTGACATTCCATGCAATTTTTGGGGCATAGTAAGGCTATATATTTGTCATGTTAATTAGTGGTCAAGAAATATTCATTCTTCAATTGATGGCACAGTATATTAGTGGTCGTAGCTTGTGGAATATAAATTTTCATACATGATTGTTTTAATATGGTTGCAAGGATGGGAATCGTTTACATCTGATTATGGAACACGTTGTGTTTGAAAATATTTACACTGTGGAGAAGTTAAATTGGAATTGGGGAAATCTTGTTTGCTTCAACCACAAATATGGAATTCTTTTATACCAAGGATATTGCTAAGCTAATTTTTGGTCTTTCAAGATTCTTTTCCTAGTAGTGTTCAATGTTCTAAAATGTGTTGTTATCAAAATTTGACTTTTGAAGCCAATGGTATTTTTTTTTTAAATTACATCTCTAGAAAATATTTTGTTTTTCTGGACATTTAATGTAGTTATAGTTTATAAGCTTCAAATTCCATGAGCACTGATTATACTTTAGTTCACTTATCATATATTGGCAATTTGAAACTGCATCATGATGCATGCGAATCATATAAATAGTCAAATTTTCTTTTCAGGATCCTATATTGAATTGTGGAAGAAAATTATGTATTTTCATATTGAACTATAGTGTTCAGTGTGTTTGTTTCCATAATTCTATTTGCAATTGAAAATAACTGAAGGGGTTGGTCAAATTTGAAGGTTGTTGCTACCTTCTATTGTTGGTCTTAGAGTCTCTTTGATTTTCTGTTTTCAATTTGTTGTGCAAAATTTTAATTTATTTGCATGAAATTTTTGGGTTCAAAAGTCGTTTTTTTATTAACCCTGTTAGTGCCCAAATCATGTTACCATAAATGGAATGGTAGGATATTTTTCCAAGAGATGGTCAAGAAACATAAGGATTATTTAAAAACATCTATAAATTTTTCTTAGAAGTACCATAGTACACAATAGCGTTGAGTACTATCATGGGAAAGGAATGTTTGGATGTAAGTTTGGTTTCATTGTAGGAGGAAGGCTTTACTTTAGAGTAGCCTTGAGCTGAGTTCTTGATTGGATTGTTTGAAATATATAGAAAAATAATTATTTTTCACTTTTTGTTTAGATTATACATGAAAATTAAAAATTCTAACATTTCATAAAATCACAAATCTCAAGTTCTTTTATAACAATTTTTTTTTATTTCGGGATTCCTTTCCTAGAAATGACTATTGAGTAGTCTATGGATGGAGGAGAATTGAGATTATAACTTGAAGGTTTGAGTGCTAGTGGGGAATTTGTTGCTGTAGATTGTGAAGACTTGAATAATTTCCATGGTATAATGCAAAGTTGTCGTGACTTGCTTGTAAATTGTAATCATGAAGACTCAACATATTGTTAGGATTTTTACCATGTATTTTGATAGGATGGATTAGACATTACCATTAAGTGGATTTAATATTGAAAATGGGAGACTAGATGATCAAAATGGTAGTTAGAGACACCATTTCCTATCAAAGTTAAAATCCCCAAATATTTGTACTATGTGGAGTAAGGATAGATCTAAAAATTAATGAATATATCTATAGGTAGAACCAATTATCACTCGATTGGAAATTGTGCTTGATCAGATTTTCCAAACTTGAAAATAACATATTCAACAATATCATAGGATCATATCAACATACATCAAAATTTCTAAGGAGCATGGCATGAAGTTGTGAACTAATATGGACAAAGTTCAATTTGTCCATTATTAAGATTCAAATCCAAAATCATGTTTCGAAATATGATAATACACAACAAATATAATATCTTAGGAATAAGTGGCAAATAAGGCCCTCATACTTTTGTGTAGTGTTGCTCCAATTGCATCAACTTTTTTTCTTGGATATACTGGATATTGGGCCTCTTAACCTTTCTAAGCAGTCCTTTTTAGGTTGCATATAGGTTACCCATGTTAATGATTATAGATGTCTAGTATGTGAAACTAGTCATGATTTTGGTTTGTCTTGTCAATTACAGTTGATTTTTTCTAGAAGTGATTAGGTCAAGAATATGTGAAAAAAAAAACTTAATATTTTCAATATCTGTTTTTAATTTGTTCCCTAAGTATTGACAATATATACAAACACTGATAAATTCCAAACTAGTATTGGAAAATGAGGACATGAAACCAAACTGCCATTTTGGTGACAAACATAGTGGTTGGGTTGAAGTGTGGGAACTGTGGGATAAAAAAATTATTTGATGTTCCCTATAGGACCCTCTTCAAAATATTTGGGACAAAAATCTAGATAATAAAATTGAATAATAAAGAAGCCTTCGCATTATATATACACTGCATATTATTTTTTTTCGAGTTTGAATAGATCCACTTGTACAATTTTAATATAGGTGTTGTGAATGAGACTTCAGTGCATGTGATTCATAGAAAGAGAGAAGGTTTGTGACCTCTTGCTTAGATAACTCTACCATTGTGACCTTTATATCTTGGGCTCATAAGGAAACATGCACATTTAAAGTGCATGCTAATAAAGGGAATTTATTTGCAACACGTTTTGTGGTTTTGTTTTGACCCATTAATTAATGACACCTATGATTAATAGATCTTTGGTAATTTTAAATATTGTAAAGTTGATTACAAATTATAGTCGTTGAAGTGGAGGGGTTTAATTGATACCTTATCCTTGAAAGAAATAGTCTCTGAGGATGAAAACACACACTTTCCCATCACTCCTTTTTCTAGGCACAAAACCAAAATTAGAATAGTGTCTTTTCATATGTTAGAAAATAGATAATGGTCATCAATTTGGTTTCCTACAAATAAAAATATTGTTGGTCCACAAGGATCATATTCATGAACTCTAGCTTTTGCTTTTTATTTACTATAAAATCAAGAAAGTTCACCCAACATATTAAGGTTTTCCCTATGATAGACTTGACAATAATTTGAAAGTTTGCTTTGAGTTAAAAGCCCGCTCTAATTAAGGTCCCCTAGTGTTTAGATTGTTACCAATTCTTTTTCCAAGTAATTTTTGTTCAAATATTTTGTTGAACACATTCCATGCAACCTTATTTCCAAAGGAAATATTTTACTTTTGGCCTAAGTGACCTTGATTGAAACGTGTTAACTACTGATCTATCTATGAGTACATCCAAGAATATTACTTTACCATACCCCTAAGAACACATCTAAGCCATTATTTTTTGTGCTTGGACTATCATGTTAGTCCCTAACGAACAGTATGGGTTCTTCCATTACTAATAGAAACATTCATAGAGCTCTTTCCATATGATCCATGTCGACATATTTTCAAGTTTCTTTGTGTATGTCAGTTCCTTTGAGCAAACTCAAACCAACAATAACCTAGTCACCTCTATTTTCTCTACCTTTAATCTCTGACACTTTGTGATTGCCACTTCAAGGCATTCCTTCATTGTGTGAGTCAAGGGATGTGTTGACTAGTTAGTGAATAGTAAACACCCCAATATTTGTGGTGTTCTTGGCCTTAATATCTTTAGCAGAAGGCTTAGAAATTTACCTTTTCCTAGAGGAATAACCATAAATCTATAGGAAAGCTTTGTAGTCACTCCAAAATTTCCCTCTATGGCTCAGGCTCATAAGGAAACATGCTCATTTAAAGTCCATGATAATAGAGTTCATTTCTTTGCAATAAGTTCTATGGTTTTATCTTGACCTCTCAATTAATGACATTTATGATTAATAACTCTTTACTAAAGTTTAATATATTGTATAATTGAGTACATTAAATTATAGTATTGGAGTGTTAATACTCCAATATTATGCACTTGGATAATTTATTATATTAAAAGGTACCCCTTCAATGGTATTTTAGGGATGTCTTTGAGAAATTGGCATTCATGGGACACCTACCCTAGTGGTAAAGATGTGTCCTTGACCCACATGTGTTTGTATGTGTATGTGTGTGTAAAGGGGTTTCCAATATGAGGATGAGTTGCATTACCATTGAGATGCATTATCCAATCACTTATAAATATGCACATTTATATTGGGTTACTTTTTACATGCATGCATTTAGTTTGATCAGTAAATATTTTTATTTTCCCCATTTTTTCACAACTTCATTGTGCTTTTAAAAAATTTCATTATAGAATAAGACAAATTTGTATGGTTAAAATTTATTTCACACACACATTTGTTATTTCCTCTGAAGGAGCCAAATTTCTTGGATAATGATGCATAGGATTGAATTGGAAATTTAACTGGGAAAAAAATGGCATCATTTGGACATAGCTAACATAAGTTGCTCCGAGACATCTTTGGATTTGAAAAGAAAAAGAAGAAAGTGCTAACATGTTATGTGTTATGTTATTTGTTCTAACCTATTTTCATTTGAAATAGTTGTACAAACTTTGTCAGCTGATAGGTACCCCAATGAGAAATTGAGCATGACAACATTAACACTTGCAGATTCAACATGTACGATTAGAAAATTTCACACGAGTCCTCCCTATTATCACTTTATCCTTATTTTGATGCATGCGAAATAACCGTTTAGGTTTACCCTAAGTACCACCAATAGAACTACTAAATTTACACCATATGCAAATACTTGAATTCTATTGATGGAAAAATAATTGCCTCTTTTATTATTCGAAGCATCCATTGTATATATATATTGTTCATAAACATAAAAATTCTAAAAATTGGAGTTAAAAAACATGTTGCACAAAGCAATAATTAGATCATACTAGCAATCAAAGAACCTTCAAACTATTAATGACACAATTTTGGAAAGATGCGGATAATGGGAATTTAACACATGCCTCAATCTTGATAGAATATAAAATTTTAAATGATCGGTTTCATGTAAATCTACTCCACAACATGCTTTATTGTGCTATGTGTATGTACATATTTTCTCAAGCTCCACACAGAATAAGGTTTGAGAACTAAGGAAAAATATTTATGATGTTACTTGTTTACAAATTTGAGAAAGCCTCAAGGGTTACAATCAAAATTTAGAAATTTTGTTTCCTGGTGCAATGTGAGACATTCTTGGATGTGTATAACACTTCAATGCTTGTTTAGGATCTAGGTAAGTGTGAATGAATAAAATTTTTATGTCATTGTTCTATATTGGATTCCTATTCTCTCTAAGTTATCAAAGGAAAGTTAAAACCTGATTAGATAAAGGGACAACATATTCCATTTCCAAACTTTAACCTTACAGGGAAGTGCACTACACTTGTTTGATACTTCCACACATTTTGAGGGAATGCCAATAGAAATGTCATTATTGTTGGAAACACTGACGTTGGTTAGTTTTAGAAAAGTTCTCTTTGTCAAATATGTTGTTTTCACAGAGTAAGGTTTCCAATCGAGCATAAATACTTGGCATGTCTAGGATATGGTGGGGTTATTTCTTACCTGTATTTGTGATATATTAGTATTCCACCATTAATAAATTAATTATGTAGTTTTCTATTCAGTAGTATATTACAATAGTGACTTGTTAAAGGAAAATGATTCTAGTTTGCTTGAACATCATAAACTGGAAGGAAATCTAGCTTTGAATTAGAAAAATGGAATATATTTTGAAAAATATGTTTTTTGATAAAATACAGGTAGGTTTCCTGATCATTAAAAAAACAGCCACGACAATAAACAATGATTTTGGACACAATGAATTATAGAACTCTCCAACTCAAAAACAAGTTAGCATATTCAGTTTTGTCTGCACTACAGAAAATTGAATGAGTAACCTTAAGTTTTCTTTGAATATTTATAGAATCATTTTAGAGATTCTAAATGGAAATTCTGTATGCTAATATTTCTCAACTAATTACAGGGAAAACAAGGGGCATACATAATTTTTTGGCTTATGGGAATTCTATTCCTTTAACCTTGGAATAGTACGTTGATAATTGAACATTACTATATTGAAGCTATATTCCCAGTTAGTATCACAACTTACAAAGTCTTGTCTTACTATTTTTTAGTTTCTTGTTGTAATTGTGTGTTAGCAATACTTTGCTCTACCCATTAGATTTCTACTAACCAGTTTTATTGTTGAAGTGTCACTTCTTCTTAGAGATAAATAGAGGAAGCGATATAGCTACAAAAGTGGAGCATGAGACATTCTTAGTAGAAATTGGTAGCTCCGTTGTGTTTATTTGTGACATTTTATTTTCTTTTTTTATACAGGTCACCTGGCCACATAGTGGCCACTATTTCCCAACTAAATAAAACTTGTTTGATTTCTTTCTTTTATGGGGAAAAATTACATTAACAATATTTCTGATGTTGAGGTATATATCGTATAAGTCCTTTATATTCTACTTTATTTTATATTCGAGTGTTTATCGACTTTCATGTCTTATACTCTGAATTGTAACTTTTTTTGTTTTCTTCTTTTAGAAAATGGACTTAAAATTGATGGTAAAAAGAAAGGATTGAAGAAAGAGGGGAACAATAAGACTAGAGTGACAAAGAGAGATAAGTGTACTCATATAGTGGTACCCATAGAGCCAATATCTCACAGAAGACACACACATAAATACTGATGATTAAGTTTTCAGATTTGGTGAATTCACTTGCAATTCCTTGGAAAGTTGATGATAATGCTTTGAAGTGATGAACAATATTTTATCTGTAAATTGTACTCCAACCAATATTAAGTTGAAAACTCATGTTTTAATACTTGACATTTTATATAATATAATTTATGTGGTTCGAATTATTTATAGTTGCACTTGATATTACTTGGTATTGTAATTAACATATGTAACTTTTTGTTTTCATATTAGATGAACATGTAAATTGTATGACATTTTTCTTTTAAATTTAGTTGCAAAAACATACTAAGTAATTTAATTTGATTAATAATGAATAGATAAAATCAATCTAAAACTATTAAAATAGTAGTTTATATTGATTAATGATGAACACAAATGAAATGAATATATGACTAAATTAGTCATTTAGAATGATTATTAATGAAAGTATATGAAATGAATATAAACTACTAAATTAGTTGTTTGTATAATGAATAATTGACTACTGCAAACGATAAATTTGTGACTACAAATGACGACTAAATTTTCCATATATACGACTATTAGTAGCTAATTTTCAGTATCTTATAACATGACTAAAATTCAGTCATATTTCGTTGGTCATTAATTTGTTTCAAACGATGACTAAAATTTTCATATATATGACTATTAGTAGCTAATTTATAGTATCTTATAACATGACCAACATTTTTGTCATATTTATTTGGTCATTAATTGGTTTTCTCGAGTGATCATATAGTAATATATTTTTTTGTATATTTCGTCATTAATTGTGACGATTAATGACCAAATCAAAGATTAAATCAATGACCAAATTAATGACCAAATCAATGATTAAATTAATGATCAAATCAATGACTAAATTAATTACTAAATCGGTGACTAAAGTAATGACCAAATTAATGACCAAATATACAACTAGACAATAAAATTGAGACAACTAGTTAATGACTAAGCTAAAAATGACCAAAATTTGATCGCGTTATAGGATACTATAAATTAGATACTATTGTTCACCGACCGAGAAATAGTCGTTTATATGCAAATTTTAGTCATTTTTTTAGTAACTAATTAGCCATTTTGTACTAATGTAAGTGTCGGTTGACAACACTTGTCGTAAGGTTGTAATTGGTGTTGCAACAACATGAAGGAGTTGCAACCATGGACTTTTTCTCTTGGCTAAAAATGTTAGCATGGAAGATCAAAATTGCAAACATGATGCATAAGAATAAGTGTAAAAGTGGCGAAAAAGATATTATTCAGACCTACATCAAAAATAAGGTAATAATAGATTAAAATACATAGGGAACAAATGCAAAGTGGAAGAATGACATCAAAAAAGTTACAAGTAAATGTTGAAAATATGTCAATTTATACACATGTACTCAATAGGCGAAGTATGACTATGAATGACTATATTAAATTACTAGAAAATAATCATACAAAATTAAGAATAACAAGAAGTAATTAATAAAAAAAAAAATTAATAATAATAAGTTAAACTATATAATATTAACATAAAAATACAAAAACCGTTAATTTTAATGAAATGACATACAACAATAATAACTCCAATCATTATTAAAGATAACAACAATTAAATTATAAATTAAAATATTTAATATTGATATAGAGATATGAAAACAATTATTTTAATAAAAATGACATCAAACAACAATTATTAATGATATTGACAATGAAATCCACTATAACAAGAAAGAAAATGATAAAGAGAACCATATAGAAACTTTCATCCGCTTGATTTATGATAATAAACCAAAATGATATATTTATTAGGAAAATATATAGTTTAATATATTAAGGTATATAGTTCATATAATACTTTAATATAGTATATGTTAATAAAAATTATAATTATAGTCTAATTTATATATGAAATGGTTTTTTTCATGGTATCTATTTGCATTATAGATGTTTTAAAATTTAAGTTTAAATTTTAATTTGTATAATTAGAGTGCTTTAAGGGTTTTTTAGTGTGTTGAATCCATTTATGTATTAAAAATACATTTTAAAAAACAAAAACAAAAAAAATTTCTTGAAATTGTTTTGTTGGATTCCCATGAAATTTTTTATTTCATCTATAAGTTAGACTACACCTAATTTATATATCATTTTATTATGATTATATTTTTTTTGGTATCAATATATTTATTATAGCTTATTCTATTTGAATATAATTAAACACGATTAAAAATGTTTAAATTATGGTTTAAGTTTAGCATATTATTAAGATTGATTATGCCTTGTACAAGAAAACCATTTCAGTATATAATTTAATATTATTTAAACTCTAATAAGTTTAGTTTTTTTTTTTCTAAATTAAGGTACTTCTATTATATCATACAGATCAAAAAGTTACATTTCTCGTGCTCTGGAGTTGGCAGGCCAATTCAGGAAGGAAGTTTCATAACCCAAAACTCAAAAAAGGGGCTGCTCTAGATGGGGAAACCAGCCCAAGAGTAGATAAAAGGGAGTTGATAATGAGATTCCCATAGCAGGAAACCAACATGACAAGTTATAATTTTAGGACAGAACCATAACATTCGATAGAACCAGAGAACTAGAAGTCTTGGAATATCAAAAATATGATTGTAAAATGAGATGAGCACCCAAGAATTAAGCTGATGGAGAGCTATCATTCTTTTCTAGAGGGAGGGGTGGCTCTTCCACAACCCGGAATGCATAATCTGACTCATCCCCCTCATTCTTGGATGTGTGGGATGCGTGGGCCATTGACGGATGGAGAAGCAGCACTTGGGTGTCTAGTAAAATGGAGGAGGCCGCAAGAGTGTCACTGTCCGCAGCGGTTCCTTCCTCACCTGAGCTCGAACCTGCGTCACTGCTTGAGGCACTCTGCACCGCAAAGGCCTTCATTTTTCAGGTAGAGAAGGCAGTATTAGAATAAATCATGGTTATGTGAGGTCTTTTCCTGGGGCGGAGGCCAGAGCCAGAAGGTTCAGAAGGAGAATTCGGAAGGTGGAGAGATAGATGGGAAAAAATGTTGATGGGGTCAAGGATTTATGGCTCTTCCCAATCTACAGAGAAATTCACCATCTTGCGCTCAGAGACCGAAGTGGGAGTCCTGAAGGGATGACCCCATCCTACTGCTCTGTGACATCTCATTTGATGTCTTCTAAGCATGGCGGAGGCGAGGGACTGAGAGGAAAGCTGAGGAGAAGGAGCATCCTCTAGAGCAACCGGGGTACCTAGATCTAAGGAAAGGCTACCAAAGGGATAGGGAACGGAGTAGAGGAGCCAAGGCGTGGCGGAGACACCAGGTGCATCTGTGCAGAGCTAAAGGGAGAGGTGAATGGCGGAAGAAGGAGTAGGGGTGGTGGATTTAAGGGCCATGGGAGGTAGCCAAGGTAGGACGGGCAAAGTAAATGTGTAGCAGTCAAAATTTAATGCAAAGGACATCGAAGGGAGGTTGGCAGGGGTGGAAATTAAATTCCCCACGCTCTGATATTTAAAACACTTTGGGTAGCCATGTGCAGGTGCATGGGGTGGACAGGTGGCCTGCCACCTAACGCCCAAGTGGCACCATCTCTCAGCGTCTATCACCCACATCCAGGAACTCTAATAGGTTTAGTTAATTTTCATAACTTTATAAAAATATATTAATAGTTATACATTAATATATTAGTATCTATACATTAATTGGTATAATTATACATTTATAACTATACATAAAGATAATTACACATACACAAAACTATACAATGACATATATAAAATGGTAGACTTTATATGTAAACATTAATAAACATTAACACACATTAATACACATTGATACAATCAATAATAGATAAATATTTGATGTTGCAAAATGACACGCAAAATCAATGTCACATTGTGTCATTGCAATGTGATGAATAAAAAATCACATAAAAGGAACAATAGGTGATCTCACAATGTAAAAAATAATAAGAAACATAGAAATTATACCAAAAAATGATGTCATAGGGTCAACATGGTTAACCATGATGTTGCATTGTGACATACAATGTCACAATGTGATGAACAAGAAACAACGTCGCATTGTTACAACATAAAAATGTAATAAACAAAAAATGTCGTTACAATGTGATGATAAAAAATTGGCATCATAAAGTGACTAAAAATTTACAACTTTGCAATGGGATGAAAAACAAATGAAATTGCATTATCACATACCATAAATGTCTTAGCAATTGGACAAAAAATAATGCTACAATGTGATGAACAAATATTGACATTGGAATGTAACGCACAACAAAAATTGTTAATCATGGTCAACCATGTTTATCTAAGTCAACCGTGATGGACACTTGGCTGACCATGGTCAAGCATAGTTAATTGTAGATCAAAAATGTTCAACATCGTCAACTAAGGTTAAACATGGTCAATCAGTATTCAATAATGGTCAACATGGTTAACTAAGGTTAATTGTTGTTAACCATGGTTAGCATATTTAACCATAGGATGCATTTCCATTGTAGTCAATAATGGTTGACCATACCTATCTATAAATAAATGTTGGCATGTCTAATTAGACATGGTCAGGCATGGTCAATAAATTGTGCATAGTTGACCACTTGACCATTGTTGGCCATGGTCAAGCATGCTCAATAAATTGTGCATAGTTGACCACTTGACCATTGTTGGCCATGGTCAATAATGGTCACCATGGTCAACCACAGTGATTCATGAACAAACATGATCATGCATGGAAAACAATATTAAACCATGATTAACCATAGATAACATGGTCAACCATGGTCAAGGGTTTAGCCATGGTCAACCTTAGACAACATGATCAACCATGGTCAACATAGTCAGCCATGGTTGGTGATACTCAACCATAGTAAACCATGGTAAATCATAGGGAACCATTATCATCCTTCATCTACCAGATTCTATTATGTATGACATGCACAACATTTTCAACCATGCTCAACCACGGTTAGTTATAACATTCATGGGTAACCATAAGTAATGATAGTTAACCATGGTTTATTTATTGTCTATTGTTGATCACTAGGCCATGATTGACCATGGTTAAGTGGTCAACCATTATTAATGATAGAATTTCATGTATAAACATATGTAAGTATAGTTAAACATGGTTATCATATTATCTAAGGTTGACCATGGTCAACAATGGTCAACCATGAACATGGTTTATCATTTTCAACCATAGGTAACCATGAACACACCTAGACATGCATGAAAAACCATAGTCAACTGTGGTTAACCTTAAAAATCATGGTGAAGTGGTTGAACATGGTTGAGTGGAAAAGTCATGGTCAAATGGTTAACCATGGATGATTCATCAATCATAGTCGACCATGAGAAATAGTGGGTACCCATCATCAACGACGATTGTTATGAATAAAATGGTTGTTATCTCAATGATAATATAGTCAACTATGGGAAATCATGGTCAACCATGGTCTACCATAGTGAACATAATCAACCATAGTAAATTAATTATCCATGGTTGACCACTTTCCCATTATTTTCCATGGTCAACTATGGTCACCATTTTCAACCATGGTCATCCATTGAAAAACATGGGCATCAATGGAAAACCATTGTTAACCATGGTTAACTATAGACAACATGGTCAGCCATGGTCAAGTGATTAACCATTGTTAAGTGATTGACTAGGCACAATTCATTGATCATAGTCAACCATGATTAAGAATGGTCAACTACTGTTCACCATAGTGAAAATGGTTAACCATTGTCAACCATGGCCAAACATGCTTAAACAAGGTCAACCATTGTCAAATTTACTTGATAGATTATCCATGTTTGACAACTTGACCATCATTGATGATAGTCAACAATGATCATCATGGTCATCCATGGTCCTATCATAATTACCATGTTGCAATATGACTAACATGGTTGACCACTTGGCCATGATCTTAACATCATTACCATGTTGCAATTTGACTACCATGCTTTACAACTTAGCCATGGTTGAACATGGTCTACTATAGCCCACATGGTCAACCATGGATATCTATATTTAAGCATTGAAAACCATGGTAAACCATGTTCCCCCATAATCATTAATTTTTTACCACTGTTAAACAAGATCAACCATTTTCAACCGTGGTGACTGTTATGGTGGTTTTGGTGCACAACTGTACCAAATCACTGGTGCTTAGTAGGAATGGTTGCAGCCTACAAGCTATGGTCACGGGAAAAAAACATGGTTAGCAGGTTAGTGAACACATGCTAACATATATAAAAAAACACTAAATTATGGAATGTAGTATGCTGCATGTAAGGAGAACAAAAATAATTAAACTAAAGCAAAAAAAGGCTCAAAATGATTCAAACGAAACAATAATGCAAATATTGGAATAAAATCCCCTCTTATTGACCTCTAGTAGTAAAAGAAAGGTAGAAATTTACACACTTTCCAAAGGATCCTTATAACTATGGAGTTTTAAGACCTAGTGCAAGGAATTTTTTACCCTTGAGATGATGTTGCAAGGCCTCTCTCTTCTCCAAAGGGATTGAAGTTATTTGGTGGCCAAAAAATGAATCTACTAACTCTACTACTTCTCTAGATTACACACCATTGGATTGCTCATGGAAAATTTGGCCAGCATAAAATGTGTTCCCATTTTTTTCTTCTCATCATGGCAGTTTATAGGAAAATTAAAATCCTTCTTCCCTCTCTTTCTGCATTTGTAGATGGTGACCCAAGAGAGAGGGTTGATTCCTTTTTGTGCTCACTTGAGGTCCAAGGTGGCATTAGGTGGTTGTCCTTGGGCGGCCTCAAGTGGAGGATAATTTCCTAAAGTGTGTTAAGTCATCCCATATGGTGACATCTACCACTCCCAAGACCACGTGGAATTTTGAGGGAAAGATGTGAAAAAGCATGCCTATGGAAGGAAAGTTCTAGAAAAGGTGCATTTTTCCTATGTATTTGGTGTACAATTTGATTTTTTCCTCTTAACCTTAAATATTTTTAAAATTTTCATATCCTCTAATGTTTCTCAGCCTTGTAAATCCTTTTTCTTGACATTTAATAATGTCATTTTCGCTTGTCCGATTTTCTACTGATAATAGTTGCCCCCTAGTGTCTGAGATCTAGGAAGAATTGTATAGATGAAATACATTATAGTTTCTTTTCTGTGTAACCTGTGTTGAGAGACAGAGACCTGCGTACAACCCAAGGTTGGAAACCCCTTACAATGGGTAAAATAATGACCATGTACTATCAGAAACCTACAAGAAATAGTATGATACAATAAATACAATTTTTCTATGATGCGAGCATGTCCCATTCTCATAATTCTTTGGCTAGATAAAAAAATCTATCTAACAGACAAAGGTTTTGTCTATGTCACTGATATGGTAGTGATCTGTTGATTTTGTTAATGACGATGATTGCGGACACCCTCAAGGTCATTTTTTATTTGACAGTAGGTTTAATGTGGTGTTCGCATGCATAATATTGGTATGGCATATAAATTATCATTGTATGAATGGGTGTATGACTCAAACCTTCCTGTGTAAGCACTGCTAAAAGATATGCTTATAATAGCACAGGTCTTCGACAAACCTGGGAAAAGTGCAATGGTTGTAAAGTATGATACCATCTTGACATGAAATATTGTGTTGTAGTCAAATGTTAGGAGGATCGATGACATCTTTGGGAAATTATGACTCCCACAGTGCCACCCGAGGATGCCCCTATTGTGGTGAGGAGCCATCCAGGGTACTACTCCCTTTTTGGATAATGGGTGTTGAAGTCACCAAAAAGGAAGCCTCAACCGAACGAGAGAGTTACTGATGCAAGGGACCAGGGTCTCTGATTTGATAGGATTAACATAGGCATAATGGAGAGGGATGTCTGGAGACTAATGATGGGAGTTCAATGGCCCAAGGTTGAAGCATAAAAAAGTAGCTTGGCGGCAGTCATAACTATTTCTGATGAGGAAAACCCTGGAGTCAATAGGACATCCAGGGTGGGTATATGTTGGTTATGAATGTCGTGGTGGATTTACATGAAGGGTATGATGCTTTGACCAAGGGTGACTAGGGACTTTTGTCATGGGAGAAAAATGAATGGATGAGTGGGGGACTATTCTCCCTTTGAGATCTTTTTACACTTTCCAAAAGAATAAAAAATGGGATTGGATTGTACAAAACACAGAGACGGGTGTCCCAAAATATCAAAATGCTTGCTAATTGATTATGTGAGGAAGGTGTTTTTGTTGAGGGTGGTGGGCCCATTTGTTAGTTTCTGTGTGGGGAGATGAAGCAGATGAAAAAATTTCATAGATGGGCTATGTTTATGGAGGGATGGTAGGCCGAATGCGAGACACGGTGATGTGTATTCGATCATCTTGCAAGAAATGGTTGTCCGGGAAAGGGGTTTTATTTTCGTATGGTAAAACTCGACTTGATGCGTGGTTGGTGAATGGGCATGAAGTGCTTCTCAGACTGAGGTGCTATGGCCATGGTTTTATGTTTGTGTGATTGATGGTCTACATTGAGTGATAGATGCCATGGAGGGGGGGCTTAACTGACCAAAAAGGGTGTTTATCATGTGCAAGGTGCGGGAGATGATTAACATGGTCGTGTTTTTAGAACCTATGGTTCATTTACTATGGAGAAATGATGTCAGGATATGTAAATTTTTTCTGGGACACTATCATGCTGAGGGTATAATGACACCTACTCTGGAATCTCTGGTGCATGGGGAAATGGACGGTTTTTTGTGCTGTACGATACCTGGAACAAAAATACCTCAAGTGAAAGCATCTTTCTCATTGAAATATTATTTAAAAATATGCATTGAATGACCAAAGGATGAGAGAGGGCATACTTGTCAGGACTGAAAATTTACTTTTCGGAGGTGTGAATGTGTGGAGCTTGCTTTGGGCATTATGAGGTGTTGATAATTGTGTTTCTTTCGGTTCTGCAATTGGGTCAGCTAAGCTCTTGTTATGGGCCTTCAAAAATTCTAAAAAGGATGATATATATGCCAATATGGCTCATTTCAGCTCATTTGCGATATTTGAGTGTTTGAGATTTTTAGAGGTTAGAGGCTTATGTTGACTTTTCTTGTCATTGAAGTCAGCTTGAGTACATGGCATTCATGCTACTTGAGCCAGGTAGGCCCCATAACTTCCTACATTGAATTTTGTATAGTTTCACTTGGCAGGTTTCCATACAAACTAGGTTTATACGGATCCCTAGCCTGTTCTGGCCTTCATCGCGCAGGCGATTAAGGAACAAGCACAAAATTTTTGCGCGGAACTGAGGGTTTTGTGTGAAATTTTCATACCTGTGGGGGCTTTCTGCATGCATCTTCCATTCTTGTACAAGATACAAGCACGTGGAAGGCACGCCTATTTAAGAAATAGGCGTGGTGAAGAGGCCAAAAAAATTTGGGAAATTTTTTTGTGTTTTTTTGAATTTTTGGTGTTTTTATGTCACTGGCGTGTGCCTGTTTGATGACAGGATGTTGTGGAGGGAGACATATTGGCCCGAACTTTGCAAAATTTTGTCATATGATTCTGATGCACACCAGCAGTTGGTGAGGTGGGGGCTTCTCGAGTTCTTAGATATGACTTCCTGCGATCACAGTATCAGCTACTGCGTTACTTGATCCGGTGATGGAACGAGCATTGCAGGGTTATGGTACTACGGAGGTGTGACTTGGCTATCCATCCTGAGATGGATATATACTTTAGGATAGGTCTACTACCTCAGGGTGAGGCACTCCAATATCTTCTTCCCCTTGGGAGGGTCAACATTTGTCGGTTTGTTGATATCCATTGTGGAGGGGTGCCTCTTATGGAGGGGTGTATTCAGATAGCCTCTATGAATGACCTGGCTGAGTGATGTGCTATGGTGGTGATTGTGTGGGTGACGGGGTCTTCCTCACCCAATCCGGCATTGGGCCTTAATATTGGTGTTTTGCGCCAGCTGAGGGCCATGCATTTCTTTTATTTTTCCCATCACTGCTATGATGGGATACTGGCTCATATCTTTAAGGTCCAGGATGGATCTAAGTTGTTTACTTATTCTAGCATCTTTTGTAGCATCATGTATGAGAGATTGGTGCTGCTAAGGCCTATGGTGGCAGTGCCTACTGGGGGTCCTCCTAACCCTTGCATGAGGAGGTGGGCCCCCATGATGCCTTGTGGGGGGGTTACTAGAATGCCACTATAGAGGCTTTGTTTGAGGGAAAACCTCAGATGTTCCTGCCTTACCCATACACCAGGATGGACTTCCGAGGAGTCCCGGACATGGGTCTTCCTATCGGATATGCTTGGGGACTAGAAAGTATGTTTTTTTATTCTTTATTCTTCATTCGTTGAGTATTTATGTTTTATACATATATCGTGATGACATTGACATAGTTTTGTTACTCTTGCATATGTTGGTGAGGTCGAGTGCCCTCTAGGTTTGGTGGCACACCATCCAAACTAGAGGCTTCAAGGGGCTCTTCTCCTGGCCAGGGGACAGGGAGGAGATCTGGCACAACCTCAGGGTAGAGTACCTGGTGATGAGGCTGGCCCATACGGGGAGTAGCAGCTCGACTTCTACTAAGTGTGCTTTGGAGATTGCTCATGCCAAGGCAGTGGAGGCTTACATTGCAGAGATGACCAAGCAGATGACTAATCTAGAGGATTGGGCCCGCAATTTGGAGGACACATGGGGCCAAGTGCATTGGCTGACCCAGGGCATGCCTACCTGTGGGTTTGTTGATGATCTGGACGATGTTTCGTTGGAGACATTGACGGTGTTGTCATCCCTAGAGACAACCTTGAGTTTTGAAAGACCAGAGCCTAGGACATCTCATGCAGTAAGGAGCATAAAATATATTTTAGGACAATTATCAACGTGAGGCTCTTTACTACTTCAACCTTTACAAGGAGTCACAATATAAATGGAACCAGACTACTCACAGATTCAGCATAATGAAAGGACACTACAGAGGCAAGGAGTGAATCCTCAATATAGATGCTTCAGACAACTCAAAGAAAACTTTATGTAGGGAGGGCTAGGTTCTAAAACACTTTACAGAGATTTAAAAATCGATGAAGTTCGCTGCGTAGAAAGTAAAGGAGGAATACTAACTACTAATGAAATGGAATTCCATAAACATATATAAACATGAGATGGGCTTAAGAAGATAAGAATCCATACATGTCAACAGTTTTGAAAGAATAGCATCCCACAGTATTTAATATAGAGGAAAGATGATTGAAGTGAAAAGTGAAACAACATACCATGCCTGAGCCATATTTAAATTTCCTAGACTAGTTGAGTATAAGTATCAATAGAGATAAATTTATACCAGAGCTAGTGAGCCGCTCGCATTCCATAACATGATATAAGAAAAGAGGAGATAGTGAAATAGACAATGAAACAATATCATGTAAGATAGAATCACAGATTATAAAACATAAAGACCAGAATCCTCACGTAAAGTAAAACTTCTGCTCGCTGAGACCCAACGGGCTCTTCGCATTTCTATTAAGATTTTCACAACAAGCATACAAAAATCCTTACACAGCAAAATTCTTCTAAAAATCTAGAACCTGTTTTTCTCTTCTGATCTTGCTTATATAGATACCTCAGTACATGAGCGAGAAGATATTTTTTGGAAAAATATCTTCCTCGCATGCCAGGAATTTGTTAGAGGTCCTTATCAAAATAACCAAAACTTATGATGAGGAATAAAGGCCTCTCATCATTTGCAGCTAGGCACTTGGCCATTTTGAAAAAAATGTTAAAAAATAGTCTTGGCAGAAAATAAAATGCTGGAGTGGAATATAAATTCCTCTTGAAACTTAAAAGTAACTAACTAAAGTAAAAATAAAAAGGCCACTAGGGCCGAATCATGAATTAACAGTATTTCATTGACGAGAAGGGGTCGAGGCGGTCGCTGACACTGGTGGTGGGACATTTGCTGATGAGCTGGCGATTTGGCTGGCAAACTGGGTGCACCTCCGCTAACTATCCGCTGAAGGTTCAGGCATTGCTACGAATCCTTCCACCTTAATGAAGGCCTCAGTGAGTTCATTTAGACTTGCCTCGGTGGGGACCTTATGTTTTATCAGATGAAGGAGAACAAATTCTGGGCGGAGTGATGAAACAATTGTCTCAGCTTTTAACCAAGTGGTTTTATCTGACAAGATATCCATCCGGTCCCTTTCTTCCTAGAGACATGCTTCATACTCTGGTAATGATCGTAGCATGGAAGGAGTGGTAGGATCCCAGCATGATGGAAGTCCCGCCGTTGTGACCTCGTCCCAAACTGCATCGAACTGTTCCACGCTGGCTGCCACATGTTTTAGGGCCCTCGAAGCTATGACGCGGGTCGATTCCTTATCAATAATATTCTGGCATTCAATGGCTTCCTTAAACCGACTCGATATGCCATGCTGCTCCACCTCACTAGCTCTCAATCCTTTCAAGAAAGAAACATATCCCTTGGCATGTTGGGGTCTACTAGACAAGTTGAGATCTCCCTCCTAAAACTTCCTTCTGAGATAGAGTACAGAATATTTTATTTCCTCGATGATTTTTAGGAACTCCCATTGCTCTATTACTACCGAAATGATCTCTGACCAAATTATCCTTCTTCCATCCCTGAGGGTGATGTTACCTTTTAGGTGGCTGTTGAGATCATTGATGGTTTTTTGCTGGTCGGCTCTTGCCTTCTTTTCCTGCTCAATCTCCTTCTGCAATATCTATATTTTTCTAGTATTCTCAGCCAAGGAGGTTTCCATCTCAGTGATTCTCTACCTCGCGGTGGAAGCCTGATTTTCTAGTACATGATTTGCAGCCTTCGCTGTGGTCAGCTGTTTGGACAGCAAACTAGTCTCTGGTGGGGTTGTAATTGGCACACAGCTATGCATGTCCCAGGTAGTCTGTAGCTCCGTCAGCTTGCTCTGAAGGGTGGCGATTGTTTCTGTCATTTTTTCTTTTTCCTCTTTCTCCTTTTCCAGTGCGTCAGCCAAGTCTGCTTTTTCTTTCTCTGCCTGTGCCAATTCGGCCATTTCAACATGGTGAGATTCTCGTATGCTAACATTGCGTTTCAAAGATGCGACCTCCCTCTGCAATTGCTCAATCACATAGTGCCGTGGATTTGAGTCTCTGGTTTCTTTTCCTTTGATCGACTCTGTGAGACCACGTACTTGATTCAAAAGAGCACGGGAATTTTCCTGTTCCTTATTTAGGGTCGCCCTCACATGTTCATGCTTTTTCTCCAATTTTCTCATTCCAATGGTGACCCGCATTACCTCATCCTTCAACATATCACCCACCACCTGGAACATGTTGCATTTGTCGAGTGCTGGTACCTTGGCCATGTCAATTGCATACTCAAGCACCCTGTAACTAGTGGTACCTGCATTAGGATCCAAGATGGCCTCATCCATAGACAATACCAGGTGTTCTGTATCCACATTCATGGAAGCTGAAACCCTGGTATGATATTTTTCCATGTAACCTTCCAGCTCTGCCTTGTATTTATCCTTGATTGTTTTGTTTTTAAGGCTCCTTTCAATTGCAACTGGTGAGGTATAATATTTGATGGCCTGTGAGACTTCAGAGTAGTCGAAGGAGGTGACACTATCTCTCAACACTTTAATCCCAACTTTTCTCCCATTAGGTTGGCCATGTGGTGTAAACGGCTCAAGTAGTTATTCTTTCCCTATGACTTCTGCCTCGCTTGAGACTCTTTTCTACTTTTTGCGAAGGGGGGAACCTGCTCTTGAGGGACCCACTTCTTCTTCTTCTTGGCCTCTACTGACTTCTCCTCCTTCCCCTATGGCAGATGAATCTGTCTCCATATGCGAAATCAAAGGCCAAGTTTCAAGGTTAGCCCTCCACTCTATAAACGGTCTTGATTCATGTGCATAAGGAGTGGACTTGTTCCTTTTTCTTCTGTTTGAGATAATCTCCCAGGGATCATAGGGCCAAGTCTTCCCCTGTCTTAGGTCCATGCCTTGCAGCAGCTTCTCAACAATGGGAAGGGCATGTCTTGAATTCACAATAAATGGGCCAATAGTGATAGGGAGTTTCAGGATGAAACCCTTCTTTGCAGGGAAAAAGTGGAGTTGGTCAGACTTAAGAGTCTGTCGAATATACTCCAGAGCATAAAATCATCGAGCAAGAAACACAAGCAGCTGGTAAGGGGGAACCTTGTCTCCATAGACCTGAATTTCAGTGTAATTGTCAAATAGATACCAATCCCCGATGCTATAGGTTTTACTAGCTTGTAGCCAGCTCTTCAATTCAAGAAAAACCATAGGTGAGGGTGATTCATGGATGATCATGTAGACAATGGGCATGAACTCATTTAGAAACCTGGAATAACCCACCCCATTTGGTAATTGGCGTACTGCAAATTTCCAGCCAAAAACTGGTCGGGGTTGAGAATTTACATCGTATACCCTATCGAAGCCCAAACCCTCGAAATTATTAGCATGCTGATATAAGAAGAGGTATAAGACCGTTGAAAAAAAATGGAAGTGACCGGTTTTCGTAAGCTCTTGGAACTGGGTCTGAATGTTAGCAGCCAAGAAGCCAGGGATGTCCAGAACTACCCCCGTTTGAGACATTAGCCGCACGAAATAGACACATACCCTGGAAACTTCTCCCAAACCACCTACAGATAAGAGACCTATGATGAGAGAAAGGATGGGCTCCACTTCTTCTTTGAACAGACTCAACAGAAAAGGCTCTGCAGAAGGAAGAGACGTAGCCTGGTTGTTGGTTATAGAGGAAATGAAGTCGTTTTGGTGCTCCCATGGAAATTTAGTGAACTGGGAGGTTAAAGCCATTTCATTGAAACTGGTATAGATGGCGGTGGTGGGAAAGTGGAGGGCTTGCCTGATAATGTCAGGAGAAAGAGAAAAAATCTTATTCCCCTGAGCCGAGGTAAACGTACCTCGACGCTCATCGTAGGCATCTCTGAGCCAACAAATAAAATCGACCACCGAGTAGACTGGGGGGGTAATCTGATGATATAAAATTGATATAACCACCCGATATCGATCCCTATTCTTGACATGTCACCTAAAAAGCTCAGGTTTTATACTGATGATGGGAAAATGGTATTGGGGATCACAGATTTTAGCTTGCAGGTCAATGAAAGGCTCGAACCCGGGAGGATTTATGGTTTCACGGACTTGAGGAGTCTTTGGTTCATTTTTCTTGGGTGTGCCCCTTCCCATGACTGACATACAAAACTTTTAAAAACGAAACGAAAGTAGAGGGAATATGAGGGACAGAGTACCTGTGAAGTAGGAAAATCTGCTCAGGAAAATGATGCGGGGGGTGTTGATAGTGACTGGGTAGACTTGGCACTACCTCCCACTTAGTTTATACCATAGCTGGAAAACTTGTGAATTTTACTACAGTAAAATATGGGAGGACCATTATCTAAGACCGAAATTTTTGAGGTAAAAGGAGGAGAGATGAAATAAGCGGGGAGGGTGTCGTAAGGACACTGACAGTGGAGCATGTGGCATATAGGGATTGGGTGTCAACTAGAAGTAGGTAAACACCATGTGCCAGGTTTAATACTGGTACAGGCCTCGGTACCAGCTCACCTAGAAACTTACCTTACCTTTCTACTGCATAACCCATCTGTTTCTTGAAAAATATTCTTCGTAAGGTTGGTTAAATACATAGCGTACAGGCCTCTAGGGCCCGCACTTCACTCTGCCACCTCACTCTTACCTGCGCTTTTCTCTGCCAGATCACCCTTACCTTGGGTCCTCCCCGTGGCACGTCACCATAATTCTGCGGGGCTACGGGTCTCTTCCCCCATCCACTTCTTGACCCCGTCAGAATTTCCCATACACAGAGTTCCCTCACGTGCAATATTATGAAAATTACAAGCCTTTTAATAATTTTTTTTTGCGTCTTTTTACACCACACCTTTTCCTTTTTGCATTACCTTTTCCCTTTTGCTTTATGTTTGGACCCTTTTTCTGCATATGCTTCAGTTTTTAGGCACGTGACTTGTCTTACGTCATTTCTCTTCAACCAACCCTCAAATGTTTCAGAATCTGTCATAATATTCGATACAAGGCTTCTCAAGGTTTAATTAAAAAATGACTCATATTAATTAATGATCAACAAATGGCCCGTAAGAAGGTCTATCGACTGACTCTGCGTCGTGTGGTGGATTCGGTTTTGATAGCTGCCACAGTATTAGTATCGAGGCAGCTGTGGGTCCAGGTGCCCAACCTGGAGGGGCACAACCCTAGAGACTTTTTTTTACATAGGGAAAGAACCCATTATGAGGATGCTTCCCTTCTTTTTGACGACCTTTGTCTATGTATTTTGGGCTCACCTATGGGTTAGAGACATGACTTATTTTTTGTACTCAGACATACATTTATTGGTATATATGTGAGAGATGTATTAATTGTGGCTGTATATGATGTCTTTTTTTTCATATGCTTTAATGGATGATGTTCATTAATGATGGATATCTATGTTTTTTTTATGTTTTTTGGTTTTATGTATGATTTTTTATCCGAGATGGATTCCAGTTTCATATGTGATTACCTATGTGATCTTGGTGGGGCCCTTGATTTTGGAGATCAGTAGATTTTGAGTGTTAGTGAGCACGTGGTGGAACGCAACCTCGGTAGGTAGGGAGGTGTCAAGGTTACAGAGGGGCAGAGGATAGGTGTCACAGTGGTTGTGGGAGCAAGCATAGACAGCGGAAGGGCGCGGAAGGAAACAGGCAGTGAACTCCCGGTGAACGGAAAGAAACGAAAGACCACCAAGAAAGAAATGGGGAAGAAATGTTAGTCGCGTGAGTGGGAGAATAAGTAAGAAACCAGCCAACAGAGGAGAAGGTTGGTACAAACGGGATAGGCAGTAGGGAGCCACAGGAGAGCTCCATCGGGTTGCACTATTCTCCTCTCTTCCAGATTATTGTAGTTTCTCTTTGTCCCTCGGGACGTGTTGTATTTTGTTCTGGTCTATGCTCTTCGGTAGCAGAGCTTTGTAATGATTTTCCTCTGAAGGCTGCTGAATAATATATCCAAGATGGTTGTTGTGCTATGTGATGTTGAATATGAATGAATTTTGTTCATAGCTGTGTTTTAAATTTTTTTTTATCACCAGTTTAACTGTTTCCCTGAAGAATATATGTTGCAGAATGTTCTATCATGGTTGTTTAATTCCTTAGTTTAGCTTTGGTTCACCTATTTAGATGTTGTGGAAATGATACCGATCTACTCTTAATCACAGTAGGGTCATGAAACACCTTGGGTGAGACTCTCTGCCCTTTGGAGTAGAGTGGAAATGCCGACATGAAACTAGACTACAGCATAAAAACTTGTTGGCCCTCAGCCCTAAACCCGGTTCTTCTCTATGAGACCGGTTTTCTTGCCAACAAATGGTTCCGTTGCCGAGAATTGAAAATAAATTTGGGAGCTAGATCATGGTATCTTGGATCTTTGAAGAGAAATATGAAGCTGGTGGGATAACCACCTAGATCAGTTCATAGCCCAGCAAGCGGAGCTGAGACGACAAAAAGAAAAGACGATTACAGACTTGGTCCTATTCTCTAACTTAGCTAGTGATACCTACGAAATATTCTAGAGAAAGTTCCAAAAAGAACTCAACAACTGGTTGCAGAGGCTTCATACCAAGACTGTGAAGGGGAAGTCACGAAGATCAATCGAAAGTGGGCCCATGAAGATCTGGTGACGCTTTATCGGTTAGACACTGATCTAACCCGAGCTGTAGATTTTTGGGTGGAATCTACTTTCGAAGGATACATAGTAGAGTTTTCAGCCAAGTGCTACCAGTCTTTCTCAAAGGCAAAAAGTACCTTCAGATCTGGGCTAAGGGGAAAACTACTGAAGGATATTCTCTTATGAATCAAGGCATTAATGGTGGACGAAGGACTAATGGGGTTCCAGAAAGCAGAGATGGAAGCATAAAACCCCAGTGTTGGGGGAAGGGACTGAGGGAGAGATGTTATTAGAACCATGAGAAGGGGAGTAGGAGTATGGATGTCAAGGCTACCAACATGCTTAGAGAGCCTCGAGCACATCGAAGGGCACAGATTGTAGAAAGGTGGCAAGAGAGAGTGATGAGAGAGTTGAGGAGACAAGGAAGTAGTCAGAAGGGAAAAGAAGAAGTGCCTCAGAAGATGAAGGCAATGGAAGGTCAGATGGGTCCCCAAGATATAGGAGGGGTCATGAAAGAAGTACGGCAGGTGTATAGGAGTCCAACCCAAATGGAGCAAGGAAGGAAGTCTGCCGAAGAAGGTATAGACACGCGCCTAGAGGAGGTTTCTGATGTGGATATGCACGTTTCAATGGAGGAACTCTTTGAAGAAAGGCCAACGTCCATATCTCAAGGTACTCTTAGTCCCCACAGTTCTATTAGCTCTAATCCCGAACTTCCCCTCTGCTCTACAAGCCCATAGGTTGAATTTTTGTTAAGCTACGTGAATTAAGTAGATTGAAACACAGTCAGTCTCCAATTGGAGCATAAGTTAGTAGCGAGATTGTTAGTGGACCTGTCTCACAACCAGGATCCAACGGCTTTGTTTTAATACTGCCCAATCAAGTAAGCATGGTAGGATCACTTACACGATACCCAGAATTCTTTGGCAAAGGGAATGATGATGTTGAACAACACTGGTATCTCTATGAGGCCATCTGAAGGGCACGACAGACACCAAATGTTGGAAAGTTGATATAATTTCAGACCACTCTTAGGGAGAGGGCCCTATAATAGTTTATGAAATGGTTGGAGGCCCACCCAAATCTAGTGATGGCTGATGTAAAGACATATTTCATCAAGGAGTTCAAATTACCTCAGACGGGCCAACAAGGCTTATCAAAGATGTGGTAGATCAAGAAAAGAGAAGGGGAAACTACTTGGGATTTTATGCAAAGATTCAAGGATTCCATCGAGAAACTCAGTTACATAATCGACCCTAACCATTAGAGGGATTAGTTCATCAAGGGCTTATTACCCTTGACCCGAACTCCACTGACCCAACAAAGGATCAACACATTGCAAGATGCTCTGGAGCAGGCGATGAAGATAAAAGCCATGGCGGGTTATCTGCAGGAGTTCAAAGGGGGTGCAGCAGTACGCGACCCCTCCATATTGGGTTTGCAGCATCAAATAGCCAGTCTGACAGAGAAACTTAAGGAGATGCAACCCATGCGAACACCAAGACCCAACATGTGGTGTATGCACTGTCTTGTGGAGGGACATGTAGCCACGGAATGCCACTAGTTGCAAGGCCCAATGGTGGGGACATCGATGGCAGGGGCACAGGGGGCCCCACCTCTAGAAGCGGTCGTGCAAATCAACACCCAAGGGATATACCTGCCACAACAGCCATATACAAGGTTCCCTGCACAACCAGTTCCAGCCACCAATGAATATTGTGAGGTATGTAAAAGTATGGGTCATCAACCCCGCATGTGTGTGATCCTACAGAATTATTCCAATGTTAAAAATAATGTATACTATGATTTTTGTGCCTCGACAACCCACAACACAAAACAATTCCAAGCACTGGATGCCCTGGAGGAGCGGCTGGACCAGCCATCATACAGAGTAAATGAAGCTCCCCGAGGAAGAGGAGGAGGCATGTGAGGTGGTCGAATAGGAGGTAGAGGTACGGTACGATGCTATAACTGGGACCAAGAGGAACACGTGGCTAGATAGTGTCCAATCCCTAGGATACCCTGGTGCTTGCAATGCCATGTCAACTCACACACAATGGAAGACTGTCTGTAGCTCATCAAAATATGGGAGGAGAGAGCCAAACAGAGGGGGGCGAATATAGTGAATGCGGAACCCTGGCTAATGGGAACTCAACAGATGCAAAACGTGGCCATAGTGACATGAGGTGGAAAAAGAACAGGGGAGGATGCACACACTATGGACCCCATAAGAGTAGTCCGGCCATCATCCCCAAAGCTCCTGTTCAAACCCGAACGACAGAAACAATTCTTCCAAGAAGTAGCAGAGAAGATTTCCCAGCTGGGGGGAAACAAAGGAATCAAGTTACAAAAAATTTAGGAAGACAAGGAGACATAGAATACTAATGAAGCCTTAGTATAGGAATGGTTCTATTTGTTCCTAAGGATTGTTAATAATGCACCAATGCTGGAGCAGCTGAAGAAAAACCTGGAGGGGGTGCTAAAACAAAACAAAAGAGCAAAAGAAGCAGCAGAAATGGAACAGAAATATTTTCAGAGAATAAAGAGAAACAAATGTAGGAAGGGAAAGGAATTACGAGTAAATACGCAAGTGGCGGGATTCCAGATTAAAGACACCATGCTTGATTTGGGATTCGATGTCAACATCTTACCAAGGAAAACTTGGGAGGCACTTGGGCAGCCAAGATTGACATACTCTTTGATCCAGCTTCGGATGGAAAATCAATATTGCATTACCCCCATCAGCCACGTGGAGAATGTCGAGGTCAAAATTTTGGGGGTGAAAACGTTTACAGATTTCGAAGTCATTGACATCATAGGGGACAAGGATCCGTACCCAGCACTGTTGGGGATCGATTGGGCTTTTTAAAATTATATGGTAATTGATCTAAAGAAAGAACTGATGATTTTCGAGGACGGCGAAGTCAGATTTACTCAATCTCTCGATCCCTACCAAGGACTGAGGTATACCGAGACTGTTGATAACCGTGAAGATGCTCAGCTCTTGGACCATCTCTACTAGATGACCACTGGAAAAATGGAAGACTACATCAACCCGATGACAGAAGGCTCGGTAAGCTGGAGGAGTATTCAGAGCTCGGAACTAGGATCAGAACTAGCATGGGACGATTGGCAGCAAGGAGGCTACGAAAAAAACACAAGGAGGTGTGCCAAGGCTACAAGAGTCAATTGGATTGGAACTGAACTTCAAGGATACCCAATATTGTCAGATATGAATGTTGTAAGTGTTTTCATAGCCAAAGTAGAAACCACGGTGCCAGAAGACTAAATATTACCTTTGATGGACATGGCATTACAATCCACAGCTGCAATATGGTGGAGTAACCATCGCGACTCACTGACGCGACGGGATGAGGTGGCAGTAGCAATGAAAGCCAGATTTCAAGAGGAAAAGGAACCCGCGTGGAGAGACTAGTACGAAGGGGACGAAAGTCCCAGACACCATCTGAAATAATGTGAATCACAATGGTGAGCTGAGGAATACCCTGAGGAATTGTGGGTCCACATGTTTATCCACTCCTTAGATGTGATCCCAAAATCCTGGTACTTAACGGAAGAAAAGAGAAGAGGGACCCAAGATTGGTAGGAGGTTGCAGAGAAATTGATAAGGTGTTTAACCTTTGAGGGACAAACATAATAGATTGCACAAGCCTTGCAAGCTATCAAGTAGGTACTATTCTTTCCTGATAACCTACAGATAGACGAGTAGACATCATGGTACCAGGGTATCCAGCAAAAAGTGGCTTGTCAGAAGATTAATAGTGAGATGGATGACGGCAATCTAGAGGACCTCAGCCATCTGTATTTCAAAGAAACAGAGGGGAAGAGGGACCTTAAGGAGGAACCCACTAAAAAGGTATCCACCTCCTGCCACTCAGAACTAGAAAGGTAAACTTTAGGGCAAAGGACAAACCCAAGCGGGCGACCATTGGAGACTACTGGGATGAGCAGACAACAAAGGAAATATTCAGTCTACTTGAGCAGTATGAGGACTTGTTTCCGTCATCAGTAGCAGATCTCAAGGGCATAAAAGGAGATATGGGGGAAATGAGAATAATATTGAAGCCTGATGCTAGGCCTGTCAAACATAGACCATATCGGTTAAACTCAAGGGTGAAGGAAAAACTGAAAGAAAAAATCAACAAAATGCTGAAAGCCGAGCTCATATTCCCCGTAGAAGAGGCAGAATGGGTAAGCCCCATTTTTATACAAAGAAAAAAGGAGAAATTATAGATACGAGTCTATGTGGATTATAGAAGCCTCAACAATGCATGTATCCCTGATCCATTCCCTACCCCATTTAGTGACGAAGTGCTCGACAATGTTGCAGGGAATGAAGCATACTCCTTCACGGCTGGATTTTCAGGTTACCATCAGGTGAGAATAGCAGAAGAAGAAAAGACAAAGACAACCTTCATTATCGAATGGGGCTCCTTCGCACACAACATGATGCCATTTGGACTAAAGAATGCTGCCACAATTTTCTCTCGCATTGTGATAGTAGTGTTCCGGCAGTACATCCACAAGTTCCTAGAAGTCCATATGGATGACTGGACTATGTATAGCTTGTTGAAAGACCATGTGAGCCTACTAAGAGTAATTTTTGATAGGTGTAGACAACTACAGAACTCATTAAATATAAAGAAATCGATATTTGTTGTACCATTCGGGACCTTGATGGGGCATGTGGTATGTAATCAAGGTGTCTGTGTAGATCCAGCTAAAGTAGCAGTGATTGTTAATATGGAGGATCCAAAGACCTTCAAATAGCTGCGGTCACTTCTGCGACACACTGGATAATACCGGTGTTTCATCTGAAATTACGCAAAAATAATAGCATCCTTGGAGAGACTGCTAAAAAAATCAGAGAAATTTCAGTGGATAGACAGCTGCAGAGAGGCACTGGGCGTGTTGAAAGAAAAATTGGCAAATGAACCGGTACTAATCCACCTGAACTGGGACAAAAAGTTCCATGTACACATTGATACATCTATCATTGTGCTTGGTGTGGTTCTAGCTCAACCAAGGGACACCTTTGTCAATCATCTAGTGTATTTTGCTAGTCGCAAGTTGTCAACAACAAAGTGCAACTACACGACAATAGAGCGAGAAGCACTGGAAATGGTGTACTCACTCTAGAATTTCCGCCACTACCTATTGGGAGGTAAGTTCAAATTCTTCACAGATCATTACGAATTAAAATATCTGGTAAAAAAACCAGTCTTAGAAGGGATAATCAGTCGATAGCTCCTACTTTTCCAAGAATTCACATTCGAAGTAATTGTAAAGCCTGGAAGGTTCAATGTAGGGCCTGATCACTTATCCCGACTAGAGAATGGCAAAAGTGGAGGTTCTCTAGATGATCAGATACCAGACGCTGATATTTTCAGAGTAGAAGCCATCTCGGACTACCTGAATGAAATAGCAACTTACCTCACCACGGGACAGTGTTCGCAGAAGTGTACTACAACGCAAAAGAAACATCTGGTAGTTTGAGCAGCGGAATATCAGCTGATCGCAGGGCAGCTATACAAAATGGGGTTGGACCAAGTTCTTTGTAGATGTGTTCTAGATCATGAGCAGGAAGCTATACTATGGAAAAGCCACAATGGTGTTGCAGGAGGGCACGTGGGAGCAAGACCAATAGCACGCAAAGTACTACAAGCAGGTCTCTGGTAGTCAACAGTGCACAAGGACAGTAAAGAGTATGTTCAGAAATGTGATGTATGTTAGTGAACTGGATGACCCTCCCACAAGGATGAGCTACTGCTCCATCCCGTAAGGACACTCTAGCCATTCAAGAAGTGGGCCGTCGATTTTGTGGGACCTATTGTGCCACCTGCAAGAAATTCAAAGGCAAGGTACATCATAACTGTGACTGACTACTTGGCCTAATGTGCAGAATATGCGCCAGTAAGGAACTGTACTGCAGATACTGCTACTCGATTTATTTTTGAAAACATAATCAGCCAATTTGGGTGCCCAAGAAGCCTAACCGATGACCAAGGTACACATTTCATCAGTGAGACAATTAAGTCTCTCCAGCAGCAATTCCTGATACAACACCACAAGATTAGGCCATATCATCCATAGGAAAATGGCATAGTGGAGGCATCTAATAAAATATTGGAGAAAGGATTGAAAAAAATATGCAATGTGGAATAGGATGACTGGGATGAACAGATACCAGCTGTTGAGCTCCAAAAATGTTCTTTCTTCCACCACATTCCACTCCATTTCTTTTGACCATTATTAATCCCAGGCTCAAATGATCAACGAAACTAGTTAAAATTTCTTTAAGAATGAATATCATGGCTAACTTGCTATGTTTTTATGATTTTGTCATTGTAGTACTTTTTGAACTGAAACTAGCTACAGAATGCAGACATTCTGTAGCTAGTTGCCAATTCTGTAGCCATCTTCATGTTTAAGCAGGTTCCAGATGTCGTCTCAGGGAAAGCCACACATGGTCATATTCCATGTCATGCCCTCAGCATTTTTTTCTCTCCATGAAGATCAAACGGAATTCTGTACGTGGTTATGCACGCGGGAACTCAAAATAGGAGATAGACTCCTAATAGGACAAGGACAATCCAGATGTCCTTTGTCATATTACGATGCCACCTTTAGAGTTCTAGTTCGATTTTAATATGGAAAGACAGTAATCCCTGTATTATCTCAAGTTATGTTATGTAAATTTTCTATAAATGTAGCTCGAGAAACCGAGAGACGAGGTTATATTTTTGTTAGATTTTATGGTTGACTGCTAGATCTTTTGAAGTCTGAGAATACTCTGTTTTGAAGTGATTCCTCTTTAATGAAAGAAGAAGCATTTCTTTGAAGGCGTTGAGTCGATCTTGAACTAGATTTTGTGCTACTCTGGTGGTAGAGGGCCCCTGCCTCCTGAGCGGCCTTGTTTATATAGTAGATAAGTATTTTAGTCTTGTTTTTATTTCTAGTTTAGGTTAGTCTTTGAAGTTTATGTTCATACTTGTTTTCGTTAATTATCACAGTTGGACTTACTCTAATAAGCTCTTCCAAAATATCATTATGATGAATAAGGTATAACTGTGGTATTGTAGGTTTTTATTTTATTTTCTTTCGTTAATTATCACAGTTGGACTTACTCTAATAAGCTCTTCCAAAATATCATTATGATGAATAAGACATAATTGTGGTATTGTAGGTTTTTGCTAGTTTACACTAAGTGGAATAGCCAATCTTACTCTTACAAAGATCTTCCAAAATATCATAACAATGAGTAAGAAGTAGCTGTGGTGTCTTAGATTTTAGTTATATTTTCTTTTAGTCTTGTGTTTATGTTCAATTGCTTTGGATAACACAGCCATACTTGTTCTCACAAACTCTTCCAAAATATCATTAATGCTGAATGAGATGGGTTGTAGAATTCCTTAGGTTAGTTGCATGTTAACTTAGTTATAGCACTCCAGAGGTAGAATGCATGTGATTCAGTTCTTTCATTTCATTTCCAGTTTGATAATGGCTTTTCAGTTCAACATTGTTCACTGTACTTCAAATAGACTAGTGGCACTCTAGTTTAGTTTTAGCTCACTGTATTAGCACTCCAGTCTAGTTGTCATCCATTGCATTTTTAAATTACATTAGTTGTTAAATTTAAATACCACGGTCTTCATTATTTACAAAACTCCTTTTGTTCCAACCTTATATTAATACACAATCATTTGGACAGGAGTCAGTATCAGTCTAAGACCTAGAGTATTTTGCAACCTTTTTACCATTTCACAAACAACCCTTTTCTCAAAAGACCATTCTAAAAAAAGGAAATCTATAGCTTCTGAGTGAGGCCTAGTGGTGTTAAATTGAGTTGCAGAATAGAATTAGAATCTAGTTTAGAATAGAAATCTTATGATGCTACAAATGTTCTTTTCCAAATATATTCCAATCGATCTTTAAACATGGATGAGATGTTGTAACATTGTAAGTTGATTGTTTGAATGTTTAGTTAAAATAACTTCATTTACATTTAACTTGCCCGTTTCTCAAGCTTTTCCAAAACATCATTAATGAATGAATTGGACACATTTAAGCTCATGTTGTGATTTATTTCCTTGAAGTCATTATCAAGCTTTGTATTTGTTGTTTGCTAGCCATAGTTAGGCTTTGTTCTGTTTTAGTATTTTCATTTGTCATTTTCCATCCATAATTTTGGCTTCACTCTGTTTTTAACCAATAGCTTCTTCTCACCAGCATTTAGTTCTTTCCCTTGTGAATATAAAACCATAAAAAAACAAAAAACATCATAAAAGCACTAGACACAACGTAGTGGGAAACAAATACCTAGGCACATATAGTGCACCACACTTCAGCAGTTTACCAACCATGGTTGACAATTAATGAACTCAATTTAGGAGACTAGGTTGAGCACAAACATTTTGGCGTCGTTGCCGAGGAAGTGTAACAAGGTAACCTTGTTTCTTAACTCCCAAAAATAATTATATGCGTAGAGAGAGAGACACAAAGGGTAGATTCATAAGAAGTAGCAGCAAAAGCTTGATCCCTAGAACACCACTTGTTTCATCTAGACCAAGAGCCAGTACACCTCCAACTCAGACCCACAATCCATCCTTTACTAATCCTAGACTCCCAAAGGACTTAAGATCAGATATTCCGTTAGAAAGACCTTCCACTGAACCTGCCTTAGAAGAAGATTCAAGGACCTCTGTTAGAGACACAAACTTTTTCACTTCCACAAAAGAATCAACTATGGAAGAAGAAGGGGGAGGAGGAGTCTTTAATGCAGAACACACATTATTTGGAGGGGGTAGAGGTAGAGTTAGAGGAGAAGGAGGTAGAGGTGCAGAAGGAGAGGGATGTAGAGGAAGAGGTAGAAGAGAAATGGGAAGCTCTTTTGGTTTTCCTATAGTAGATGAAGAAACCAATACAACCATGAAAAAAATTTCACCCTCTGTCCTTCCAAACTTCTATGGACTTAAAACTGAAGATTCTGAAACCTTCCTATTTGAATTTGAAGTCCTATGTAGAACTTATGACTACTTACAAGATGCTCAAAAACATAATCTATTTCCTTCAACATTGAAAGGAGCAGCATTGAAGTGGTTTATGAGTTTTATCAACAGTTCTATTAGGACATGGGAAGACATGAAATAAGAATTTATAGAGAGGTATTTGGATTATTGTATGCCAATCAATCATAAGGAGGAAGTGTTTAAGATGTTACAAAAAGAAGATGAAAACTTGGAAGATTTGTTGGAGAGATTTCATTACAACATCAAAAGAGAAAAAATGGAAAACTTAGATCAAGACACCTTAAAAGCTCTCTTGTTGAAAACAATTAGGGATGAATGGTTGGATATCCTTAACATGATGGGAAAAGGGGATATATCTTAGCTCACATTACCTGAAATAGTTGAGTTATGTATCAACCTTTCAAGAGGGAAATCTAAAACTGTAAAAGGTCCAAGATATCCTTCTCTTGCAAGGGTAAGAAAGTCTGCTTCTGGGACAGTAAGTATGGCAGAGATAGGGCATATGCTTGATGAATTCAAATCTAACATCTTAGGGAGTCTTAGTGAACAAATAGACACCCTTAAGTTACAAAACAAGCAAAAAGCTGAATCGGATGCCCTAGCAATCTTTTGTCCCAGATGTAGAAAGAAGCATGCCCTAAGAGAATGTCCTTTGGATGCAAAAGTTGTAGAGGCCTGTGTCATTTGTTCAGAAAAACATGAGACCAAGAGTTGTCCTTCACTTCCTGGTCTTAAAGCTGCCTTTCAAGAAGAAATTCCTACCAGTTCCACAGAATCTCTCAATTTTGTCTCTAGAAGGCCTTGGCAAGGACCTCAAATACAAGGATTTCATGATCAAATGTATAATCAACCTCCACCAAATTGGAATTCTTGGCAGCAACCTTGGCCCCAATTTCAAAATCAATCTCAAGCCTGGGCACAAGGGGCACAAAATCCCTATGGAAGATACTCTCAGTACTATCAGTATCCACCATCTTATCCACCATATCCATATTTTCCTCAACAACAAAATCGTCAAAATCCACAACATCAAAATCAACCACTTCCATTACCATTTCCTCAAAAATCAAATCAGTTGCCTGCTCAACCCATACCAAACCCCAACAATAAAAATCCTCAGAATACATATATGATAGAAGGCCAACAGTTTCCAACTTATTTAATTACTCCTCTAGATCTTAGTGATGTTCAACTTAGGTCTGGAAGAATACTTCAAAAGAGGAAACCTTCTGTGATTATACAAGAAAAAGACAACTCTGAGGAAGATTCTCTACGAGAAAATAAAATTCTTGAAGAATACACATCTTTTCAGGACCCAAACATTGAAAAATCAAACAAAAAGAACCAATAATTTCAACTCCTGTATTAGAGCAGCCATCAACATCCACTCTTACACCTCCCTTTCCAGAAAGATTACAAATTGATAGAGGTGTAGAAAAACAAATTATGGTGCCTAATTAAGATTTCCTAGATGAGCTAAGAAATGTTTGCATCAAGATTCCATTATTACAAGCCATCAAGGAAATCCCAATTTTAGCAAAGACAATAAAGGAGTTGAGCATGAAGAAAACAAGAAAAAGAATAAGAGAGACAAAGAAAATTCAACTGGCAGGAAAAATAGCAGACATTATGATGGGTAAGATTGCTATTCCAAAGTATCTAGACCCATGAAATCTAGTTGTTAAAATTCACATCAATGGAATTGAGATCCAAAACACACTCATTGATTTAGGAGCAGCAATCAATATCATGAGTAGACAAATCATGGATAAACTCAAACTTCCTAATCTTCTCTTTACACCCACATTATTACACCAGCGTATTACATCCGTGATTAAACCCAAGGGGTAATTGTTGGGACTCAAAAATGTCACATTTTTATCCACCTTTTCCTTCACTATTCCTTACATTTCATCATCCCATTAACCTTTCATTACATCATTTTCATAAATATATTTGGGTTTCACCTTCTTATTTTCCATTTTATTTATTTTTGTATTATAAGTGAATTTATGATTAAATATTAGAAAATATACATATTTTTTATATAAATCTCAAGAATATATGAGCTTTGTAATGTGTAGGAAATATGTGGAGGATTAATTCCAAGATACGTCTCAAATATCTCCTCCACCATATTAAGGAGATAATTATTCAAGTCTATTCCTAAGGAGAGGATCATGGAGGATTTGGTTGGCATATCTTATCCAAGATATGTGAGAGATGTGTGGAGGATTCAAAGGGATAATATTTTGTAATAATGGGAAATTAGTTGAGAGTACTTGAGAGAATATTGGATATGTAATTATGAGATGGTTATCTTCCTCATGTATATAAGAGAGTGCTCTCTCTTCATTTGGATAATAATGGAGAGAATAGGATATGATAATGGAGAGATAGTCTTGTAATTAAAAAGGGGAAGAATAGAGAGATAGAGTTTTTGAGTTTTTGAGTTCATGATTTGTAATTTGATTCTTGTAATATAATTTGAGATAGCTTTATTGTTGTGAGCTCACATATGTTGTTTGTCATTCAATTCTTCACATGTTGTATTTATTTTCCTTTATGCAATTTCCTGCTTTCCTAGTTAGTGTTTCAATGCCTTTCTAGATTAATTTGATTTCAGTAATTTAGATTAAATTAGTTCCACTTCAGTCCTGCATATATAGTGCATGTGTCTCGTAAGTCTACAAACCTCGGATTGACAAATTAAATAGTTGGGTAAAAACTACAACAAAATTAAACGAACATATTTTCGCCCAAAAATTTTGGCGCCGTTGCCGGGGAAGGCACAATGGATTGAAGTTTAGTTTGATTTTTTTTTATGCAAGTGTGTTTAGACATGTTCCTAACTCCGAGGTGTTAAGGCGGTAAGACGTGGGGAACAACCTACGCATCGCATTCGAGATACCGTAACGGGCTCGACCTCTTATGGATCAGGGCATGTAGGGTGTGTTTACATTTATGCAAGTGTGAATTTCAATTTCTGCAAGTGTGTTTGATTTTCGCAACTATGAAGAGTGTTTGATGAATTCATGGTTCATGGTTGTAATTGAAGAATTCAATTACTAAATTAATGAGCAGTCCTTGTAAGAGGGTTTAATTGAGTATTGAATTCAAGATTATCTCTGTGGTCTTTGTTTTTAATAAATTCAATTTTTAGTGTGCTGATTTGAAAGAGTTTTTGTGAACTAAAACCTTGTAAAAGGATTAAAAACTCAGACAATTATTAGCACTTTGTTTTTAGAATCTCTTTCAACATGGTTTTATAATGAGTGTTAGTTTGGAACTACTCACTCATATCCTTGCAGAAGTCGGAATCTCCTCTTTCCAGGAAAAGGAGATCTTGACAAGAATTGAAGGTTCAACTACTCCCCAAGAAACAAACGATTCAACATCTGAAGAATCCTGCATATCTGATGACGAACAATCATTTGAACAGGAGATCGAGGAAGAACAACAGGAGTTACAACGTGATCTGAGTGAGAGAAACCGTGCCTATCAAAGCTTTATCGAACAATGGTTCCAGGTAAGTACTAGATTAGATTCATCTTTTTATTTTTATTTAGTTGATTCGCAGTTACAACAATTAGACTCATTCACTCTCGAATATTTTCATTTTTCATTTGAACAATTTCTACTGGATATATTGTTGTTACTGCTACGTGAATGGCTCCATTGGAAGTTTAATTACACGTAACTAATTTTTTCTAATTAGTATAGAGTAGGTAGGCTTTCATTTTTAGTCTTTGCTTTCATTTTCAGTTTTTCTTTTACCTAGAATAAGTATGCTCTCCTCCGCGCTTAGTGCGATCGCGAGGATCAGAAAATAAGTTGTCAATACATTTTCAAGAATGAATAAATTGCGATTTATCAAAAGATATCTTTTTACCTTATGTCCATTTTCAATAAAATCTTCTGACATTAGTCATTTAATAAAATTTAGTTTCTTTTTAGATTTTAGTTTAAAAAAAAAAAAAAATTAAAAAAAATAAATAAATAAAAAATTTGAAAACTAACAATTTTTCTAGAATAAGATACAATTTCATTTAAAAATAAATAAATAAATAAATAAATAAATAAATTTAAAAATTAACAGCAACAACAACAAACATTAAAAATGAAAAAAAAAAAACCATTAAAAAAAAAAAAACAAAAACAAAAACCAACCATAAAAATTCAAAATAATAAAACAAATAAAAACACAAAACAACGTCAAAAATAAAAATAAAAACAAAACAATTAATTAAAAAAAAAAAAAAAAAAAAAAACCATTGAATAACCCATTTTGATGGGAGTCCTAAATCTAAACTGGAAATTGTGGGATAAACTCATTTGAATTCTTGGCCGGTGTACAACTTTCGTTCCAATATTCATCTAGATGTAAGTTACAGTCAGACATCTCATCAAACAATATATCTGCAATAGTGAAGCAAACAGACAGTAAGTTCGAATACGGTGACCAAGATGTTTTCCATAACATCACAATGGATTACTACGGAAAATGAGCAGTGACTTGTTATGCATATAGGAATGTAACGCTTCATCATAAATTTTACCATGGCTACACAGTGCTATTTGGAACGTTACCAAGCGGGCAGTCGATGTCGACTTGAACAAAGAATTTCTACTGTACTGGAGATTTGGAATCTGCAAATCAACTTAAATCCTAGTCGATAAATTATTGGACGCAAGATCAACAGAGGAGTCGATGCAGCTTCCATCCAATTCCTTCTCCTTTCGATCGGGTCGCGGTTTCAAGAAGAAACCATTGCTAACAAAATTTTTTTGGGAGAGGGAAACACACCAAGTCCCATCTGCCTCTGCCACCACAACTCCTTGCCTTCTCTTCCGCCGCGGTCACCTCTTCTTCTTTCATCGCAAGTTCAGTGTATCTTCGTGTGTGCAGATACGCATAATGGAGATTAAAAGACGAGATTATTGGATAAAAGACGAGATCTTTGGAGTTTAAGAAATATTTCATTGGATAAGCATGGGCACTAATTGAATGCTACAGGTGAAAGGCGCATATCGCGCAGCCACCCAGAAGAAGGAGATACGAGAATTTAAGAGTGGGATGATCTCAATGTGTGCATTTCCCCGATACAATCCACATCTTAAAATTCTCGATTAACTCCACGTCTGGATTGGATACCGTTGAAACAATTGCGGTAATCAACAAATAAAATATGCCCACGCCACAAGCGCAAATGAAAATTACGACTTCTACACATCAAGAACCATCAAATTCGCTGCAGCCTGCGTTTTTCTAAATTTTCTTCACCACTACCACTATCACTGTAACGGGCAGCAACTGAATGCTATTGGCTACCCATTGCGCTTGAATGAGAAGGAATGCTCTCACTATGTTAAAACAGGACAGTGCAAGTTTGGTGTCACTTGTAAATTTCATCATCCACAGCCAGTTGGACCATCAGTTACAATTCCAGGACCTTCTTCATATTATCCAACTGGACCTTCTTTGCCAATACCCAGTCCTCAAACATATGCGAGAGGGCTAACAACATGGCCAATTTCAAGGACGCCACTAATGGCCAACCCCTATCCGCAAGGCCCCTCTACTTATTTGCCTTTCATGATTCCACATGGAATGAACCCTAATATTCAGGGGGCATTGGCTTCATATTCATCTCGATCGGGTTCTACGGGGATTCCATCAACCAATACGCAAATGGAGCATATGTTTCCAGAGAGACATGGTCAACCCGAATGTCAATTCTACATGAGAACAGGGTACTGTAAATATGGTTCAACATGTAAATATCATCATCCAAGGGACAGGACTGTTCCATTGACAAGTTGTACTCTCAGCCCTCTCAGCTTACCACTGCGTTCGGGGGTCCAAACATGTTCTTTCTATGCTCGTCAAGGATTTTGCAAATATGGACCAACTTGCAAATATGACCACCCTATGGGGACTGTGAGTTACAGTCCATCTGCATCTTCACTAGCGGATATGCCAATTGCTCCTTATCCAGTAGGATCGTCACCAGCTACTCTTGCTCCATCATTTCATCTACGGAATTAAGGACAGAAACTACTACAGGGTTGTTCAATTGTCAAGAATCCAGTTGTCAAGACCTGATGCTGCTGGTTTTGTGCGCCGCTTGTTTGGTGACCTACAGACAAGAATTACAGCTCAATAAGTTCGTGGATGAGTGCACTATGCCATTCATCGCCCTGAGCCACACATCATGTTGTTAAAAATATCTTTGAAATTTCCAGCAAAACTAACAGCAGCAGGCCGGGGCTCAATCTCAACCAATTCGTCTGAAAGCCCAGTGAGTTTTATTGTAGGTGTTGAAAGCAGTTTCAATGTTCCGTCTGAAATTAATCATAATAGGTTCGGTGTTTTGATTTTTTTTTTCCATGCAGGTAGTTCTGCAGTTTTATATTAAGATGATGACTATCTCGATCAAAGCTAGACTATTGTTGACAGTGAATTTCTAGTGTAAATTTTGGTGAACTATCATAAAATAAAATTTTCATTTTAATTTTGTTAAAAAAAAAAAAAAAAAAAACCTCATAAATTTGTTGTTGAGTTGTAGTTTCTTTTATTATTTTCATTAATTAGTTTTGTTTTGTTTTGTTTTTTTTTTTTAAATAATAAATAATAAATAATAAAAAAAAATAAAAAAAATAAAAAAAATTGACATAAATAATAAATTAAAAAACTTTTGTTTTTTTTAATTTGTTATTTATTAAAAAATAAATTTCTTTTTAATTTGTTGTTTAATTCAACACCAAAAATAAATGATAAAATAATTTATTTTATTTTTTTCATTTTAATGTGAGTTAAAAAATAAAAAAAATAATAAATAAATAAATTAAAAAAATTTTGCCCTCCATTCATTTACATAAAAATTAACTATTTATTCCCTAACAAATACAAAACCTTTTCAATTGTTTTAAATCAATTTCACTGCAAACCAATAAAAACATTTTGAAAAAGTACATTGCATGGGGACATGCAAAATTTCTAGTTGGGGGGAAATAAAAGTATGTTGGATTTTATCATTTATTTTACAGTGAATTTATGGGCAAAAGTTAGGATGCATATACTAACAAGATAAATGAGATTGGTGTTATGTGTAGGTCAACGAGAAGCTTATGCACAAAGCTCAACATTACAATGCAACACCCTTTTCATCCACAATTAGTGTAACTTCGAAAAATAAAAAAAATGGACATTTCATAAATTCTTGAAAATAAGCTAATTTGTTTTTGAGTCACTTCATACAGGAATGATCGATGGGGATCGCACACAAAGGCGGAAATTTTTATGCAGGTATTGAAGACAATCATGAAGGCGAGATCTCTAGAGATCACATGCATCATGTCATGACATTTACCATTACACAAAAACCCTTTTGCATCATGACATGATTACTCAAATTTTTCCTTCCAAGCGCCTAAATCATTCCTATGTTGCAGCCCATCTTCCATTTCCTTATCTTTCACGACTTCATGCACGCCTATTTTTCTGAATCGCATACATTCCTTTATCCTTTTCAGTTTATTGCCTTCTAGTTTTCCTTCTGAATAAAACTCATTCCCTTTCCATGATTACATTGCCTTGTTTTCCTAGCCATGCTGATCCACACTGCTTGTCCGTGAGTTCTTTCCATTTATAGTCCTACCAAATATTTTTGTACAAACTCGCGTTGACTGATGTGGGATTCCTTAAGGCCCACCTTTCAACAAGTCTTGCCCCATCGACATCAGCACCTTATCTGGGAAATAGACTAGAGTTCCTTTTGAGTACCTTGAGACTTGCATGCCTTAATGGCAAGTTCTCTCGCTGACAATCATGGGAATATATCAATGTCCCTTGATCGTCAGATCTTGCAAATGGCTCGACGTCAACCCCTTTATTCGCATTTCGCAAGATGTACTCGGGTACCTTGGCACTCATTGACATCAATGGTGAGTTTGCCTCGCATTGGTTAACGGCATGCATCAATGGCCGGTAATCCAATGATTTCTTTTCATGCTCGACATCAACACATTCTTTCGCATGATTAGACTTGTACCAAGAAGTTTTGTAGCAGACGAAGACTATACATCTTTTTCACGACTCCCTCAGCAGTTACAGCAGCATGAATTCTGATCGACGAGAGTACCATAGTTCCACTTTCAGCATTTATCTTTTCCATGATTCAGCATCAACAGTTCAGATTCCTTCATTTCCCAGGATCCAGTTACAACAACATCAGTCACATTTTACTGATCCAGTAGCAGCAGCAGCAACAGCTACATTCCTATTGCATAGCTCATCATTCTTGGGTAAGTAGAGGTATGTTGTTTTCTAATCTTTAATCATGCAATTCCTTATATGCTAACTTGAATATTTTGGAAAATTCCCTCACCATGCTACATTTCCTTTCATGACCAATGCCAAGTTGCATGACGACATGCAACTAATTCAGTTGGGGAGGGGGAACTATATTCATTACATATTCACTACCATGATTCCATTTCTTCACCACTATCACTCCATTTTTTTTATCTCATTTACCATTCACCAACATTTCTTTTCCAACGATACTTTGTTACACTTTGTTTCATACGCATTAAAATACATATTGGCATGCTTCATTAATATTACAAAAAGGCTTTCTTATGCACATTATGATTTCCAGTGAGTGTTTACATTATTATTGCAGCAAGAGAACAGAAAACGAAATGAATGTTGTTAACACAAGAACCAACATTCTTTGTATTCATGAGAACCAACCCAAAGAAAAGAGAACAGAAAATGAAATGAATGTTGTTAACACAAGAACCAACATTCTTTGTATTCATGGTTGTTACACAAGAACCAACCATAAGAAAATGTAAGTTGTTACTCATGTCCTTCACATATCCTGGAAACAATCAAAGAATCATGTAAAGCCAAAAGTTCAAGATGCCAATTATTCTTAAAGAGACTCATGCATGGTTGCATGAGGACATGCAACAAGTTCAGTTGGGGAGGATGTTGGGACTCAAAAATGCCATATTTTTATCCACCTTTTCCTTCACTATTCCTTACATTTCATCATCCCATTAACCTTTCATTACATCATTTTCATAAATATATTTGGGTTTCACCTTCTTATTTTCCATTTTATTCATTTTTGTATTATAAGTGAATTTATGATTAAATATTAGAAAATATACATATTTTTATATAAATCTCAAGAATATGTGAGCTTTGTAATGTGTAGGAAATATGTGAAGGATTAATTCCAAGATACGTCTCAAATATCTCCTCCACCATATTAAGGAGATAATTATTCAAGCCTATTCCTAAGGAGAATATCATGGAGGATTTGGTTGGCATATCTTAACCAAGATATGTGAGAGATGTGTGGAGGATTCAAAGGGATAATATTTTGTAATAATGGGAAATTAGTTGAGAGTACTTGAGAGAATATTGGATATGTAATTATGAGATGGTTATCTTCCTCATGTATATAATAGAGTGCTCTCTCTTCATTTTGGCGGATGGAAAAGTTGATTAGTTGATAGTTTTGAGAATAGAGAGATAGAGTTTTTGAGTTTTTGAGTTCATGATTTGTAATTTGATTCTTGTAATATAATTTGAGATAGCTTTATTGTTGTGAGCTCACATATGTTGTTTGTCATTCAATTCTTCACATGTTGTATTGCTTTTCCTTTATGCAATTTCCTACTTGCCTAGTTAGTGTTTCAATGCCTTTCTAGATTAATTTGATTTCAGTAATTTAGATTAAATTAGTTCCACTTCAGTCCTGCATATATAGTGCATGTGTCTCGTAAGTCTACGAACCTCGGATTGACAAATTAAATAGTTGGGTAAAAACTACAACAAAATTAAACGAATGTTTCAGACTCAAACGCAATAGAAGGCATTCCATCGTCTCTAGATTTGGGAGCAATTCTGTGGATTTATGATCCTAACTCCCTAAGAATAATCTAGAGGGCATCCTATTATATTAGGAAGACCTTGGTTAGCTACAGCTGATGCTTTCATTAGTTGTAGATCCGATGATATGTACATCTCTGATGGTAGTTCAACTAAGAAATTCACTTTGTATCCTCCAGCAAGGACAATTACAGATTTAGATTATACTCAATGGATAGAGGATGAAGAAGACTTACAACCTCTCTTCACAATTTCAGAAATTAGTGAAGATAGTCAAATTCTGAATACTTTAGAAAACTTTGAATCCTCTTTGGAACATAAACATGACCAATTTCAAGAAGAATCCAACATTGAGTTTTTTTCATCAAGACAGATGTCTCTTCATTCTATGGATAAATTTGGCAGCTCTACAAGTGAGATATTTCCAAGCAAAACTTTAAACATAAACAAGAACCTAGAAAAATCTCAACAAGAAGAGTTAGTCAAGATATTACAGAGACATTCTTCTGCATATGCATGGGAGTACATTGATATGAAAGGGATAAGTCCTAAGACTTGCACTCATCACATCTACATAGAGGAAAATTGTAAACCAATCAGAAAACCTCAAAGAAGGATGAATCCAAATCTTAGGGAGATTGTTAAAGAAGAATTGCAGAAATTGTTGAATGTCAACTTTATCTATCCTATTTCAGATAGTCAGTGGGTTTCTCCTTTGGTAATTGTGCCAAAGAAAAATGGTAAATGGAGGGTATGTATTGACTACCGAGAATTAAACAAAGCTACTCTTAAATATCATTTTCCCTTACCTTTCATAGATCAGGTGTTAGATACCTTAGCTGGCAAAAAGTACTTCTCATTTCTAGATGGGTTTAGTGGTTATAATCAAATTCAAGTAGCACTTGAGGACCAAGACAAAACCACATTTACCTATCCTTGGGGTACTTATGCTTACCGAGTATTTCCATTTGGATTATGCAATGCACCTGCAACATTCCAAAGGGCAGTATTAGGAATTTTTTCAGATCTAATACATGATTGTGTAGAGGTATACATGGATGATTTCACAGTTTATGGAAACACATTTGAAGAAGCTTTAGCAAACTTGGAAAAAGTTTTAAAGAGATGTCAGAAAGCAAATCTTTCACTTAGCCATGAGAAATGTTTCATGATGTTTACTGAAGGTATTGTTTTGGGGCATCACATTTCAGGGGATGGGATTAGAGTTGATGAGTCAAAAGTTGAAGTCATCTCTAACTTATCTATTCCAAGTTGTCAAAAATATGTTAGGAGTTTTCTAGGATTTACAGGATATTATCGGAGGTTTATAGAAAAATTCACCAAGATAGCATCTCCACTCTTTAAATTGCTTACCAAAGACTGTGAATTCAAATGGAATTCTAATTGCCAGTTAGCCTTTGAGACCCTGAAAACAAAAATTTCTGAAGCACCTATTTTAAGGGGACCTAACTGGAAGTTACCTTTTCATATTTCAACAGATGCCTCAGATACAGCTCTAGGAGCAGTATTGGGACAAAAAGACCTAATTCCTTATGCCATCTACTATACCAGTAAAAATTTGACTCCTGCAGAGTTAAACTATACTGTAACTGAAAAAGAGTTTTTAGTTGTTTTTCATGCCATAAACAAATTCAGACACTATATAACAGGCTATGAAAATTTTGTTCACACTGATCATTCTGCAATTAGATACTTAATGAACAAATCAATTACTAATGGCAGAGTTATAAGATGGTTATTGCTTTTACAAGAATTCAACATTACCATTCTAGATAGGTCTGGAAAACAAAACACAGTAGCTGATTTCCTATCTAGACTCCAAAACATCAAAGATGACACTCCAGTTGAAGATCAATTTCCTGATGAATATCTTTTTGCAATTTCTACTCAGACTCCTTGGTTTGTTGACATTGCTAATTATTTAGTTTCATGGAAATTTCCTTCAATAATGAATGCAAGAGAGAAAAGAAAAATCATTTATGACAGTGCAAAATATTCATGGGTTGCTAATGAGTTGTACAGGACAGGTCCAGATTTTATCATTAGGAGATGTGTTCGGGAAGATGAGATGCCTGAGATTCTCAAAGCATGTCATGATGAACCTTGTGGTGGACACTTTGCTGATAAGAGGACAACCTATAAGATCCTTCACTTAGGATATTATTGGCCATCCCTTTTCAAAGATGCTAAAGAGTATGTCAAAAGGTGTGACAGTTGCCAAAGGGTAGGGAAACCTTCTCCTTCAGGTGAGATGCCATTGCAGCCTCAGGTACATATTGAACCTTTTGAAAAATGGGCTTTGGATTTTGTAGGACCTATTAGTCCTCCATCAATACAAAAGAGATATATATTAGTTTTCACTGATTATGTTACCAAATGGGTAGAGGCCAAGCCATTACTTTTTGCTACTGAAGCATCCGTAGTTAATTTTCTTTTTGAGGATATTTTTACTCATTTTGGTGTCCCAAGGGAAATTGTTACAGATCAAGGAGCTCAATTCACATCAAGGCTAGTGGAACAAATTATGGAGAGGTACAAAATTAGACACAGAAAATCTACTCCCTATCATCCACAAGCAAATGGTCTAGTGGAATCTACTAATAAGGTTATTGAAGGGATCCTAACAAAGATTGTCCATTTACATAGAAAAGATTGGGTAGATAGGCTTCCTGAAGCCTTGTGGGCCTATAGAACTACATGGAGAAGCACAACAAACCATACTCCTTATGAACTTGTTTATGGAAAGAAAGTTTTGTTTCCCATAGAGTTCCAGATTCAAACTTTCAAAATGGCAGTTCAGCTAGGACTTGATCTATCAGAGGCACAAAAGCATATATTGGAGCAGATTAATGAATTGGATGAGATCAGACAAGATGCAGTTCAGAAAACCAGTATAGTCCAACAGCAGAGGGCTAGATGGCATGACAAGTACATCAAGGAAAATAAGTTCAAAGAAGGTGACTGGGCTCTCTTGTTTGATTCAAAGTTCAAGGATTTTCAAGGTAAATTTCAAACACATTGGCTTGGGCCATATGAAATTGTGAGAATTTTTGACAATGGAGCAATAAAAATCAGGACAATAGATGAAGAAGAGGTTAATTTTCTTGTGAATGGTCATAGATTGAAACTATATCACAAACCACTCTCAAGAGAAGAATTTGTCAAGAAGTTCCAGGAAAACAGTGATGTGAAGTTAATGAAGAAGAATCTTTATTCTTCATCAACTTAATTAAATTTTCTGAAGTCAGACTCCTTAAAAAAATAAAAATAAATAAATAAATAAATAAAGTATAGACATGAAAACCAATCATTGATTGGCATGTTTATACAGAAAAGATGGAGTGAAAATCAGAATCTTTCTGACATTCTAACTTTTCCATTTTGTTTTTTTTACAAGCAGCTGTTACAAAATCATAAGTGCAGATCCATTTCACTTATGATCCATCTCATTTCACTTCATTTCATTCCATACTTCATTCATTTCATTCTATTCATTCATATCATATCTTATTCCATTCATTCATCCACACTTCATCCATTTCATCTCATGGTCCACTTCATTTCCATTTCAGATCTTTAAGTTTGATCTCCTTTCTGCAATTGAATAATACATAGCAGAAATTGCAGGGCACTTTTTCACTCCATTTCATTAGTTGTGATCCATCCCACTCCATCATTCACTTCATACATATCCCATTATACCATATTTCATCGTCCATCTTCACTCATTCCATACAACATTCCACTTATATTCCAAACCATTCCATTCCATGTTTCAAAGTTCTCTACAGGTACATTCTGCAGCTAATCAGACTTTCTACAGCCAGACAGACATTCTGCAGCTACAGATCCTGAAGGCACTGACCAGAAATCATTTAATTTGCAACAAAATGATCCTGCATATCCATGAACAAGCCAAGATTAAGAAGGTTATGAAGACTCAAAAATTAATGATTTTCAGGAGAAAACAAAACATATGAAGATCACAAGAAAATCAAAGCAAAGGCAAATGTATGAAGTGATTATAATGACATATCATGAAAAATTTTAGCGTAGTTTAGTTGTATATTATTCAAAAAGTGTTTTAATTAATTTTGTTGATCTTGCCTAACAAATCTCCCGCAAAAACTTTGGATAAAACTCCTTCTGATTCCACCACTTCAAAACCCATATCCGATCATCATTTCAAAATCTAAACAGTTAAAGTGCTAAAGTGATTGGATTGGTCACGTCACTAAGTATTTAATGATGATTTTTGAATTCGTTACAAAATATCTCTGCGGTCTTTTCACTCATTGATTCGTTTTCTTCACCTCACCTCATTAATTCATTCCGTAACCATTCCATATCACTCCTTTCCGCAGCCGACTCTTAACCATTTCATTCTGTAAAACAGAGGTATCTCTGTAACAACCATTGTCACCGTGAAACAAAGGAAACATTTGGGGAGCAAAAACAACTTGTTAACGACTATTCTCATCGTGAGCAAAAGGCTGGTGAATTGAAGATTGAAGAAGAGTTATGGGCCTCATCGTGAGAACAGAACCAGTTGGTACTAAATACTTGGAAGGCTATCCCCAAATCCGAGAAATCTTACAACAAGCAGGATGGTTGCAATTCCTTGAAAAATTCAGTGGCTTCCACAAAGAAGTTACTAAAACTTTTGCAAGATCTTTTAATGGGGCCGAGGTTGAAGTTGGAGATATTAAATTCACTGTCACAGAGGCTTTTATTGCAGAAGCAACAGGACTGCCTAGACAAGGAGAAAGGTGGTTTAAGAACAGAGAATTCCATAACGAATCATGGAAGCAGATACTCAAGTCACCAGGTATGGATGTCACTATTTTTAAAAAGGGTATCCCTAGTTCTGCATTAAAGAACAAATGGAGAAACATGTTGCTTATCCTACAAAATTTCATCACTTGTGAAGGTAGATCTGGTACTTTCTATGTTTACCATATTAGGTTGATAATGCATTTCCTAGAAGAAGAACTTAATTTGCCCTATTTCTTGCTTCAAAGTTTAAAGAAAATGGTTTCAAGTGTTCAAAAGAGAATTCAATTTCTGGAGACAACCTTATACCACCATGGTTTAGTCAAGATTTTGATTGAACATCATTTGAGCAAAATAGGGGATAATTGGAAAGAATTCTTGGTGAGAAATCACTTTGAGGAACCAAAAGAACCTTCACCTAAACATCAACCTACAAAAAGAAGCAGAAGATGGAAATCCTCCAAAACTGAAACTGGTAAAACAATACAAGAAAGCAGTGAAGAAATGATCTCTGAAAAATTAGTTCATATTAAGAAGCAGCTTAAGAAAGAGAGGATCATAAGAAAATTTTCCAGAGAAAAAGGAGAAGGGCCATCTCAACCGAGGAGGAGCCACAGACTCAGGGGGATACTAAATAAAACAAAGGTTAAACAAACTGGAGTCCTAAACATAGAAGATGAAGAAACACCAACTGAGGAAGATTTTGATGAAGAAGCCCCTGAAATAGACCCTGCATAGCAAGAAATTTACAACTATGTTGAGTCATTGGAGAGAAGAGCTTCAGAAAGTAGGGACAGAAGTCCACCAGAGTCTGAAATAGATGTGCTAAGAAGAGATAAGTATGAGCTAGAAGTACTTAATAGACATATCAGGACTGAGAATGATATTCTGAGGGAGCAAGTTAAACTAAAAACCAGTATGAACTCAACCCTGTCTCTACAAATGGACAAAGTGGAAAAGGCCAATGAAAAGTTGAAAAAGAGGAACAAAAAGTTAATCAGGGCACTTACCAATTTAGGGTTCAAGTTAGTCATCAGGAAGCCTAGAAGGCCTTTAACTACCAGGCAGAGTAGAAGAAGAGGGTTGATGTTCTTGCAGAGGTCTCTGAGTTCATGGAATAGTTGCATGAGGACATGCAAGAATCTAGCAGTGGGGGTATGTTGAGCTCCAAAAATGTTCTTTCTTCCACCACATTCCACTCCATTTCTTTTATCCATTATTAATCCCAGGCTCAAATGATCAATGAATTTAGTTAAAATTGCTTTAAGAATGAATATCATGGCTAACTTGCTATGTTTTTGTGATTGTGTCATTATAGTACTTTTTGAACTGAAACTAGCTACAGAATGCAGACATTTTGTAGCTAGTTGCCAACTCTGTAGCCATCTTCATGTTTAAGCAGGTTCCAGATGTCCTCTCAAGGAAAGCCACACATGGTCGTATTCCACGTCATGCCCTCAGCATTTGTTGCTCTCCATGAAGATCGAACGGAATTCTGTACGTGGTTATGCACGTGAGAACTCAAGCTAGGAGATAGACTCCTGATAGGACAAGGACAGTCCAGATGTCCTTTGTCATATTACGATGCCACCTTTAGAGTTCTAGTTCGATTTTAATATGGAAAGACAGTAATCCCTGTATTATCTCAAGTTCTGTTATGTAAATTTTCTATAAATGTAGCTCGGGAAACCGAGAGACAAGGTTAGATTTTTGTTAGATTTTATGGTTGACTGCTAGATCTTTGAAGTCCGAGAATACTCTGTTTTGAAGTGATTCCTCTTTAATGAAAGAAGCAGCATTTCCTTGAACGCGTTGAGTCGATCTTGAACTAGATTTCATGCTACTCTGGTGGTAGAGGGCCCCTGCCTCCTGAGCGGCCTTGTTTATACAGTAGATAAGTATTTTAGTCTTGTTTTTATTTCTAGTTTAGGCAAGTTTCTGAAGTTTATGTTCATACTTGTTTTCGTTAATTATCACAGTTGGACTTACTCTAATAATCTCTTCCAAAATATCATTATGATGAATAAGGCATAACTGTGGTATTGTAGGTTTTAGTTGCTAGTTTACACTAAGTGGCATAGCCAATCTTACTCTTACAAAGCTCTTCCAAAATATCATAACAATGAGTAAGAAGTAGCTGTGGTGTCTTAGATTTTAGTTGTATTTTCTTTCAGTCTTGTGTTTATGTTCAATTTCTTTGAATAATACAGCCATACTTGTTCTCACAAACTCTTCCAAAACATCATTCATACTGAACGAGATGGGTTGTAGAATTCCTTAGGTTAGTTGCATGTTAACTTAGTTATAGCACTCCGGAGGTAGAATGCATGTGATTCAGCTCTGTCATTTCATTTCCAGTTTGATAATGGCTTTTCAGTTTAACATTGTTCACTGTACTTCAAATAGACTAGTGGCACTCTAGTTTAGTTTTAGCTCACTGTATTAGCACTCCAGTTTAGTTGTCATCCATTGCATTTTTAAATTATATTAGTTGTTAAATTTAAATACCACGGTCTTCATTATTTACAAAACTTCTTTTTTTCCAACCTTATATTAATACAACTGTCAACAGAGCATCGCCTAAGACTCTGTAGTATTGTGCAACCTTCTTTTTTACCAATCATTTCACAAACAACCCTTTTCTCAAAAGACCATTCTAAAAAAAGAAAATCTATAGCTTCTGAGTGAGGCTTAGTGGTGTTAAATTGAGTTGCAGAACATAATTAGAAGCTATTTTAGAATAGAAATCTTATGATGCTACAAATGTTCTTTTCCAAATATATTCCAATCGATCTTTAAACATGGATGAGATGTTGTAACATTGTAAGTTGATTGTTTGATTGTTTAGATAGGAGAACTTCATTTACACTTAACTTGCCCATTTCTCAAGCTCTTCCAAAACATTGTTAATGAATGAATTGGACAAGTTTAAGCTCATGTTGTGATTTATTTCCTTGAATTCATTATCAAGTTTTGTATTTGTTGTTTGCTAGCCATAGTTAGGCTTTGTTCTATTTTAGTATTTGCGTTTGTCATTTGCCATCCATAATTTAGGCTTCACTCTGTTTTTAACCAATAGCTTCTTCTCACCAGCATTTAGTTCTTTCCCTTGTGAATATAAAACCATAAAAAAACCAAAAACATCATAAAAGCACTAGACACAATGTAGTGGGAAACAAACACCTAGGCACATATAGTGCACCACACTTCAGCAGTTTACCAACCCTGGTTGACAATTAATGAACTCAAATTAGGAGACTAGGTTGAGCACAAACACCAGCAACCCTGTGGGCATACCTCACAATGGTAATCACTGTATAACCAGACACCGTTCCAGCTGGTCTACGAACATGAACCGGTCGTCCCAACAAAATTCACGGTACCAAGCCTTCTGATTGCCACCTCATTACATCTATCTGAAGAGGAATCTTTGAAGGAGTGGCTACATAAGCTACAGGAGCTTGAGGAAGGATGGTTTCTTACAAAATTTCACCAGACAGTAGAAAAGGCGAGGCAAAAAGCCTAGCATGATCGACACATCAAACACAAGACCTTCCAAGTTGGAGGCAAGGTCTTACTCTATGACAACAAGTTCCGAAATTTCCCACAGAAATTACAGATGCATTGGCTCGGACCATTTTATGTCATAGAGATCAAACCATCAGGAGTAGTCCGCTTGGCACAGTTAGACGGATAGGTACTACAAGGATGGGTTAACGGTGCAAGCTTGAAACCCTACCATGAGTAAGTTGTTCATTTATATTTCAATAACTCTCACACTCGAGAGGAGTCTGTAGGGTAGATTAGGGTCAATAAGTCTCTCGCACCCAAGATGACATAGATAGGTTTACTTTACTGCAATACACATTAGCCCAGTTGCGGAGACCGCAACGCAACCATTAGTGGTCGGGGGGGGGGGGGCTTAGTGTCCAGCGTGGCGTCCACATTAGGTACGAAGCGTGTCGAACATCAATCCACCATCATTCAACATAGTACTAGTGTCAGTCTGTACGATCACCAAGATTTAGAATTAATGGCCATAATTAGAACTATCCATACTGTAATAAATTTTCCATAATCAGACATCACCCCCAACCATCGTGTCTGCCCAAATCCCAAGAACACAGTCAGCAAGTGTCAGAATCCACCTCAACAACTAATGGATCACACGATCGTAATCGCGGGAGAAGCCAGGGAAACATTAATTAGTTATGGGGTCTCATCAACCTCACCCGTGCCGGTCACTAACATAACTTGCATGAAGAAAATCATGATAATGCTGGAGAAATCTAAGTTAGAGTTAGAAATCTCCGAAGGAGCAAAGCAAGTTGGAGCAGAATCAGAGCAGAGAAGGTGTCCAGAAGAAGAAAGCCAAGAGAAGGGGCCAAGAAATATTTTGCAGGTGTATCAACGATGAGCAAAGATGACAAAATTAAGTCCAGTAGTAGTAGAACACGAGATGGATAATAGGATTCAAAAAATGGAATCCCTCGTCGAGAAGTATGATAGTGCAGCTCTAATTGACGTAGACCTCACAAACTCCTTTAAGTTCCTTGCGCTCAAAAGAAAAGTATACATTGAAAACTATATGACAGAAGTAGGACAAGCGGTAGCAAAAGTCTTGCCTGAGTTTCGAGGTATCCAATAGTCCTCAATATTGAATTTGAGGAACTTGCCAGTGTTTGGGATGACAAGCGCTGCCATGCAGTGTACCAAATTCTTGCTATGTAGAATTCAGAATGGTTGTTTGTGGCTGGGAAAAGAGATTCCAATCCACGCTGAGGACATTCATAGGCTAACATGGCTCTCACAGGAAGGCAGGGACGTCTCTTCAGTGTTCCAGACTATCTCCAAAAGGGCGAAGAAGTCGGGCAATACAAATTACTATGCAAAGTATGGCACCCGAAGGGGAGGAAAGGGGGAAAAAATTGAGCTCATAAACAAGCCAAAAATCAAGTTCACATGCTACCTCATTGCCAGCAAGACATTGAGGCATTACATCAAGGGGGAGTGTACCTTGGACACCATTTTAGTCGCGGAGCACTGCGTCCGGGGGACCAGGCTGAACTAGTTATCCTTCCTACTGAAGGAGCTGTTCGAGGCATGTGAAGAAAATTATAAGAGGGAAACAAGATTTATCTATGGATACTTGATAGTAGTGCTAGCCATGTGGAAGTGGACTTTTCCCCTCATCAGGATAGCGATGGAGATAGCAGAGGATCAGCTTCTGGCAATGAATTTCACCCCATGGAAGATGTCGGGAGACCCTAACACCAAGGAAGTAAACGCAAAGGCCTTCATGAGTTGGTATGGCCTAATGGTTGATGTGGTGACGAGCCAATAGAGGATCCCCAGAAACCTGCTGGACAGATACAACGAGCAAGTCTGGTTTGGGGTTACGCACAAGCACACGTTCCTCAGACCCACTTGTGTATCGGAGGAAACATTTCATATGAGACCGTTGAAATTTAAAATTGATGAAGTATATTTCCATACAAAAAAAAATTCATGGCCGGGGGTTGCGATGGAAGTCAGAAATGGGGTGTACACGTACATCTTTGATGGGATGCTACTACACCGGTTGCCCAGAGAAAGTGCGGAGGAGGCAGCGAATTGGGTGTCCAACATGTAGCTCCTCCCAATCATTCAACAACTAAATACAAAGGTGTGAAGATTTAATGAAGTTGTTTAGGTGATATCAAGTAGTGCCACTCCATTCCAGTTTTTTTAGAATTCCAAGTTTCTCAGTCGACCCCGCTTCCAACCATGACCTCCATCCCCACACCCATTCCAAATGTATTGTTTAGTTCACCGAGCCCAACAACCACACCGCTGGTAGGAAAGAGTAGATCCGCGAAACCTATAGCGGCACCAAAGACCAAGAGGGCCAAAGTTCTAGAATCAAGTTCGGTGGTCGACCTCACAGGGGAGGATCCACCCCAATAACTGAGAACAGTGGTATTAATCTAGGAAGAGCCAATAGCTGAGACAGGGGAAGCAACCAGGTTTCCACCACACAATCCCATTAACCCTTTTGATTTCCTAAACATCCATATATCACCACCTTGTACCGATCCACTACCACCTACCACCTCAGTCGCCACCATGTCCAATCTAGTCATCAGGAAAATACTCAATGGGGACCATGGGATAGAGGTTAACTCAGGTACAGAAGTGGTACCTCCAGCCAACCCCACCATGGACTCCCAGACCACTTTTACCAACCTAATCACTCAGATGGAACAAATAGTTGAAGACACAGTTGGGCCACTCCCTGAGCCTACTTCGCTCCAACAGCCCAATCAAGCAGAGCAAGGGGAGCGACCAGACCTGAACATGGTGGAATCTGCACCCCAGCAAACTCCACCGCAGTAACCTTAAGGCCAATCAACAAGATCAGTTGCCACTGGGCAACCACTTCAAGAGCAGTAGCCAGATCAGGGTACTTCAGGGGAAGAGAGCATGGAGACATGGGGGATAGCTCAACTGTATCATTTCATCAAGAGGGCGGCATAGCAGGCTGAGAGGCTCCACTCAGAGCTACAACAGAAATGTGAGCAACAATAGCAGCAGATAATCACGCTTACTGAACAACGTGAGAAGCTTACAATGGAAAACGGGCAGCTAAAAAACCAGCTGGACATAGTGGCCAGGGTTTTTAGGGAAGTATGGCCGGCAGTGACGACCCACTACAGTCAGGTACCAGCTGATGCACAAGAAACGACAGTAGTAGAGTGGGAAATCCACCTCAGGGTGGAATAATCCAACATCCACCAGGAGAATACAGAACTCAAGGTAGCATTGGTAACACGACCGGTGCTGCCCGACCCAACAGCTGTGTACACAACACAAATCTCAGAGAAACAGGGCCAGGTAACCAAGATGCAAGAAGTCCTCAGTACTGCAGCCAGAGATGCCTACGACATCCTAAAAGGTATGTAGGAATGCTCAACGGCCCTAACAGTGTAGACACAGCTGATTTTGGCCCATCTGCAACAAATCTCCAAGGAAATATAGGAAGCCATGGACCCAACTAGGCTAGACCAATTGTATGCCCATGCGGTTGTGCTAGAGGTCCAAATTTAGCAAGTGGAGGAGACGTCAATGATAGCAAAGTAGGCAATTCGGGAACTTCGCTATCTCATACAGATCAATGCCTGAATGATGCACCAGTTGGCCTCTGAGGTTGGGAACTAGGTCAACACAATATTTAGCACTATACCAGCAATCATCGGGGAGGAAGTTGTCAACAAGATCACGACGGAGACAGATGAGTTGCTGCAAGGGTGGCAGTAGGCCGTGACAACTTTCCAAGAGCTTAAAGCTTCAGCTCTGACCAAGGTCCAAGAGTTGGGGCCCTTGTTTGGATACCAAGGAGAAGGAATGTAGCCAGAATAGGGCACAGGGTCAGGCGGCCCCATGGAGTTGGAGACGGTTCAGGACAATTGACTTGGGACGAGTCAAAAGGATGTGGTTAGGGCTTGTTGGGGCCCTTGTTTTTGGAGATCAACATATTTTGAGTGCTGGAAAGCACGTGGTGGAATGCAACCTCGGTAGGCAGGGAGGTGTCAAGGTTGCGGAGGGGCAAAGGACAGGTGTCGTGGTGGTTGCGGGAGAAGACATAGACAGTGAAAGGGCGTGGAAGGAAATAGGCAGTGAACTCCCGGTGAACGGAAATAAATGAAAGACCACCGAGCAAGAAACAGGGAAGAACTGTCAGTCGCGTGAGCAGGAGAATAAGTAAGCAACCAGCCAATGGAGGAGAAGGTTGGTATAGATGGGATAGGTAGCAGGGAGCCACAGGAGAGCTCCATCAAGTTGCACTGTTCTCCTCTCTTCTGGATTTTTGTAGTTTCTCTCTGTCCCTCAGGACATGATGTTGTATTTTATTCTGGTCTATGCCCTTCGGTAGCAGAGCTTTGTAATGATTTTCCTCTGAATTTTGCTGACTAATATATCCAAGATCGTTGTTGTGCTATGTGATGTTGAATATGAATGAATGTTGTTCATAGATGTGTTTTAAAAAAAAAATTATCACTGGTTTAACTGTTTCCCTGAAGAATATATGTTGCGGAATGTTCTGTCATGGCTGTTTAATTCCTTAGTTTAGCTTTGGTTCACCTGTTTAGATGTTTGGGAAATGATACCAATCTACTCTCAATCACAGTAGGGTCATGGCATGCCTCGGGTGAGACTCTTTTCCCTTCGAAGAAAAGTGGAAATGCCGGCATGAAACTAGACTACGGCGGAAAACCTTGTTGGCTCTCAGCTCTAAACCCGGGTCTTCTGTGGGAGACCTGTTTTCTCGCCAACAAATATGATGTCTAGTTTTGACTTCTTAGCACATGTGTGAATTTAATGTGATCAAATTGATGGCTCAATATTTTTTCACGCAAATATTTTCTAAATAGATGCGAATCTCATACCTCAAACTCTTGGTTTAATTGTGAGACCACTAACTAGGAACCAAGGTAGATATGCAAATGGAAAATTCCTTGATTGAAGGTGTCGCATATAAGCCCTATGATGACATCATATTATTCTTTATTTTTTTGTCATTGATCTAATGCATACTCCATTGGTGAAGAATGGAAATTGGTTAGGGTGGTAGATGACCCAGGCAACGACTGCTAAATTTTGAGACCATCGTGATGCTCCATTAGCAAATCCAAAGTAGTGGTTGGGTTGAAGGTACATTTGTGACACTAGAGTGCTTTTTGAGACAAATTTTTGATCAAAAATATAGTTTGTTCTATGCACGTTAACTCTAGGGATGAGCCCTCTTGGCCCTTATGGGTAACACTTCTTTAGGTAAATAATGTCGATGGGGTTGCTGAGGCATGTGCCATTAGGTTCTGTCAAGATGTATGCCCCCTTTAGGAGAATTTTTTTTCTAATATAGGGTCCGTTCCACAAGGTTTCGAACTTTCCTAGCCCTAGGGCTTCTTTGGTGGCATCGTATTGGAGGACTAACTCCTCCTCGGTAATTATCGAGGGTTGATGCTACGATCGAACAATGCCTTCACCATATTTTTATGGGCCTTGTTGTGTTGGAGAGATTGTCATCGACTTTCGTCGATGAACTCAAGATTTACTAAGAGTTACTCTAGAGGCTCGGTGTCATTGAGGAGTTTGATGGTGGCGTGTAAATTTTGGATCTCAGGTTCGATGAGAATCATGACTTTGACCTCTTATACCAAGTGGAAGGGTGTGAACCCTGTTGATGTTTTTACTGTTGTGCAGTATTCCCACAGAGCATATAAAAGCATATGGTGCCAATTTGTTTTGTGGTTATTCACCATGCACTGTAACATTTTTTTGAGTACTTTTTTTACAAATTCTACTTGTCCGTTGTATTTAGGGTAGTATGGTGATGTGAATTCATACATGAATCCCACGTGGTGAGATAGCTCTTGGAAAATTTCATTTTAGAAGTGTTTTCCATGGTTTAAGACTAACTCTTTTGGCATGCCAACCAGCCAATGAAATGGTTAAACAAAAATCATGCAATGGTTTATGTTGTGTTGTCGTATGTGGGCATAGCTTCTGCTCACTTGGTAAAGTAGTAGATGACCAAAATAATGTACTTGTGATTTCCCGACGATGCTAGGTTGTTGGTCGAAAAACATGAAAATGATTCCATCATTGATGTGGTGGAACCAGACGTGGTTGATAGCATGTATATGGATTGCGTTTGCACTATCGTTGGTACATCTACTCTCGTAGTTGCAGCTGACTCGACACGTATGACTGATGAGAATACAACCCGAGTCATGGTTCTGATACATGATGATATTAATCATATGTGATGTATTGTGTTTTCTGCGTTTGGTGGGGGAGGAATCTCCATCGTGGAAACTTGCATGAGGGCAAGGCTAGGTTCCTCCTTAGGTTGAGCACTTTCCAGGATTTGGAAATTATGCTTGGTGCTGAGGTTCCTGAATGTTTCCATTAGCAGGAATTTTTATGTTTCGTGGTTACGGCTAGTGAAAATGGTGGATTTTACCGCTGTGCCTACAGAGCATATGGTGTGGGAGAAAACACTACTCTTCGTCCTTGAAGTTGACACTTGGAAAGGATCAGGAAAAGGGGAGAGATTCCTCTGCTGCCATTTCCCAATTTTTGGTTTGGGTAATTCTAGCTCTCATGGGGAGTGTAGAATTAATGCCGCTCTTTATGCTCTAAGATTTTGGAGGTAATCACATTTCATCGTATGATGAAAATGTGAGAAAATATGGCAATAGTAGTGCATGATCTTCCCATGGCTAGAGAGATGTCTTTGTTGTAAGGAGGAGACTATGCAAAATTTGTTCATGAGCTACTTCTATTCTTTGTACTGATTGAGTTGGTGGAAAATTATATCGTATAGCCCACATGTTGGCATAGGCTGGACGTGGGTCATGCTAGGTTGATGCGTATTTTTAACTCGCCCAACATGTTGGTATGGGAATGGGGTAGGCTGCCTGTGGGAAATATGCCTTCCATTAGGTTTATTAAGCTCTAGATTAGTGATATCTTGGTGGTGCATTTATAATTAACGAATCATGTCAATTAGTGGGTGCACTCATAGGATAGACATACATCACTACTCATGGTGGTTTCCCTGGCATACTAGACAAAAAATTCTTACTTGGGTGTTCCCATCCTATTTGTTTGGTGACGTGATCACGTACCAGCGACGTAGTGCTTCTAGGTTAGGGAAAGTGGCGACCACACAGTTGCATTTGTTACACAACACACATGTTGGTCTTCCTCGTGGATGGCGAGCCATGGTAACTAAGGGTTCCCTGACTGACTACTTTTTAGCTAACAGGAAGAGAATGGACCTACTTGTCACATCCTTCTGCATTGTCGAGTTGTTTATGGTTTATGTGTCAGAGTCGTCTTATAGTGAGAGGCGTACTATGGCCATACGTAACCTTGTTAGTGCTAAGAAGAATCGAGGAGTGTAGTGGAATTGTTCCAAAGGGTGGTTTCCAAAACATATCAAACATGAAATTGGGTTGCCCGTAGGTCAACGTGGTACACACAGTCAATGGGATACCATCGTACGATGAGCTCCAAGGTTATGCAAATGTCGATGAAATGGTCATGTTCATCACAAATTGCACAACGTATGATAGGAGGAGGGAAGATGAATGGGAAACGTTCTGGTGACTGTCGTGCTTCCTTCATATATAATATCATGCGAGGTTCTTCCCCATGTGACTGCATGGAGGGATCCTCTTGATATGATTTCTCGAAGGCATGTAGGGAATCCCTATATGCTAGTATTTCTCTATAGTGATGGGTGTAATGGCCATAATTTCTACAAATAGTGCATGCGTGATTGGTACCCAATGCCTTGCCTTGATTTTTTATGGCCGGTTCCTTTTTACAAGATTTTATTGCCGCAATATTTTCTTCAGATCTTAAGAGAAGTTTTAATTCGTCCAGCTCTGGGCAGATATGGTTAGGGTGGCATACTATGTTTCATATGGTGCAAGGTTTTAATTATCAATGTATGATGGGATTTTCTACCTTCTTCCCCTTTTCATGTATTTTCTTGGTCGTGACCATCGGTTTTGCGACGGGAGTTTCCTTAGATGGTCTGGTGGTGACAACCTCCTTAATAGGTGGGGTCTCCTCAGGAGTGAGGCGGATTAACCCTATAGAGGTGATGCTTGTAACTCCGGTCATGGTAGATGGGACCAAGTACCAAACTAGAATTGTGAAAGATAAATTTGGAAACATTATTGTTTCCAAGACCTGTTTTGGCACAAAATAGGTGGAGGGTATAGGAAAAGAGTTTGGGAGATGATATAGGAAAGAGAGGCTGATGTGGCATAAGCCTCGATTTAATTATTGTTAATGTTTGTCTCCTCACTGGCATCGGTGCTTGATGTAGACATAATTCACACTGAAGCCATGTGATATCAGCAGGTCATTCTGGTATGACAAGGGGATCACCTAGGAATGACCCTAGGATAGACGACGGTTTGAACTGGCCATATTCTTGGTACCATGTATGAGTCTCAACAGATGTGTCTACAAAAGGTAGAATTACATTGGCATTTGTGAGGGATCTCTTATCGTGGTATGTCAATTGTTCAATAGTAATGATGCAGTACTCCTGGGGGAACGTCATGGTTCGGAAGATAGAAGATACTATAGCCATCATAGCATACATATAACTCCTCCCAAGGAGTATGTTGTAATCCAACTGAACATCCAAGACTTCTATATCTATAAGGATAATATTTTTGGCCAACAAAATCATGATGTTTCGGTAGAGACTGACAGGAGCTAATGGGCGCCCATCATATGCTCTCAGTGTGATGTCTGATGGCTTTAGTTTGAGAGACCGTAACTTCTTCCAAACATTCTTTGACATGATGCATGTGGATGCACCTTTTTCAATCATATAGTGGTGGATAGTGATGTTTTGGACTGACAATGGTATGTGGAAGGTGACCAATGAAGGAAGCATAGGGGTGGATTTATCTAAATCAAAATCCATTAGGCGCGAATCGGCAGAGTCTATGGAGCCTAATGCAAAAGGTAAGGCTTTAATTTTCTTTGGGCATGATTGCAAGACTTCCAAAGATGACATGGCAGTGGGAGATTGAGCCAAATCAGCCATAATACTATAATTATTGGGCACTTTGGAGTGGTTTCCTATTCGCTAGTTGGTCCCTTAGCCATCTTTGGCAAAGGTTCAATAGGAATTTTTGATATTGTCAATGATGTTTTTGGTGCACTTGTGCTAGCCCCTGACGAACTAGTCTCTAGTGGGGTATTGTAACTTATATTCCATGCTTGGAAAAAAATTTCTTCACCAGTCATATATATTTCATGGCTATTGTTCTCGTAATCATCAGGGGGTGTTTGTTTTTGTTGGGTGCTAACCGCCCCTTGGTGGGGGGAGGGCTCCTCTATGACATTTGTTTGTTGTGAGGATCCCCCTTGTCCTCGGTTACACTAAATATTTTTTAGCTCGGGTATTTCAGGGCAGTGGTGCGTGTAATGGTAGTACTCACCACAAATTGTGCAAGAGTGGTTAATCTGAAGATTCGCCCTCTTGTTCTGCCCTTGCGATTTATTTGGCTCCTGGTTTTGATTTCGGTTGGATTTTCCCCCAGCCTGAGAACGTGGAGGGCATTGTTGGTTGTTTCCCCTTGTCTAGGATTTATGTTTTGTTTGTTTTTTTTATTTTGTCCTTGCCGCATTTGGAGGATAACTAGGATTCTCCTCATTGTATGATTGGTGCGGTTGTGCCTGGGAAGGTTGTAGAAAGTTTACCGGTGCATTATTCTGCATTGGTGGTTTTTGTGCTGGGGATTTGGAATATTTTGGTCCCTATCCCTATTTTTTGAATGATTTCTTGCGGGGTGCTCTTTTTTTATAATTTTTAGCTGCATACTAGGTCCCATGCATAAGAGGGTATGGTCCTCCTTGATGATCGTGGTACACCTGTGCCCTGTTAGTCATGTTCTGCAAAGGTGCATGATTACTCTGATGGTAGTCTAGTTGTGAGATGTTATGGTTAGGATCATATGCATAACCAGGGTATTGGGCACTGCTGCCTATGTGATTTTGGGTCAGTGACCCGATCAATCTGTCTGTAGTGTTCGATGCTCCTGGAAACTCTTGATAAGTTTGCAGGCGCGGGGCGTTAGGAAGGATATTATAAATATATCATGAATACATGCATATCAACTTGATTTGTTGGGATTTGTTGATGGCATCCTCTTTGGATGTGGCTTTTTGGGTTTCCACATCCTTTGAAATATCTGCAATTAGAGTTTTCAGAAATAGGTCCAACAGAACTCAATTGTCAAGTTTGGCTTTACAAAAACTTTGAAGTCTTCTCCATTCATGGAGATGGTCTAAGATATGGATGGTGGGTTTCTGTCTAAAATGAGTCAGTAATTCCATCCCTGAATCATTGTGGATGGGTAACTAAAAATATGTGAGGAACGCGGTAGTGAGGGCGCTAAAGGTTCCATATGTAGCAAAATGTTGCTCCACATACCATTTCACAGCTGGTCTGATTAAGGTGTGCTAGAAAAGTATTAGCCGAATAGTATCTTCAATGATACTGTTCGATGAACACCATAAGTGGAAATTCATTACATGATTTTCAAGGCCTTTCACTTTCTTCCCTTCAAATTTTGGAATGTCTGAATGGAGCTTCATGGGTATGGGGCACCATGTGGGGTTGTGTGCAATGGGGTAATTCGTTAACATGGTTAGATGGGGTAAATTCAACGATGCTAAGAAAGGTAACTATGTGTTGAGCACTATTATGGTCTATGAAGACACGGGGTTATGGTTAAATATGGGATTTTTCTATGACACAGTCGGCGGTGTGTTCAGTTGGCTCTCGGAATGGGTAGTGCTCCTCGATCCTCGAGGGGTTGTGGGAGGAGTGGTGTGTGGTGACCCTAGTGGGGTTTCCACTGGTGTGGCATTGGGTGACCCTCGAGGGTTCCCAACTAAATATGCCCCGATAAAGGATGAATCGATAAGGGAACTGGTGTTATGTCTTTGACGCGTAAATGGTGAAAGACCTGGAACCCCTCCTGCTAATGAGGGGAGGTCCAAAATGCGTCTAGATCGACGAGGTCCCGTTCGGTCCATTATTGTGTCGATTAGGTATGGATTTGGAAATACTCTTCAGTTCTATGAGAGGAGGGAGATTTTATATCAAAGAAAAAATATGGCCCCATCCATAAAACAAAGCGAAACAAATGGTTAATTTCCCTTTAATCTAGTTCTATATGATCAATAAATCAAAAATGGTTTTGGTTTTTTTCATGTGTGATACTCAAAATCCTAAAGACCTAAACATCCTCACACTCTCAATTGTAACTAGGCCTTGTGAAGACATATTCTAGTGGGTATTGGGGATAACATCCCAAAATAACTGGCGAAGCCTTCCAACAGTCGAAGAATCGACCAAGGTAATGGGTGGAGGATCTAGTGTTACCTGCACCATCACCTATAGGGAAGGATGCCCTAAATTTTGCCACTAAGTATCATTATCCCACATAAGAATTTGAGTCTTGAGATTCTTGGTAAATCAACTACTAGTATCGAGTATTATATGGGTCAGGTAGCCCCAAATAATACCGCACGCACTGGGCCTAAGCTTAACCCCCTCTGAATTGGGTCTCTGTGGTGCTTGAGTTTTACTTTTCATGGACAGATAAACGAGTTTAAAGTTCTCTAAAAATTCAACTTCTATGTTTCAAGATGTAAACTAACCAAGGCATCTTATTGGATGCCTACCCCCTTTGTCCTAACCTAAACTATTATTTACCTTGTGGCCCCTATTGGGATATTTAATGAGTTCACTTAGGTTAGTTTTAAGGTGGCTTACTTTACTTAAGGTGTGGTAGTGTGTGAGTAAAAGTGAACAATCACATAGTTTTAAGATGTGGATATGCGGTGATCCTTTACACGTCCCCTATTTTGATTTTTCCTTGCGATAATGAAATGATATGCGGATAGTGGGAAACTTACAATTTCTCCTAATTAAAATAAATGTGTGACTAAAGGGAGATGGAAAATCATCAGAAGGGAGCGTTAATATGCATGTCCAGGGTCACCAAAAGGTGCAAGGGAAACATAGATTACTTACTTCTCTTAAGGTAATTAAGTCCTGGTCCCAATTCCTAGTGCAAAAATTTAAACTAAAATTAATGATCTAACTAGGAAAAAATAAATGACAACTAGCTAAGCATATGTTGATTAGGGCCACTTACTCCTGCTAATTATCTATGTGTTTTTTGGTGCCTATTTTCAAAAAATGAGTTAATTTAGATTGAAAAGGTGGATTTTCACCACTAAATTGCCCCGTAATTAAACTATGTGGGTTTTTTGAAGACAAAATTTAAAATTTAAACTATGCAACTAGAAATACTCAAACGCAGCCAAAAGCATACTCTAAATAGTCATGGGGCACCAAACAAAGTGATCCCAGTTTTTCTCTAAGCTGCTAGTCTATTTAAAATTGGGAAACTGAAGAAAATAACAAAGAAATATGTTCTCTATTTTCCGCGCACAAATGTATTACATAGGCGTGAAACTTGAGTATAGGTCAGAGCTGAATGCCTGCAACTCAGTGTGTCTATCTAAGAAAAATGCGTGCAATTTTCCTATAACAAAAATTCTAGAACTCCTGAACTGCCAATCTTCACTATGGGTGAATGAGGGGATAAGAGGAGAAGGGGAGTTGTCCTAGAAACACTCCAGAGCGGAGAGAAGGCCCCTACAACAAGCTCAACCACTTAACTAAAGGGTAAAGAAAATGGAGTCGCCAATCCTGTTATGGTGGTTTTGGTGCACAAGTGTACCAAATCACCGGTGCTTGGTAGGAATTATTGCAGCCTACAAGATATGGTCACGGGGAGAAAATATGGTTAGAAGGTTAGTGAACACATGCTAATATATATATAAAAACTAAATTATGTAATGTAGTATGTTGCATATAAGGATAAGAGACACAATTAAACTAAAACAAAAAAATAAACTCACAATGAGTCAAATGAGTCAATAATGCAAACGGTGGAATAAAATCCCCTCTTATTGACCGCTAATATTAAAATAAAGGTAGAATTTTACACACTTGCAAAAGGATCCTTAGAAATATGGAGTTCTAATACCCAATTAAAGGAAGCTTTTACCCTCGAGCTGATGTCGCAAGGCCTCTCTCTTCTCCGAAGGGATTGAAGTTGTTCGGTGGCCAACAACCGAATCCCCTAACTCTACCTCTGCCTTGGATTACACACTGCTGGTTTGCTCATAAGAAATTTGGCTCGCATAACAATGTGTTCTCATTTTTTTCTTATCATGGTGGTAATATATACGAAAATTCAAATCCTTATTCCCTATCATGATGCATTTGTGGATGGTCACCCAAGAGAGAGGGTTGATTCCTTTGTGTGCTCACTTGATTCCTTTGTGTGCTCACTTGAGGTCCAAGGTGGCTCTAGGCGGCTGTCCTTGGGTGGCCTCAAGTGGAAGATCATATCCTGAATTGTGTCAAGTGGTTCCAGATGGTGACTTCTGCCACTCCCAGGACCACACATCATTTTGAGGGAAAGCCACACAAAAGCACGCCTATCGAAGGAAAATGCACACAAAGGCACATTTTTTCTATGTATTTGGTGCACAATTTGATTTTTTCCTCTTGACCTTAGAGATTTTTAAAATTTTGAGATCCTCTAATGTTTCTGAGCCCTGTAAATCCTTCTACTTGACATTTAATAATGTCATTTTTGCTTGTCCGATTTTCCAGTGATATCATTGACCATGCTCATTCATGGTCAACTGTAGTCAACTATGTACAATATGGTCAAATGATACCCATCCATGGTCAACATGGTCGTGCTTAGTACACCATAATGTATAATCTTCATCACAATCACATTATTAAATTCTTTGATATACACCAATAAAGACCATTGTACTTATTAATAATGTTATTATTATATTAAAATTAAATGTAATACTATTAATAATGTATTGACTAATATTGTTAATTTTATTAGTGATGTTATTATCATTATTATTATATTATTTATAATATAAATATTATTTTTATTATTTTTAATATTATTTATATTAAGAATGTTAAAATTGTTAATACTATTATGAAGGTTATAATTTGATATTAAAATTATTTATTAATAATAGTTATTTAAATTATCAGCTAATAATAATACTAAATCCACAATTCAATCCGAACATTAATTTGATATTAACACTAATATTAGTGCGAAAACATAATTTTAACTGAACAAAGAATGATTCAATAAACATTGATTGTAATAGCCTCCTCCCACACTTACCCAAGTTAACTGATCCACCAAGGTAAACATGTGATGAAGCATTACTATGAGATGACTTAACCTCCCAACTATAGTTATGGAAGTGGAATCATCCAACCAAAAATTTATTGACCACCCTAAGGGACTACAGAACCCCCAGGAGCTAACCAACCACTCCAAGTGCCCAACCCTTGAGTTAACTTTAATTTTTAATGATATGCACTCTCATTCAATCCCATGACAAGGAAATCCAACATCTGTAACCCTCTAGTCTCTCCCATGAACCTAATTCCTAGTGAATGTAGAATAAATTGCTCAATTTTGCGCAACTGACCATGAGATATGGGCCAATTTTTTAGGGCTAAGACCTAGACCTCTACCCATAACTTCATGAAACTCTCTAAAATGATGTATGGTACAAAGAAAACTATTTTAATCCAAAACTTTATCAAGGAATTAACCTGACCTATCGTAACCATGCCAAAAATTTCTTCAAACACATCATGAACATGTAATCTACAGTTCGTAATTACAAACTTGAACATAGAGGTCTCATACTTATCTGAGAATCGTCAAGAAGGTCTGATGAACTCTTATACTAGCTTCATTATCATCTATTATTTCATGTAATAATTAACCGTTCATTTACTAATCAAAACATTATGAGAGCCATCACTAAATTCTACCATAAAAACATGCTTATAACAAACATATAACCAAAATAATAACAATCATGTAAGAAACATCAAAGCCACATAATAACAAGTATACATACTCATGAAATACAAGGGGAAAAGAGAGATCTTACTAACATATGAAAAATCCAACCAAGTTAGAGACTTCCACGTACGACTCGACCATTGATTAGTTTAAACTAAATATTTCTTTCAACCAATCACCCATGTTCCATACTCCAGTCATGAATGCGGGAGTCACAACAAAACAACTAAAGCTTCCTCAGGCTTTATTCAATATCCATCCATTACCGGTCAAGGAATTTCTAGGCCTGAAACACTCATATATACAACTAGCCTTTTGTTGGACTATATAGATAAATTATCAAATGACTGAACAACACACATTTAATTATCAATCTAGGGACGTTTGTTTGTTCCAATGAGAGTTGCACTGTATGTGCTGATACACAAACCAAAATTAATTTCAAAGAAAAGAAATTGTTGCTAAAGTAAATGCTAGAAATAAATCACTCATGTAGAAATAATAGAATCCACAAGATTGAAATCACTCTTCAATTGATCTGTCTGGCTCGCCACACAATAAGTACCCAGCTGGTATCTCTATTATCACATGTGTAACAGCATATAAAGTATTGAAATCAAAGCATATATATTCTCAGCTAAACAAAAACAACAACACTCTAATGATACATAAATGGAAATACAATTACATACACATAGTTACTTTAATCACTACAATCCCTGCTAACAAGGAGGTCCCTTCCTCCCTAGCAGGGTGCAGGTAGAGAAGGAACTTTAATTGGAACTAAATAGAATCATGCATGTGACAACAATAACAAGATAATATGTATTAATCTAAACACAATAATAGAGCCAAAACAACAATGTTCTCCACTAAAATATCAACCTCTAGGGCCACAAGATATATAGTGGTTACATCAGAAAATACAGGGATAGATTAGTCATGAGAATCTTATGATTCTCATGCTGATCGAAATAGAACTCATACAGTCATAACCACTTCCTAATAAATTTTGATTAGAAAATAAAAGATTACAATCGGAACTACCCTTAGTTTGTCATCCCAAAGATACAATGCTAAAAAATCCTACAACTATCATAATGAAAACATAGCTATGGTGCAACCACTAGAGTACAGATCAACAACAATATAGACAAGAGAAGTCAGTGGTACAATTGTATCAGTAGTTTTCCAACGAGTCTGTAACAAGAAAGTGTAACAACAGTTTGCTGGCAGGTCTATAACAACAAGGTATAACAACATCGCTTTGCTGTAACAGCACCATCTGATCTACTCTTTTGAACTCCGTGTCTAACATATTTGGTGCTACAAATGACATCTAAAAGGACAACGCAAAGACCATCGACCTTCTCCAAACATTCACCATCAATTAGTCATAAAAAGGTATAATAGATAATAATAATTAGTGAATTGGCAAAGTAATGAAAGCAAGGTGAAACAACACAAGTTAGGGTAAAAAGGTATGAAAAATGGATAAAGATACTCCCATTTGTTATAGTTATGAAGAAAAATAAGGAAGATAAGTGTAGGAAAAATGTACAAACTAGCACCCAACATCTACCCCCAACTGAAATACTTAAATAATTTGTATGTCCTCATACTAACACATCTCTCATGGGAATATATTTGGTGCATGTCGGTGAGATCATAAGCACCAGCTGTGTTCTCATTTGTAGACCTGTATCCCTAATTGGCCATCAGCTGTCGTACCTAGGATTCTAACTCATACTTGCTTAATTTGTAACTGGTATGGTAATCCTCAATGGCCAACTAGATCAAAGGACACTTGAACTTAAATCCCAACCACAAAGCACCAACGGATTGTACAATTTTTGCGTAGGCTGGTACATGTGTAACAACCACCATGAAATTCTATAATGAGAATGGATATCCATTCAGTAGCTCAGGACTGCTGACTTCTGTGGGTTTCAAACACCCTGTCAAAGCTTGGTTCTTCATTATTGCAAACTGATTGAGGAAGAAATCCACAATTCTTCTTCTATAAGTGGTACCTAGTTCTTTAATCCCAAGGGTACTCAACATTCTCTTAAATTATCCTCTCAACTCAACAGCCCATCTTGGTTCTGCCTAAACCCATAATGTTGTCTTCTCCTCATTAGTCACCATAGATTTAACAGCCACATGACATTCAATCTGATTCCTCATGAAGGAATAAAAATCCCTTAATTGAATATCTCCCATATAAGAGAATATTGTCACAATCATCTACATACTCACATGTTCACAAATAATGTTGTGTAAAAATAATTCACACAATAAATTTTGCTCATCAAAATCTGAGGCACGGAAAACATCCAGAAACGTACGAGTGGAGGAACATACATAATGTCTGTCCTCCATAATGGATTTCAATTGAAACAAGAAGTAACGTTCCCACAGAAAAATAGGATAGGATGGAGAAGGTCGCCTACAACCCAGCAAGTTGAGGGCAAGGTCATGAAGTATCTGCTTATCTACAGCGAGGTCTCGAATTTTCTCTTGTAATAGCAACAACTGTTATTCTTGTTTCTTCAAAGCTTCTTTCTTCTTTTAATCCTCCCAATTTTTCTTCAGATATGCTTCCATCCATATTTCATGTAAAGTGTCTATTTGTCTTTGATGTTCCTTTAGAGAAATCATCCCATCTTGAAGGGATATTGCTTCTTGTTTTCATTTTTGTAACTCAGAAATTAACATGAGTTTCTCAGAGTTCCATCCCAAGATGGGACTCGATGCTCTCCTAGATTCAATACCTTCATCAAAAATAGGTGTACCAGCCTCTGCTTCATGGCTTTGTTCCACATCTGCTGCTGGTTCTTGTGTAACAACAACCTCTTTAGTGGGTTCTTGTGTGTCAGCCCCTTTGTTTTTACCTAGAGTCTCCTTTGTGTCCATTTCTATTTATTCTACAATAGGAGGGGCCTCCACAGGTTCTTGTGGGTCAACTTCTAGGTTGATTATTATAGGAGGATCTACTTTAACTATTGGTTCTTGTGTAACAAAAATATCATTAGCAGGTTCTTGTGTAACAGCCTCCTGTTGTTATATATCTACTTCGATTGGGCTAATATTTTCTCTATGGCAATTATATCTCATTGCTGTTAAGTTTTGAGAAAATTTCATGGATAATGACACGGGAATTTCCCTTCCCTCAGATAATTCCTGCTTCAATTCCTTGTTTTATTTTCTTAATTTTTCAATTTATAAACACAATCCATTGGTTTCGTCTTTATCTGATGAGGAAGGTTGCCTTTATTCTTCTAAAACTTTTGGTTCCGTATGCTTCTCGGTTGTATCCAACGGTTCTGCAGGTATGCTGACCTTCACTCTATGTTTTGGTCTTTTGTCCCCAATTGGTTCATCAATAGGTTTCTTCCAAATCCCAACTTCAACATATCGAGTCTAGGTCTCCTCCTCTATCTAACTTCCTCCTAAATTCGTGGTCTGTTTCCCCCAGCTTGTTCTTGGTCTTCTTCTCTTGAATTCTTCCCAATTTTTTCCTTGTTGGCCTAGGGAATCTAGCACAATTATCTTAATGAGTCTGTGATTATTAATGCATGCCTCCGAGTATGTTTTTTTTTTTACTTCTGCTTCCATGTGCTTGATGTTTCCATGAAAATAGGATGGAATATTGATTCTTTACTAGTGCAAAAGGTGGTTAGGTAGAGGAAAGTGATAGTTGAACACTATCGTGGATCTCGCTTTACAAGTGATATATTTGATCAAGCCTAGGGAAATGTCTTCACAAGGATGATGAAGTGACAATCTGTGAATTCCTCTCCCTTTCTTCTCCAGTTTCTCTTCCTCGACTAGGAAATCCTCTTTCAAGGAGGGGTCATTGATTTTTCTATTAAACTACCTCCGCCCTTCTACTAGTAATGAAGTTAGCTGGGAAATTACCTCTTCAATCACCTCCACTTGCATGCCTCTTACTCAAGTTTGATTATTACAAGTTCCGAGAAAATTCAATTGCCACTACCTTTTCTGAGCCTTCAACCTTCTGGAAAAATTCAACCCATCCAACATCTATAAATATATGGTAATCCTCTAGGAAATTCTGTAGAACATCCATAGAGTCTGGCTCATGCCTAACCACTGCTCCACCCATCTCTGTTGTTTGTTTCTAAAATTTCTTCTTAATGTCTGGCAACACTGTAATATCACTGAGTTTATGAGTTCACTTCTTTTTTGTTCAGTCTTGTTGTAACATCACTGTGTCTCTGAACTAGTTGTTTCTCAGCACCTCTATTTATCCCAATCGACAAGTTTACAATGAGAATGCAAGGTTTCAGAAGGAGGTTGATGAAAGGTGATAGCTTTCATGGATTTAACCCTACATTAATATTCATAAATGGCTTATTATGGAAAGTCATGGGATTTTGTACACACAGTCTTTTCCAACCGAATTCAGTCATCATTAGCAATTTTTTTATTGATTAGGTGCATGCGAAATTAATAGATATTTATTATTACAGTCTTTTTGCAATGATTTCAAGTCATATTACCTCCCCCTCTTTAATTTCGATGGCGGCCCATGGCCGTCAGAGGAGCATCATTACTTTGCCAATTAATCACTAACTCATCAATGACAATAATTTACCTTTTTAATGACATACTTGAGGTGACGTGGAAGAAGATTTGAGTTCACAGTGTCCTACTTGCAGTGCTCATGTTGTTGCGTTTAGCCAGCATGGTTATTGCTGTTTATGGAATGAATTACAAAAAAAAATATTCGTGGCTGTCGGTTGTTACATGTGTAACAGCCAAGACAACTTTTAAATTATTCTCAAAAAAAGATAATAATAAAAAGAAATTAGTACAAAAATGGAAATTACATGAATACCATCATCCTATGACGTAGATCAGGAAGGGAATATGATATTACAGGGAGAAACACATGGGTGTAATAGGCACCAGACGAGTGGTTTTCAATTGTTATTGGTTGTCTGACTGCACCGTGGAAAGGGGTTTTCACAGTTAGATTTATTTTTGTTTTTCTTTTATTTTTTTATTTTATTTTTATTTTATTTTTCTTTTATCTGTAATTTTTTTTTTTTTTTTTTTAAATGTAACAGCTACCACAAAGGTGATTTTAAACTGCTGCACTTATTGGAATTTCAACTTTTAAGGCTTCAGAGGAGAATGTTCCCGTGATATTGTAACATGAAGGTTAGAGTCCGTGACAATGTTGACAAATGATTCCTTCGAAGTGGGTTGATGATATAACCTTAGACGGTGCCCATTAACCAGTAACGACATCTTAGCATTGTCAATGGTGACCAATTGTACAGTCCCATTTTCAAATACCGTATCCACTTCATAAGGACATAGCCAACTGGTGTAGAGCTTGCCTTTGAAATATTTGAACCTTGAATCATACAAAAGAGCCCAATCTCTTTTATGGAAAATTTTCTTCTTAATAAACCCATTATGCAATATTTCTCTTTGCTGTTGGATGATTTATGTCTGTTGAATGGCCGCCAACCGTTTCTCTTCCAACTCATTGAGTTCATTCAATATTTGAGTCTATGTTGTACTCAAATCCAGATTGACCTGCAATTATGTCCTTAATGTCCTTATTTCAAATTCTATGGGGAATAAGGGATTCTTACCATACACCAGTTCATATGGTGAGAAGCCTGTACTATTCTTCCATGTTTTCCTGTAAGTCCACAGTACCTCTGGAAGTTTCTTAGCCCCGTTTCTTTGCTGGATGGCTACTATCTTTGTCAAGTTTCCCTCAATGAATTTATTGGTGCTTTCTACTTGACCATTTTATTGTGGATGATAGGGTGTGGTGATTCTATGATGGATTCCATACCTTTAAACAAACTTCTTGATTAAATGAGATGTGAAATGAGGACCCCCATCTATCACTATCTTTCTGGGTATCCCGAAGCGAAAAAAAATATCTTGAAATGGGAAGTCTAAAATAGCCTACTCTGTTGCTCTAGTTAGTGCCCTTAATTCAACCCAGTTTGTGACATAATCAGTGCAGACTAATATGTATGTTTTTTGCTATGATGAAGGATTGATTGGCCCCAAAATGTCTAGGGCCCATTTCTTGAATGGTTCTATTACTATCTAAGGTTGTAATGGCATCTCATTTGATTTTAGAGGCTAGCCCATCCTTTGGAAACTATCACATCCTTTCACAAGCTTCTTGGCCTCCTGGAATATAGTTAGCAAGTAGTACCCTATTGAGAGTACTTTATGTCATGTCCTCTTGTCAGCGAAGTGTCCTCCACAAGGTTCCTCATGATAAGCCTTTAGGATCTCAAATACTTATCTTCTCTAACACGTCGCCTAAACTGGAAATCTAGCCCGGTGTGATAGAGATCACCTTCTATCCAGGAGTAGGTAGCACATTGTTGTATAATACTCCTTCTTTCCTTCGAAGACAATTGGTGTGGGAATTTTCATGCAGCAAGGTAATTGGCTATATCTGCATACCATGGTCAGTGAGTAGAAATGGAAAAAGGATACTTTTGTGGAGGTAAATCCCCTCTGCAGATAGAGGCAATCCCACTAGCCTAGATCGGGTCTAGCAACAATCAAATCATGAAATGACGTTGGTTCCTAGTTACAAAAAGACAAAGAACGCGATGAGTAGCCTACCTCAAATCCCACGCAGTTGTCGTTGGAGAAAATATGATGCTTCCTATCTTAAACGATAGATCCTGATATGTGCGCCATGTGCGGTGCTGTACACATGCGAAGAAATGACGATATGCAATGTAACATATAAACTGTAACATGTCAGTGGCCATATTATAGATGACAAAAAGGGAGGTTACAACCAAATGCTCTGACGCTATGATCTTCCTTTGGCGGGGCTTGCAGTGGAGCATGTCTCAATAAAGCCTGTCGGGAATCTGGACAAAGCTCTCACTCTTACGGGTTTCTTCTCAGCTCAGCGCTCAAGAGTCACTTAGCTATAATTTCCTTCCAACAATTTCAGCTAGCTTACAAATGAAAAGGGCAATCTTTTATAGATGGGGAAGGAGAGGTTAGGATCCCTAAATTTATGGGGGAGAGTCCTATCTCTTAGGAAGGTTCCAGAATAGGTGGAAAACCACTTTCCATTCAAGGAGATTCGGATCCAAAGAGCCTAACCACTCTTTGATGATTCATCATGAAGCTGTTAGAACCAAACTTCTGCCCTTTATTTTTAAAAAAAATTCCCAAATAGGCTTGGCGTGAGTGATACACAGGGACAGAGTGCTAGCTAGCACACCCAATATAGTGCTTTCTCCCCATTGGCGCGAGGGATGAACTAGCTACCCACGCCAATGCCAAAACATCTATTTTTAAGGTTTTTCCGAGGAAATGTTCTTAAGGAAAATTCTTATCCTTATGCAGAAGGATACTATGGAAGTGTTTTCAGGATATTTTACTGTTCACAGGTCACGGGAATAGTCCTCCAATGTACGGGCTGAGGGATTATAAGGACGGTGACAAAAAATTGTGTAACAGATACGCCCTAAAGCATGAGGTCTGAGAGAGAGGGAGGGGAGAAATGCTTTATGAGAATGTGCCCAACTGAAAACACTGCCACAGGAAGACCTGTGAGTACAAATACCACTGATATCTGCGATACATGACATGTGGTATGCACGCATCCATCCATAATAAAGTATACAAAACGATATCCAGGTATGGACGCAGCCATATAGAAAAATAAGGATCATCAAGTAGACTCAGGTATGGTCGCAGCCATCTAATCAAGAGTCATGTAATGAGTCATAATAATCCACAAAAAATCTACAGCCTGGATTTGATCAGATGAGATCCAAGGTCTTGCGATCCATCTCGACCCAAATAAAGTACAAGTTAGAGCATGTGAATAAATGAGTTGAAGTTGAACATGCAAGAAAAACATCTGATTACCATCCAATGATGAAGGTTGTTAACGGATGCGAGAGAAACCACCAATAATTACAATGGATTTCAAGGTACAAGAGGTACAATATACGGAATGTGAACAGTGATCTAGTTTCGAACACCCGCATAATCATTTGATCAAAGGCCAATGATGAAAACCTTACGTTGAATGCGATGAACCTGCCATTGAGGCATGCGAGCTCCAAGGTACCCGAGGGGAGTCTCTAGATCAAATTCCTGGATAATGAGATGAAGTCGATAGGAATCGACCTCATCGAAGGAGGGCCATAATGTTTCCCACATCATCGAGATGAGACAGAGGAATATAATGTTTTTGTGAATAAAGACCAAGAGAGAATCAGAGGGAGGTTGTAAACTGCAGAGGAAAACTTCTCTTTAACATATCGGTGGCACAACAGTGGATTTGATAGTATTTGACATCAAAGGATCTGAGTTCATGGTGATGCGGCAAAGAGCAGATAAGTTGTCAAAAGAGATTACCAAGACCCATCAAGGAAATTAGATAACAAGATGAGATGTCCCACACCCGACACGAATCCAGACAAGTGCCATGTTCAAGAGCGACATACTGCCAACGCGACTATGAAACTGGTTCCATTATTCCCCCAGCATTTCTAGCAAGTACCTCTTTATTTTTACACAAGCTTGAAGAGGATACCATATGCTTGTCATATAAGTTTTTCCTTCAGACAAATCCAACCTAGTACATTTAATGAGCCCTAGGAAGGAGGAACTTGAGTAACGTCATTACGACGAAGTCCGATGTCATCAGTTTTTAACGAGTCTGACAAAGGAAGAACTCGACATCTTTTCATGTTTAGAGAGTTTGAAAATATAGTGGAAAAGAAATCTCCAACAGTCCCTTTTCGTAAATAGTCTCACAGATCCGAAAAAGTAGAAAACTGTGTCTGAGAGAACCTCCTTGTCGCGATAAGATAGGGTATTCATTTTTCGTAAGTAATCTATCTAAGGCAAAAAAAGGGGTAAACGTACACTGGGTAGATGTCATTTCACAGCCAATTTAACGAGCTCAAAATGACAAGCAACTCGGTAATATTTTCAATTTTAGAGAGTCAGAAAAGAGCTGAAAGGTGACTCTAGTAGTAACTTTTTTTTTGTTTTTACCGAGTCTGAAAAAGTATAAAATACAACTCGTGTCGTCATCCTAATCGTGTGAAAACCTGTCGCTACACAAAAACCAAGTGTAAAACCCATTTTTCGACAAAAACATAGTGAAATGTTGGAAAAAAAAGTATCAAAACCTAAATTTGATTTTGAAAAGTTATAAATATGACAAATAGTAAAAACTTATTTACTTTTACCTTTTTACCTCTTTGCAGAGTGATAGTGAGCCATTTCTTGTGCGATCTTGCGGTGACGATCGTGGACAATCCAGTGCACTATTCTGGATCCCGTATTTTCCAGGTAAGAGCCACTTCCATTAGCCATCCTTTAAGCCATATTTTAAAGCTTTTCATTGTCACTTGGTATCCCCTGAGGGGAGGATTGACAAAAATAGGGCTTTCACAGTTGGCGCGGGTATCAGGCATGAACCCATGCCAATCAACCTCTTTTTGCAAATGGGCTGCGCCAGGTGGTGCGACTGTCATCAAAGAAGTTGCACCAGCTATGCAAACCAATATTTCATTTGATTTTGACAAAAATACAACCATTGAATTGTTGTTTTAAGTACCCAAGAGATCTTATAATGTGCTTATGACCAATTTGATGCAGGTATAAAGAAAAGTGGTAATTGAATGGAAAGAAAGAGAGCACAGTGAGGAAGATGAAATGAAAATGGAGAATGAGAAGTGTATGAGTTCTCTCTAAAATTGTGGTTTGAAGAAATTCTTCCTGACGCCATGTCTCCGGGCTCAGCTCCAAACTACTGAAATATTTGATCAGTAATTGGGATGAGGATGAGGAGAAGTTTAAACTCCGAGTTCAAGTACTTGAGCTTGAAGTGCCCGATGTGTATTTTATCACTGGACTGTCACGTAGAGGTTAAATTTCTATCTTGACAGGCACCAGGCCTTCAAGTGAAAAAATTTCGATGGTAATAGAGAGGGTGTGCCCAGGGGCACAAAAGGGACCAGGTAGTGGAAAATTTGACATCCATACTATTCCTAACCTAGCACTCAGAGTGGTGCTACATACTATCATGTAGGCTTCAGGGTCACAGGCACTACACAAGGCTACCAAGACACATCTCCTTCTTGCATCAGAATGCATGAATCCTACAGTGTTTGACTGGGCCACAACGGTGACTATGAACATCAAACTGAAATTGACCAAATCCAAAAAGACCAAAATGAAGCAGTTTGGATATGGGTCAATCTTGGTATCATTCTTCCTGGAACGACTACCTATTTTCCAGGGCCAGGGGGCTATAGTCTCAGATCCACCATTGAGAGAGCCATGGATGGCTCGATGGGTAGCATTGATGTCCAGGGAAAGGGGCAGCCAGAAGATGTCATGGCAGCCTGAGTTATTTGGATGGCTGCGACGGCAGTTGATCGTCATAAAGGACTGGCCCTATGTGGGCACCGATTTCACTAGAGACCCAGACCTTCCGCTCCCGGAAGGAGAGGAGTGGCATGAGGAGCTGGATAAGACTCTTTTTTATTCTATGAGTTTTATGATTTTTTGGTATACATGCATGTTCTAACAGAAAATCCTATATGTATGTATATGTTAGCCCAAAGAGGCCTGCCAGGATGTCACCAGTGGTGAGGAGGACCCCTCTCGTTCTTGACCCTCATGGTGAGGGGGGCGAGGGGGATGTGCTTGTACAAAACTTGGAGGGGATTGTTCGCAGAGTCCCAGATTATGCTCGCCTAGCTAATGTCCCTTTAGATTATCAGAGGCACATCGTAGGGGTGCCAAGTCACCTCCACCGCTTACTAAGGCAGTTGGTGTGGGCAGTGATGTGCTACCATGAGCACCATGTTGCTTAGTCGCCTAGGCTTTTATTTGCATATTTTTTAGAGACATGTTATCTCCAGATGTAATTGACACAAACATGTATATTTTTGGTTTTATATGATGCACACGTTTGCAAAATTTCGACATATATATATAGATCTATTGCTACATGGATCTCGCCTACATATGATGATGTTTTTACAAATTGCGTAAATTTCTATCTAATACCATGTTAGCTACAGCATCTGTTAGTGTATTCATTCGTCTTGGTATATGCTGATATGTGATATAATCAAAATTTCTTTCCAGTAAAAGAATACGTAGATACAGTCTTAAAATACATGGGTTTCTAACTGAATAATGACCATTGAGCTATAACACCACAAGCTGTGAGTCTAGATATACAAGAAATGCACAAATACCGAGGTTGAAAACCTCATTTAATAACTCCGAAAGGGCACTATATTCCGTGACATTATTTGTAGTAGGCCCTAGACAAACACCTTGTAAATTAACCAACTCACCAGTAGGATCGTAAATTACCTAGGCTTCCGAAGACAGGTTCCTGGTACTGTGGGAGGCACCATCCACGAAACCGACATAAGGAGTAATAGAAATCTGCATAATCAGGAAGACCCAATAAGCAGAAAATGCTTACAAAGCACACCACACCACACATGCACAAAAATGAAAAAATCACCTATGTACAAATATTAGCAAGAATGATTTAGGCATAATATTTCTTTAGGTACAACCCATTTCTGGGCCATGCCAAAGGAAGACCTTCATAATCTATCAGCTCATAAGCCCCATTTTTCAATACACGTTTTACAATATAGGGCCCATGCCACATAGGTTGGAATTTTCCAGCCCCAAGCTTATCGTGAGCTTGATCATACAAGAGGAAGAGGTCCCCTTCGATAAAAGAGCGCGGAGAAACCGTTTGATCGAAATGAGCTTTAACCTGCTTTTTCTGTGCCTCGATAACCAAAGAAGCCAAGTGGCGAGTTTTTTCCAACCTCTCGAGATATAGGAGACGTTCTTCCTCTGGGGAAGTATCGGGCAGTAATTCCACAGCCAATTTTAGTGAAGGGATCTCACATTCAACTGGAAGAGCAGCTTCCAGACCATACACCAACTGGAAAGGTGTAAATCTGGTCACACTTTTCACTAATGCTCAGTAGGCCCAAAGAGCTGAAAACAACTAGAGATTCCAACTTGATTTGTGTATATCAATTGTTCGCTGAAGCATCGTGACAAGTACTTTATTCACGACTTCAACCTGGCCATTTTCCTGAGGGTAGTATGGCATTGAGTTGTCGTGATGCAAGCCCAACCTAGATGTCAGCTCTACCATCATGTAGTCCTGAAAATGGGAGCCATGATCAGTGACGATGGCTTGAGGAACACCGAAACATGTGGTCACATGGTTGAAAAGGAATTGTGGTTGTCTTACCATCTTCGGCCAATGTAGGCATCGCTTCAGCCCACTTGGTGAAATAATCTACAGCAATGATGATATAAACATGACCCCTGGCCAAGTGAGGGTTACATGTCATAAAATCAATGCCCCATTTGGAAAAAGGGCCCACAGTAATGACAGGATGTAAAGGGAGGGGCGGCGCACACATCTTGCTTTGAAAGATCTGGCACTCATGAAATTTTCATACTACAACAATACAGTATTTAAAGATAGATGGCCAGAGATAGCCCACACGCAGAATATTCTGAGCAGTAGCATAACCGAACATGTGACCGCCACAGGTGCCACTGTGACAGTCATTCAAAACTTTCTCAGCCTATTCTAAGGTCAAACACCAGTAGAACATAGTATCAACTCCGACACGATATAGGGTATCTCTGATGATGCGATATGGTTGTGACTGGTGTCGAACACGGCATCGAGCATCCTTCGTTAACTCAGACTAGAAGGTACAGGTCTGGAGGTACACAATGATATCACCATACCATGGATCGAGAGTGTTGATTAAGAAGAGATTTTCATCCAAGATTTGATCCTCAGATTGAGACGGAATAGAGCCAGTAGGGAGAGAACAAATGAGATCAGCAAAAACCAGTGACTTCTTCGATTTGGTAGTGGTAAACTCCAAATCGAGCTCTTGGAGGCTCACAGTCCACTTTGAGTAGTTTCCCCCCAGCAATTGTCGAGATAAAATGTAAGTCATGGGGTTGCAGTCGGAAATCATGGTTACCATACGCAACAGGATGTAACAACAGAATCACTGAATGAACTAGACTGTAGCTAGCACCAAATTCTCGACGTGGGCATAATGCGTTTCAGTGTCAAGGAGGTTTCAAGATAGATAATAAACCATGTGTTCATTATCTTCATTGTCATCCTGTACTAGAACCATGGAAATTATACTGAATGTGGTAGCCAAATAGAGGGTAAAGTTGTGATTATAATTTGGAGTATGTATTAATGCGGTGTTGACAAGCAACATCTTAAGGTTATTGAAATATTTCTAAGCAATCTCGTCCCAACAGAAAGGGACGTCCTGCTTTATAAGGTGCGTAAACCCTTTGGCTACCTCAGCATAGTTCGGGATAAAGCGATGTAAGAAATTCACTTTCCCTTGAAGAATCTAAGGCTGATGTAATGACGAGGGGAATGGGAGATTAACAATAGCCTCGACCTTGATAGGGTCAAGGCAAATTCCATCCATAGAGACAATGAATCCTAAAAGTCGACTAGAGTCAATGCAGAAGATGCACTTGTGAGGATTAAGCCTGATGTTGTAACGTCTGCAATGGAGAAAAATCTGGAAGAGATGTTCGGGAAGGTCTTCACGCAGAGCTGAATGAGCTGGTAGGTCATCTAGATATGGTTGAACAAAATTACGTATGTCATAAAAGGCGTAAAACATGGCATGCTGGAAGGTAGCCCTAGTGTTTTTCAAGCCGAAAGGGAGCTTCTTATAGGCGAATTTTCCCCACGGACAGATGAAAGCAGTCTTATGTTGATCGGATTGTTGGGTATGTGTTATATTCTTTCCATGACTAAGCACATGTGGGGGGCTAAGAGGAGCGGTGATAGCCCCCCCTTTGCGCTAGGCACAACGGGGGGGTCACAAGGGGGGCGGTGGGTAGTCCGCGTCCATGGTTTTTTGCATGGATTTGCACATGGTATTAGGGCACGATGGTTTTCAGCCCATGGTATTGGGGCACGAATTTCGTCCATAGAGATAATGAATCCTAAAAGTCGACTAGAGTCAATGCAGAAGATGCACTTGTGAGGATTAAGCCTGATGTTGTAACATCTGCAACGAAGAAAAATCTGGCAGAGATGTTCGGGAAGGTCTTCACGCAGAGCTGAATGAGCTGGTAGGTCATCTAGATATGGTTGAAAAAAATTACGTATGTCATGAAAGGCGTAAGACATGGCATGCTGGAAGGTAGCCCTAGTGTTTTTCAGGCCGAAAGGGAGCTTCTTATAGGCGAATTTTCCCCATAGACAGATGAAAGCAGTATTATGTTGATCGGATTGTTGGGTATGTGTTATATTCTTTCCACGACTAAGCACATGTGGGGGGCTAAGAGGGGGGGTGATAGCCCCCCCTTTGCGCTAGGCGCAACGGGGGGGTCACAAGGGGCGCGGTGGGTAGTCCGCGTTCATGGTTTTTTGCATGGTATTGCACATGGTATTGGGGCACGATGGTTTTCAACCCCTGGTATTTTTGTAGATCCCGTCAAGGGAACTATGGTTATGCTCTAATCCAGGGCTTATGGATTGGGGTTTATGTATGCTTCAGCATGTATATATATGTGTTGTAACACTAAAATGAATATAATGAAAAATCAAGCTGGTCGTCCCGATTTGGGATCTAGGGGAAAATCTCTGTGTTAATTTGTTTTATGTTTTATGCTCTCGCTATTGCTTATCTTCTGTTATAAGATTCGTGAGTAGATAATTTTTGTTCAGGGTTAAAACCTACATTTGGTATCAGAGCAGTTTCGGACTCAAGGGGACGCCTTTGCTGATGAGGGTTTTTTTTTCGGGCCTGTGGTAGACCCTATTCAGTGGGAGATCTACGGGATCGATTCTTGCGATGAAAGAAGATGACGAGCAGCAGGAAGATAGAGATCGAGAAATTTAATGGTCAGATTTTTGAGTTATGGAAGCTCAAGATGGAGGATCTGCTGGTGGATAAAGATCAGTGGATTGTGGTAGATGTAGGTACTAAACCAACGACAATGTCAGATGAAGATTGGAAGAAACTGGATCGGAAGGCTAAGAGCACAATATGGTTGTGTGCCTCAGATTCAATATTGTTGAATGTATCTGGGGAAGATACGGCGAAGACCTTGTGGGACAAGCTAGGGAATTTGTACCAATCTATGTCTCTGGTGAATAAGTTGTTCCTAAGGAAAAAGTTGTATAACCTGAGGATGAAGGATGGAGACTCGGTGATAGAGCATCTAAATGCCTTCAATACTATAGTAAGTTAGTTTTCATCTGTTGATATTAAAATCTCAGATGAAGATAAGTGCATCAGTTTGTTGTGTTCTCTACCAGATTTGTGGGACAGTCTCGTTATTGCAATAGGTAGCAATAAAACTACCTTGAATTTTGATGACATTGTCTCAGTCTTGTTGTCGGAGGAAATGAGATGGAGAAATATGGAGGGTCAGAATGGAGATGCCTTATCTGTATGAGGAAGGTCCCAGAACATAAAAAAGAATAAGGTTTCGAGTGGGATATCTAAATCTCCTGGAAAGTTTGTAAAGGTGTGCTATAAATGCGGAAAGGAAGGGCAGTACAAAAAGGACTGCAGATCTAAAGCTCCTGAGAAAGTAAAGGGATCTGATGATGCTCCTTCTGCAGAGGCAAAAACCACCTCGGATGAAGGTGGGGGTGTTTATTTGCCTTCTTCTTAAAATACACATGTAGATCATGAGTCATGGTTGATTGACTCAGGTGCATCCTTTCACTTCACTCCCCATAGGGAGTGGTTCTATGAGTATGAGAAATATGATGGTGATGTCTTCCTAGGGGATGATAGGAAGGCCAAAATCATCGGACATGGAAAGGTCAAGCTTAAGCTACAAGGTGTAAGGATTAGAACACTTCCTGGTGTTCTGCGTATTCCTGCATTGGCCAGAAATCTGATTTCTGTAAGCAAGATGGATTACGTAGGTGTAAAAACAGTGTTCGAGAAAGATGCCTGCAAGATGGTTCGGGGAGCACTGGTATTAATGTAGGGAGTTCAGACTAGAACTCTATACAAGCTACAAAGTAGCACTATTATTGATGGGTGTAACAGTTCTGTGGTTCCTGAAAGTGGGACAGAAAGCCTAGCTGTCTCTGGAGAAAAGACCATGCTATGGCATCAAAGGCTTCGGCATATTGGAGAGAAGGGCCTTCGGATACTGCATAGAAATGGTATGGTAGAAGGTATGTCTTATTGTTCTCTGGATTTCAATTTTTGTGAACATTTTGTATATGGGAAGCAGAATCGGGTGAGTTTTCCTTCTGGTGCTAAGAGGGCAAACAAGATATTAAAACTTGTGCACAGTGATGTGTTTGGGCCTGTGTCAGTTCCATCACTGGGAAAGTCTGTGTACTATGTTTCATTCATAGATGACTTCTCAAGGAATACATGGATATATTTCTTGAGGAAGAAATCTGAAGTCTTTGACAAATTTAAAAAATTTAAGGCTCTGGTGGAAAACCAGACAGAGAAGAAGATAAAGGCGTTGAGGACAGATAATGGTGGGGAGTTCTGCAAGAAGGAATTTGAAGAGTTCTGTAAGAAGTGTGGTATAGCACGGCAGAAGACTACTCCATACACACCTCGGCAAAATGGAGTTGCAGAAAGAATGAATAGAACACTGATGGAAAAGGCAAGAAGCATGCTCAGTGGTACCGGGTTAGGACAAGAATTCTGGGCAGAGGTAGTGGAGACAGCATGTTACTTAGTTAACAGATCACCTTCATCAGCGTTGGAGGATAAGACCCCACATGAGGTATGGACTGGTAAGAAACCCTCTCTTTCACATCTAAGGGTATTTGGATGTGATTCATATGTACATGTTCCAAAGGAGAAAAGGACCAAGTTGGATAATAAATCTGAAAGGTGCATCTTTATTGGGTATAAGGATGGTTTAAAGGGTTACAAGTTTTGGAACCCAAAAACAAGGAAGGTTGTGTATAGCCAAGATGTGGTGTTTAGAGAGGTGAAAGATGTTGTTAAACATGAAGTCCTACCAAAGGAACCTGAGAAGATAGAGTTTGAGCTAAAGGAGGATGAATCGGACTCTACAACAGAAGAAGACTCAGAAGATGAAGAGCCACAAACTCCATCTTTGAGAAGATCAGTTCGGGAAAGAAGGCAACCAGAAAGGTATAGTCCATATGCTTTCTGTTCAGGTTTTTCCTTAACTATAACTGATGATGAACCCAGAACTGTCAGGGAGGCAGTAGATTCAGAGGATGGAAAACTCCGGAAGGAGGCCATGGTTGATGAAATGGCATCCTTGCACAAAAACGATGCATGGGATCTGGTGGAGTTGCCGGCTGGAAGGAAGCCCATTGGGAGCAAATGGGTGTCTAAGAAGAAGATGAATGTAGAAGGCAAGGTGGAGAAATACAAAGCTCGGTTGGTAGCGAAAGGTTATTCCCAGGTGCCGGGAATTGACTTTGGTGATATTTTTTCTCCTGTTGCCAAAGTTACTTCTATTATATTACTTTTATCTGTTGCTGCTGCATTTGATTTTGAGATAGAACAGATGGATGTGAAGACAACATTTCTTCACGGGGATCTAGAAGAGGAGATCTACATGAAGCAACCAGAAGGCTTTATGGTGAAGGGTAAGAAAGAACTGGTATGCAGGTTGAAGAAGTCTCTGTATGGGTTAAAACAGTCACCAAGGATGTGGTATCAGAAATTTGATACCTATATACGGGGACTTGGCTTCACCAGAAGCAAGGAGGATCATTGTGTTTATTTTAAATTAATTTGTGACCATGTTATTTATTTGGTCTTGTATGTGGATGATATGTTGTTGATTGGAAATAACAAAGAAATTATCCAAGATTTGAAGACCCAACTGTTCTCCAAATTCGACATGAAGGATCTTGGTGCTGCAAACTATATTTTGGGCATGGAAATTAAGAGAGATCGGGCAAAGAGGAAGCTCTGGTTAAACCGGAGGAAGTATGTCGAGACTATATTGCAGAGGTTCAATATGCAGGATAGTAAACCGGTGAAGGTTCCTATTCCTGTAGGTGTAAAGCTGTCTGCTGAACAGTGTCCCAAGACACAAGAAGAAGAGGAGTATATGTCTTGTGTTCCATATGCAAGTGCAGTGGGTAGCTTGATGTATGCAATGGTCTGTACTAGACCAGACATTGCACATGCAGTGGGAGTATTGAGCAGGTTTATGTCAAACCCAGGGAAGGAGCATTGGACAGCAGTGAAGTGGGTTTTCAGATATTTACGTGGCACTAGTAATTATGGCTTGTGCTACCAGGGAAGACCAGGATTGGAAAGAATGTTGGACATTCGTGGTTTTGTTGATGCAGACTGGGCTGGAGATCTGGACCAAAGGAGATCTACAAGTGGGTATGTGTTTAGCCTATTTGGAGGCGCAGTCAGTTGGATGAGTAAAAGACAGTCTGTAGTGGCTCTTTCAACTACAGAGGTAGAATACATAGCAGCCACTCATGCAAGAAAGGAAGAAATTTGGTTGCAGAGATTGTGTTCAAGTATGGGGTTGGTACAGCAAGCTATAAGGATAGACTGTATTAGCCAAAGTGTAATTTTCTTGGCTAAGAACCCCGCTTATCATTCAAAGACAAAGCATGTTGATGTTAAATATCACTTTGTTAGAGATATGGTTGAGGCTAAAAGGGTGTTGCTGGTAAAGGTGGACACTCTGAAGAATGTTGCAGATGCATTAACAAAGTTTGTGAGCACTCAAAAGTTCTCTTGGTGTAGAGAAACAATGGGTGTTGAATAATTGGGCCAATGACTAAGCTCTCCTGTGGCCCCCTGTGGAAAGAAAACAACAAGTGGGAGAATGTTGGGTATGTGTTATATTCTTTCCATGACTAAGCACGCGCGGGGGGGTAAGAGGGGGGGTGATAGCACAGGGGGGGCAGTATCCCCCCCTGTCGGGGTCCGGGGCAGTGCCCTGACGAAAATTTTTGGTCCTTAATTTCCGGTGGGTAGTCAGCGTCCATGGTTTTGTGCATGGTTTTGCACATGGTATTGGGGCACGATGGTCTTCGACCCTTGGTATTTTTGTAGATCCGGTCAAGGGAACTACAGTTATGTTCTAATCCAGGTTTTATGGATTGGGGTTTATGTATGCTTCGGCATGTATATATATGTGTTGTAACACTAAAAGGAATATAATGAAAAATCAAGCTGGTCATCCTGATTTGGGATCCGGGGGAAAATATCTGTGTTTATCTATTTTATGTTTTATTCTATCGCTATTGTTTATCTTTTGTTATAAGATTCCTGAGTAGATAATTTATGTTCAGGGTTAAAACCTACACGGATGGTAGGATATTGATTTGATTACAACCCAAAAAGTCGTCCATAAGCAAAATGATCTCACTCCCTGCACAATCGTCAATGATATGATTGATAAAGGGAGTGGGATAATTGTCCTTAGGGTAAGCCTGAGTGATATCTCAGTAGTCAACAAAGACTCAAATTGTGCCCTGCTTCTTATCCACGGGGACAATATTGGAAACCCACTCTATTAGAGGGATCAGATATATGAAGCCCACTTTAAGAAGTTTCTCAACTTCAGCTTTTATAGCAGCAGCTTTCCGAGGATGCACTGGGCATAGACGTTGGCACACAGGCTTCGCACTAGGGTAGGTGGGAATTTCATGCACGACGATATTGTGATCTATCCCAGGAATCCCTTCATAAGACCATGGGAAAACATCATGGAATTCGTGAAAAAGGATACTGTACACTTGAATCTCATCGAGAGAATAAGTGACTCCCACATGGATGTTCTCGATGACCCCCAGTTTAATGGAGATGTCGATAGGCATCTTGTGGGTAATATTACTCATATTTCCTTCCGAAAATACTTCATAAGTCAATATTGGCATTTGGAGAGGCAGAGAGGGAACTTGAGATGCAAAAAAATCAAGACAATTAGACATTGCCCCCAGGCTAGGCATAAACGAGGAATGATGATGTCCATCACTCCATGGCAGATCTTCGAGAGACAGTCTCCAGGATAGCTTCATCAAATAGAAAAATTTCTCTCAAAGGATCACGCGAATCTACATTTCCGAGCCAAGGGGATTGAGAATAAACATCAAGAGCCATGCTCAAAGGATCATTATTAGTAGGAGAAGGATTTGATGCAGTAATGATCTCACAATAATTGATTTCAACCAGGGTCAGAGGCATGGATTCTCCAAAAGAGGCAACCTGTTCAGGAGAAGGGATGATCCACGGGTCATCTGACCTAGAGATCATGTTTACTTGAACGGTGTTTGGTGGTGGAAGCCTGGGGAAAATACCCATGAGAATAGGGTCGTTAAAAAGACCTGGTCCTATATTGTCCAGGGGATTAGGGATTTGATCAACGTATCGCATGTTGTTCTCGTAGGATGAAGTAAAGAAAGAAAACTGATCGACAGTAATAATCTTTCCCTCTTGTGGAAACTTCAAAAGTTGGAAGAGGGTGGATGGCACGCACATCATGGCATGAGTCCAACTATGACCAATTAGAATGTTATAATTGAGCTTGGCGTCAACAACTTCTACTTCAACGTTGACCGTCTTTCCTTCTAATGTGATTGGTAGACTCGCGAGAACACCCAAGGGTTTTGATTCCCTTCCATCGAATGCCTTGAAGGCATTGGGAGATGAAGTGAGGGCTGGAGAGCTAACGGCCTTCCAACAAGAAGATGACATAACACAGGTAGAGGCACCTTTTTCCACAACGGCTCTGTGAATATTGAGGCCGTTGATGCCGACTTGTATAACAAGGGAAATTTGGTGCAGAAGTTGAGGGATGAAATTCTCTAGATCGAAGATGCGAAGGCAAGAATTGACAGGGTCAATGCCGCTGATTGAAGATAGCAAAGCTTTCCGTTGAGATGGAAAAATATGAAGTACTTCCAATGTGGACATGGAAGAAGGCACCTGTGCCAAATCCTAAACAATGCTATAATGCTGAGCATCATGGGCGTTCGGATTATAGGAAGACTTTTGGAAAACACCTTTGGAAGGTGGTCGTATAACGGGTTTGGTACTAGGTTTCTCAATCTCTAGGGGACCAAAGATAGGTGGGGGAGGAGGGCCATCAACGAATTTCTTCCCAGTTGCCTGGCGTGATCCCGCATAATCCTTCGATCAAGTATCAATAGAAACAGGTGCAGCACCATTCATCATGAGAACCTAAGACCCAAACGGTGTAGATGGTGAAGGCTGCTCAACCATATGGGTCTGCTGAGATGGAAAAGGTTCCTTAAGAACTATCGGAGTTCCTTTAGAGCCCTTAAGAGGTTGACTAACCTCAGATCATCTACGAAAATCTTTGGTGTAGTGGTATTCATCATAGATCAAGCAAGGGTACTTCGATTTTTGTTGGGTACCATCATCAGTACGTGGTTTAGAGGATTCTTGTTTTGGGGCATCATATTTGGCTTTTCCTTTGCCCTTCTTCTTCCCTTTGGAAGTCTTGTCCGTGGGATTAGCCTGGATGATGTTGACCTCCACGGTCTTACCAGAATCCAGAGTATCCAGATGAGCATAATTGTTGGAAGAATTCGATTTCTGCTTCCCATTAGAATACTTATGAGAAGTCTAAGAAATGGAACCAATAAAACCGTCTACTGATGGGGTAGCAGGTGCTTTAGAGGTCCCTGGCTGTGAGGCATCGGTCAAGATGTCATACAACATGCCGGACATACTAACATCTACCTTCCTAGATTATAAATGAAATTCAAAGCAAGGAAGATGCCCTACCTCATTCTGATGCTATGTTGTTTTCTTCCGTCGAAGCTTCTTGATCCGTCACTCTTCTCTAGCTCGATACACGCTACTGCCAATGTTCGATTACATGTACAGACAGTCAAGACAACACGATAGGCGTAAAACCATGACAAACCTAGAAACAATTACAACCTATCTAGCAGAATGGCTAAATAGTTGAACATATAGCTGAAAGAGTTAACATAGAGGCCGTTACACAGCATTTTGTCACCGTCCCTGAAATCCCTCGTCCCGTACATTGGAGGACTATTCCCATGACCTATGAATAGTAAAATGTCCTGAAAACACTTCCATAGTATCCTTCTACATAAGGATAATAATTTTCCTTAAGAACATTTCCTCAGAATAACCTTAAAAACAGATGTTTTGGCATTGGCGCGGGTAGCTAGTACATCCCTCTTGCCAATGGGGAAAAAGCACCATAGTGGGCATGCCATCTGGTGCTCTATCCCTGTGTCTCATTCGCGCCAAGCCTATTTGGGAATGTTTTTTTTAAAATAAATAGCAGAAGTTTGGTTCTAACAGCTTCATGATGAATCATCAAAGAGTGGTTAGGCTGTTTGGCTTTGGATCTCCCTGAATGGAAAGTGGTTTTCCACCTATTGTGGAACCTTCCTAAGAGATAGGACTCTCCCCCATGAATGTAGGGATCCTAACCTCTCCTTCCCCATCTATAAAAGCCTGATCTTTTCATTGGAAAGCTAGCTGAACTTGTTGGAAGGAAATTATAGCTAAGTGACTCCTGAGATCTGAGCTGAGAAGAAACCTGTAAGAGTGAGAGATTTGTCCAGATTCCCAACAGGATTTATTGAGACGTGCTCCATTGCAAGCCCCGCCAAAAGAAGATCATAGTGTCAGAGCATTTGGTTGGAATTTCCATTTTTTTAATCTATAATATAAACGACTCTGATTTTGGTTCCATTCGTGTGTTTATTCTTTTATGTAATGCAATGAATTATATCCTCTCTGACTGATATATAGTTACATGCTTTAGATGTTACATTGTATGTCTTCATTTCTCTGCATGTGTACAGGTGTCTAGACGTGGCAAACGGAAGGATTGTGATCTTTCAAGCGAGGGACAGGAAGTGTCATCTTTTCTCCGATGACAACTGCATGGAATTTGAGGTAGGCTACTCATCGCGATCTTTGTCTTTTTGTAACTAGGAACCAACGTCATTGCATGATTCGATTGTTGCTAGACCCGATCTAGGCTAGTGGGATCGCCTCTGTCCGCAGAGGGGATTTACCTCCACAAAAATTTGGTGACTCCACTGGGGATCAGTGGGAGCTATTCCTTCCTCCTTTGTTTTTTTTTTTTCTTTCCGCTTGATTAATCTGCTTTTCTAGTTCGCCTTCCTTGGTGTCAAACCCCTGTTCAGCCCCCAAAAGACCAGAGCCAGTCTCTGTTTGTCCATTTTCATCATTTTTCTATGGTAAACTCGATTGGCATGGTTTTTCTCTTGACAGTCGTGCCAAATGGTGCTATTTTCTAGTTAGGCTCACGCGCCAATGTCTTTTGGCATAGATTACAGCCAAGCAGACTTGCCAACTCTGCCTGGTATTAGGGTTTTCTTGCTTTTGGGCTCTATAAGCTTGAGTTTTGGTCCTGGTGTCATTTTTCTGATTGATTAAGTGCTTTGAAGTCATTTTTTACTGTGTTCAACCCTTGACCTCCAGTTGTTTTCCCTTTTCCATCAGTTTTGCATTCTATCCCTAGGGCTTCTAGGTGCTTCAGTGTGCTGAGCCTCCCATGAGAGTTTTGGGTCTTTGCTTGCCCAATCAACTTTGTTTCCCCTTATTTTCATTCTTCTGACTAAATCCCATTGATTCATTGCGTTTTTGAGTGATTTTTCTCTGTTTCATTTGATTTCGCTTTGTGTTGCTCCAAGCCTAGATTACACAGCTTGTTTGGGTATTTTTAGAGATTCTTCTTTGTTTTGAGGGATTTCGTCATCGGTTTGAGTCTTGATTGCACTTTTTTGAGTTGAGTGAACTTGATTTGTTTGCAACTCTCTTTCGGTCATTCTCGAATTGATGTTTTCATTCATTTTTCATTCATTTGGTGCATTTGCTCTAAAATATTGAAAAATACAAAAACAAAATCTTTTTCATTTTATTTCACATAGTGAAAATTGAAAGTTCTTTCACGCTACTAGTGTTATATAACTCTAGAGAGAAATTTTCTTATTTTCATTACCTTGCATTGGAATTGGTAGTGGATTTTATTGTGTGATTCATTTAGTTGTCATTTGAAAAGCTCTCAACCCTCCCGTATATAGCTCTTCACTGAATGAAATGATTTTTAGTGGCATGTAGTTTGCATTTAAAGGTTTTATGAGATCCAACATTCAATAGGGCCTTGAAACCAAAACATAAATTGAAGATCAAATTTAAAATTTACTGAATTAACCTAAGGCACCATTGGAACTTAACGAAATATCTAGTGATCTAAGGTAGAGACATGTTCCAGTGTCTTTAAACCTGGTAGTTTTCGCTCGCCATCTGGCTTCAGAAAGTGCTAGTACAGACTTGTGCTCCCTGTACTGTTGCGTATATAAAGGGAGACCCCATTAGGTTGCAAATCCTTTATCCATAGGAATCTGAGTCTACCACCTTTTACTCGTGATACACTGGACATAGCATTCGGGGATATTACCTGCACGTACGTTAAGTCCTTGGTTGATTTCTCTTTCATTTTTACCAAGGTGTATATGGCAGTTCATGGATATATGGTACACCCATTTACGTAGATTACCAGAGAAGTCACTTTGATCTTTACTGACTCTTTTAACTGAAAATATCATCGAGCTCTTGTCCTTTCAAGCTCGTGTCCAACCTGAAAGCAATAGAGTCACCTTTTGCTTGTTTCTTGACACTTAAACAACAGAGTCTGGTTTCAATGTCATAAAAAATTAATCGCCCACGAAATATTCATGGTTAGATTTATTGTCCTTAGTTTGATATTTCAGGGTTGTTTTCGATGGCAACTTTTCTGGAGCTTTCCATTCAATGAATCCCATCTGAAGGGAATCCTAGTCCTTTTCCTTCTTAGTTATCCCTCCCTGGGTTAACTATTGGGTTGCTTGTTTTGTTGTTTTCAACCTCTGTGGTCTCAAATGTTCCAGTTACCGTATCATCCACTCCTCTTCTTGAGCAACTCCATGTTGATTCGAAGGTCTACCTCTCCCCTTCTTCACCTGTTTCTTTGTCCTCATCTTCTACATCGCCTGGTGAAAGTTTGGATTCTAGTACCCAGGTGGCTAAGTAGAAGAAGAAGAAGACTAAGAATAAGAAGTTAGATAAGCGAGAGGCTAATTCTGCAGTTGTTGCTTCTAAAACACCTGCTCTCGATGAACCTTCCAACCCTCCGCAGAAAGTTAAGTTCCCTTGCATGTTATGCTAGGGGAACCATCTTCTTTGAGATTGCCCTGGCATTCCCAAGGTGCTCGAAGTATGGTCCAATGATCATTTTTCGTTGCCTTTGGCTTCTGGGAGTCAGGTTGGGGGCACGTCTTCAGCTAGTGTGAGTAAGACTCATAAAATACAGGGTATGCTCAACAATCCCTATAAGTTGTGTGAAGGGAATCATCCCATTCACCTTTGTCCATATATAGACAAAGCCAAAAGAGTTTTGGACAACTCGACTACTTCTACACCATGCCTTGCAGCTGGTTACAAACAACTTTCTTTGAGTCCTTCACCAGTTGATTCAATGATCGTTCAAGAGTCATCCTTGCTTGATCTCGCTCCCCCAGAAATTCGCCATCATGAATCCATCCCTGACCAACCATTGGTCGTGGGATTAGTTGAGTTGGCCCCGTCTGCAGTGCAACAGGTCTTTTCTGTTGAGAGTGGATCTCACATCCCTCATGTTCCTCTTGTTTCTTTAGATTCCTCAAACTTGGAGAAAGATCATCCTGTCCCTGTAATTCAAGAAATTTTTCCTCTTTCTCCTGTGATGGAGGAATAGGAGGATGCTCCTCTTTCTCCGGTAACACCAGGGGAAGACCATCTCAGTTTGATCGTTGCCCCTCCGAGTAGTTTGGTCGCTTCCTTTAATTGAAGTCAATTTTTAGGATACTGCCTTCCGTCTTATGTGATTTTTGAGATAACGATAAAAACCTTTGATCTGGTCATACCTAGCACTACTATATATGAAGGAACGTCTCTTAGTATTTTTTCTTCAACTACTTGGAAAGCATTTGGTTCGCCTCCACTTGTGCCTATTACCCAGAATCTGTTGGTGTTTAACAGAGGAACCAGTCAATTGCTAGGGATCCTTCCAAGGTTACCAGTTACTTTGGGAGGGAAAACTGTTCATATGAACGTGATGGTTGTTCCGGGCCCCTTGGATTTTAATTTACTCTTGGGTCGTGATTATACTTATGCCATGGGAGCGCTTGTCTCCTCTCTCTTTCGTGTGATGTGCTTTCCGCACCAAGGTCGGATTACGACCATCGATCAGCTTGTGTTCCTGGGTCCTAATATGCAAGCTAGTTCACCATCATCCCTGCCAAATCTTTATTTTCTAATTGTGTCATCCTCGCCACATGTCAATTATGTGGCTACCTGTCCTATGCTTGTACTCAGTGATAGCGTTGTTGTGCATCGTGTGCTAGGGGCATCGGGTCTAGAATTCAAAGATGTTTTCCTTCCATCGGACGGGAAACCCTTGGAAGCTATGAATTCTTATTCATTATGATGGGGTCTGTCAGAGAAGAGTTCATTTTCTTGTGCCAAGCTCCTTAAAAAATGAAACAAGCTATTATGAGGATAGTTCTTTTAATGTGTCAACCTCATTAAAATAATGAAACACACTCCCGTTAAATTCGAGTCTTTGTTTAGATCTCGTAAAATCCCAGTCAAGTCTTTCCTTTAATCTCGTAATTTGAACCTTCAATCCATCTTCCTTTCATATGGATTGAAGCTTAGCGGGCATGTACCTCGAATTGAGTAACCATGTTGGGGGCATGCTTACTTTTTTCAAGCATAGTTTGTTTCCGTTTCAAGCTTTTCTAAAAATGAAACCAGTTTCAAGCATAGTTTATCTTTGTTTCAAGCTTGTGTAAAAATGAAACCAAATTCAAGCAGAGTTTCCTGATTTCAAGCTTGTGTAAAAATGAAACCATTCCCATTTTTCCTCTCGTGATTGCCATTTGATCAGCCTGTTTTTTCGAGATGAGCCTTGGTTTTCTCACCTCATCATCACTATCTGCTTGGCCGATCATATTCCTTCGCTTGGTTGCTTCATCCATTCCTAGGGAACTACTGCAATGAGTGGTCTTGTTAGCCAGCCTCTTAACATTTACTTGTTTTGAGTAGTTCCACCATTACCGGAACCAATAGCTACCCTTTATACCACTCGTTCCTCTAGGAGGAGTCAAATTTTAGCTCTTTTCTGACTCTCAAAACATGAAAATATTGTCGAGACTCTTGTCATTTTGAACTCATTAAATGGCTGTGAAATGATTTCTACCTAGTATACGTTTACCCATTTTTCGGGTTGGGACAGATTATTTACGAGAAATGAATACCTTAGCCTTTTGTGACTAAGAGGTTCTTTTAGATATTGTTTTCTACCTTTTCGGATTTGAGAGACTATTTACGAAAAGGGCCTTGCTGGAGTTTTCTTTTCTGCTTCTCTTAAAACTCTCTAAACATGAAAATATGTTGAGTTCTTCCTTTGTGAGACTCGTTAAAACTAAATGACATCGGATATAGTCATCATGACGTTACTCGAGTTCCTCCTTCCTAGGGCTCGTAAAATGTACTAGGTCGGATTTGTCCGAACAACAAACTTATATGAAAATCATATGGTATCCTCTTCAATCTTGTGTAAAAATAAAGAGGTACTCACTAGAAATGGTGGGGGAAAATGGAAGTTATTCATCAGTTGTGTCGGCAGTATGTCACTCTTCAACATGACACTTTTTTTCAATTCGTGTCAGGTTGGGATATATTCATTCTGTCATTTTTCCTCCATGGGTTTGGGAAATCCGTTTACCTCTCATTCAATTAAAAATATTTTCAACATGACCTCTGATCCTATTTGAGTCAAATGTCACAAATTCCAGAGTCGTGTTGCTGATATTTTCAAGAGAAAATCCTTATGCAGTTTGTACATTTCTTGATCCTTTGTTTTAGTCTTGATTCACACTCATATTACCTTCTCTGTTTCGTGTCGATGATGTGGGATTCATTATGACCCTCCTTCAATGGATCACTTCCTGTCGACTTCAGCTCATTATCCAGGAAGTTGATCTAGAGACTCCTTTCTGGTACCTTAGAGTTTGCATGCCCTAATGGAAAGTTCTTCGCATTCGACGACAGGTTCACACTATCGGCCTTCGATCGATTGATTTCACAGCTGTTTGACTTCAACTCACTATTCACATTCTATGGATTGTACTAGTAGTACCTTGAGAGCCATTGAAATTATGGGTGGTTTCTATCGCACTTGTTAACAGTTCACATCATTGACCGGTAATCAAGTGATTTTCTAGCATGTTTGACTTCAACACGTCTATTCACATGTTGGAATTTGTACTTTGATCGGGTGGTGTTGGAGCACAAGACCCTGGGCTTCGATCACAAAATTCTAGGCTGCGAGGAGTGATGATTCATTCATGATTATTTACGTGATTCTTTAGATGGATGGTTGTGACCATACCCTGGGTTCTCTTCTTTTGATCCTCTCTATATGGATGGCTGCGCCCATACCGTGGATCTATTTCATATGATCCCTTTATTCGGATGGGTGCGTCCATGCCGAGGATCCATTCACATGATCCTTTTCTTAATGGATAGTTGCACCTATGCCATGGATTCACGTATTTTCAATAGAGATTTCAGTTATGTCTATGTATCTATGCTTGATTTGCAGGTCTCCCGACAATAGAATCTGGTTCCTTTCACCTATTTGTAAAGAATTTCACCCCTCACTCATGTTCGGACTTCATACTTTAGGGGGCATCTGTTACACAATAATTTGTCACTGTCCTTGTACTCCCCGTTCCTTGATCCTGGAGGACCCATATAGTGACCCTTGTGTACTTTCTAAGCATGGAATACATACCCCTGAACCACATTTTGTCTGCCAAATCATCTCCCTTTACAAATTTTTAGAAGATTCATTGTAAAAACCAGATTTTCAAGGTTGGCTCTAGTTGCCTGTTATGTCCTCGCGCCAATGAGGAAAATTAACACTAAGCCCGCACCAGTTAGCACTCTGTCTCAGTGAACTGCCCACACCAATCTATTTATGGAATGTTTTTTAAAAAGAAAGGTGAAGTTTCGATCACAACAACTTCATGGATGAGTCATAGTGAGTGGTTCAACTGAATAACCATGGCTTTCCTCCTTTGGCCTCTTGTTTCCACCTTATGGGGAAACCTCCCAAGGGATAAGGCCTCCCTTCCACTATTGTAGGGATCCCAACCTCCTCCTCTCCTCTATAAATATATCCATCTTCCATTTATGTGCTAGCTAAATGGCTAAATAGTTGAACAGATAGCTGAAAGAGTTAACATAGAGGAAAGAAGAAATCATAGCTTTGGGAGAATAGTGCAGAGTATGATTGTTTTTTCATGATTGGGAACATAGTGAGATCTTAGACCTTTGCGTGTGGAAGTGTTGCAAATGTGCTTGGATACGAACCTGCCAAAGGAGAGCCTCAACATCAAGGCTTGTTTGTAAACTCCCCTTGTCTTTATCATAATAAAACACGTCTGATGTTTATCTTCCACTCATGTTTACATTTATAATGAGATTTATAGCATTCCTTGATCAGCTAGATAGGTTGTAATTATTTCTATGTTTGTCATGGTTTTATGCCTTTCGTGTTGTCTTGACTGTCTATATAGGTAATCAAACATTGGCAGCAGCGTGTATCGAGCTGGAGAAGAGAAACGGATCAAGAAGCTTCGACGGAAGAAGACAACAGAGCATCATAATGAGGTAGGACATCTTCCTTGCTCTGAATTTCATTTACAATCTAGGAAAGTATATGTTAGTATGTTTCCATAGTTGCTAGACCCACCCTAGGGCTAGAGGGATCTCCTCCATTTGTAGAGGGGATTTACCTGGACAACAGATACTCATCTGGAAAAGAATCCTCAATAGCAGTGCAATCATCACTTATGGTTAATCTAGATAGGAAATCAACAACTAGATTATCTTTTCCAGGTTTATCTATAATAGTAATTTGTCAAATTCTTGTAATAGAAATAACCATTGTGTAACTCTACCATTAGTAACAAGTTTTTTCATTAAAAATTGAATTGCAGCATGTTCAGTGTGTACAAATACTTGGTACTCTGTGATGTAGTGCCAAAATTTGTTGATAGCATGCACTACTGCTAGGAATTATTTCTCAGTAACAATGTAGTTAATTTCTGCTGGAGTTAAGTTCTTTCTGATGTAATATATGGCATAAGGCTTCTTATCCTCCAGCTGCCACAAAAAAACACCCACAACCATGTTAGATGTGTCATTGTAGCAATATGAAATGGAAATTCCCAGTTTTGTCTTCGTAAAATAGATGCTGTTGTTACACAGTTCTTCAACTTTAAAAGGCCTGATCACACTTTTCTGTCTACACACAAATTCTGCATCTTTCATCAATAATGAAAATATAGGATATGCAATCTTTGAAAAACTCTCTATAAACCTCCTATAGTATCCAGCATGTCCAAAAAAACTACGTACCCATTTTGGAGTCCTAGGGGTCGATATTTTAAATATTACCTCAATTTTTGTAGGATCTACCTTGATTCCATCTGCTGAAATGAAATATCCTAGCACAACTCCCTCGATCATCATCGTGTGGCATTTTTTCATGCTTAGAGAAACATTAGTTTATTCACAATGTTCCAGAACTTTCTCCAAGTTAGTTAATGCTTTCTCAAAGGCATCCTCGTAGGGTGTAAAATCATCCATAAATATTTCAAGACAATCATTGAAAAGATAAAAAACAAATACCTAATATTTCCCTTTGAAAGGTTGCTGGTGCATTGCAGAGACCAAAGGGAACAACTTTGTATGCAAAATTACCCCATGGACAAGTAAAGGTTGTGTTGGCTTGATCTTCTATAGCAATATGTATTTTATTATAGCCACTAAACCCATCTAGAAATGAATTTTTTCTTTTTCCAGAAAGAGTATCCAAGACCTGAACAATAAATGGTAAGGGAAAATGATCCTTTTGAGTGGCCTTGTTAAGTTCTCTATAGTCAACACAATCCCTCCATTTTCCATTCTTCTTCGTAACTATGACAAGCAGAGACACCCATTGATTGTCAAAAACAGGGTAGATGAAATTAACATTAAGGAGTTTTTGCAATTCTTCTTTTACTATCTCCTTAAGTGAGAGGTTCATTCGGTGCTAAGGTTGTCTAACATGTTTGTAATATTCTTTAAGTTAAATGTGGTGAGTGCATAGGTTAGGATGGATTCCTTTCATATCAGTATCATCCCATGGAAATTCCTTTTTGTAATTCTGTAACAGTTGTATTAGAAATCTATTTTGTTCAGTAGTCAGGTTAGGATTTATTTTTAAAATTTTTCTAGGTTCGATTTCAACGAGAATGCTGATAGTAAGTGGAGTTGTTTTCAAATGTTCAATAATTACATCATCTTCCTTACCTTCTTCTCCCAAATTTCTAGTGGAGGCAATAGGGATTGGATTACTGATAAAACCATTAATAATATTGTCCTCTATTTCATCCTTAAAGTATTGTGCTTTTCCAAGCATGAGAAGAGGTAGGGAAAGATCAGATTCAGGTAAAAATTCATCCCACCAAGGACTATTCGAATCAATATGAGTTCTTTCTGGGGGATAAAGATTTAGGTTCTGAGTGGCCTGTCCATCTAAGATCACCATAGATCCAGACCTACATCCAATATATGCATCTTCAGTGGCTAGCCATGGTCTTCCCAAGAATAAAGGATGACCCCCCAGATTGGATTTGGTTTGTAAGATGAGAAAGTCAATTGGATAGTTCCAGGAGGCCAAAGTGATAACCATATCTTCAATCATTCATTCGGGCTTAACACGGGACCTATCTACTAGTTCAAGAATTATAGGTGTAGGTCTAAGTCCATGAAGTCCAAGAGAGATGAAGAGGTCTTTAGTCATAATGTTAATAAATACCCCTAGATCAATCAAGGTATTGGTTATAGGATGATTGTCAATAGGGACAGTCACTGTGGGGTTCCCTAGGTCATTATACTTGGTCAACAAAGGCTGATCAATCATAAGATCGGATAATTTTCCCATGACATGGATAGTAGCAGGGTCTTTAGGTTTCCTTCCAGGTCTTTTGAGACATAGATCCCTCATTGTTTTAGCATAGATATGCACTTCCTTAAGAGATTGTAATAGCAGAATATGTACATATAAATTTTGCAGCTCCTTCAAGAATTCAGATTCAGGTTGTAAGACTAGCCTAGTTTCAATTAATTGTTGAGGGTATGGGGGATTTTGAATGCTAACAGATGATTTAGATACCACAGATTTACTAGCCTTACTCAGACTGGTTGCTGTAGGAACAACAGACCTTCACGAGATGGAAGTTACAGATGTAACAACGAGTGTTTTGTCAGCTGTTACATGTGTAAAAGTTGCCTCAGAATAGTCCATATTCCTCCTGGGTGATTCACTTTATTCGATAATAATGGGGGTGTGTTCAGATATGATTACTTTCCCTGACCGAAGCTGAACCTCGTTAAGTCCAATAGGAGTGATAATTTAAGTCTGGAGGGTAACTAGAGAATCCATGCTCTAGGCTGCCTTATTATTTGGATTGGGGTTAGGTTGTACAGGTAATTGGGGTCGGAAAGAAGGTGTAGGACTCTGAATAGAAGGCATTTCTAACTGTTGGTGTTGCATTGGTATTGGAGGGGGAAATTGATGTTGGCCATAGCCTCTCCAGTTCTAACCCCAAGGATTGGGTTGTGATGGAGGATATTGCGTTGGTGGAGGAGATGGCCACTGGTTCCATGGTGAAGGAAATTGTGTTAAGGAAGGAGTAGGATACTGCCATGGGTATTGTTGACTATTATAAATACTATTCCAGGATAAAAAGAAGAAAAATATGAAGGCATACCTATAGGTCGCGGCTACCATGGTCTCTTTGATCCAATAAAATAAGAATATTGAACATCCTCACTTGATTCTTGGAGTACCGCCTTAAGTCTGGCCAACTCAAGACACTGATTTGTAGAGTGCGACAACTCACAAATGTTGCATAAGTTGACACTATTCAGTCCGCATTCTATTTCCAAATGTTTCGTTCTGCATCGGGGATAGAATATTGCAAAGGATGCTTCAGCTTATGCTTGTGCCTTATTGACTTGTACAGTAGTGATATGGGCAGAGAGAGTGTTAAGGATATTGGTTTTAAAATCCTTGAATAAGTTCCCGATCTCTACTCTGGTTACTCCTCCACCTGTGGACTTCTGTATCCAGAGTGAAGGGTCCTGAACTAAAACTTTCCCTTTGATCGATCCTGTTGACCTACGTAGGCAAAGCTTCATTATCTCATCAAATGTTTCTTGCGATATGTCTCATTTTCCTATTATATTCATATGTTCCAGATAATCATCTCGTCAACCTCTTAAGAATATTAGTTTAGAATCTTCGGATTCGTTACCTAACTGAATCTGCGAATTGTAGTGAATCATCGATAACCTTCCATTTCTCCCTTTTGTAATTCTCGTACTTTGTCCTTCAAATACCTAGTTAGGTATTAGTCCTAATACTTGTTGAAAATGCAACAAGATGATGGAGCTTACTGAAATGAAGTCGCCTTCACTAAGTGGGCCCGCAGGCTATTTTTGGCGCAAAGTCTATTTTTAGACATATGGATCATGGCCTATGAGTTGCAGGATGCTATTTATGGATGATTGGTCGAGTTGGTAAAAATAGATGGACCTCTATTTTTAGACATTGGGCGGTTTCTATTTTTAGACTGTCGAGCTAAAAATAGAACAGTCAAATATTATTAACCCTTAATAATATTTAGACTATAAATATTATCTTATCCTCTTGGAGCACTTCAGTTTGATGCTTGGATGTGGCACATGCAGCTGACAGAAGGAAATACGCTTTTCCTAAGGGTTAGTTGAGCTATTGCATGGTTGACTTCAGTTAGAACTCATGTGGCAGATTTTGGTGGAGTTGTGTTCGGTTTAACTTAGTTGAACTAGTTGTATTTAGTCTAACTGATAAATACACTAGTGATGAGTGGTGTGAATTAATTATTAATTAATTCACTAATTATTAAATCATAAATCAACTAAAGAACACATCAGTTAACTGCAATGCATGGACAGTTTAGTGGAGACCAGTGTTAGAGGTGGGTGAAAGGGTGAGTCTACTATCAGTTGTGACTATGGTTGTGCATGAGATTTGCACACACATTGATTGAGATTTCCAATGAGGATTGCGCAGTACAAACCAGGTGGATTTGAACTTGGATCTCATCATTATTCATCTTGGATTGCGCAGTAGAGGCAGGCAGACTTGTGGAGGAGATTTGAACCTGTGACTTGTTCATCTTCTGTGCTAGTTTGTGTGTAGCATGTGAGATAGTGCTAAGAGCTGTGAGAGCTTTGTGCTATGTATTGTTACATGTTCTCTATCATTATAATATACAGATAGTTGGGGGTTTTCAGCTGTATGCTTTCCCCATTACATACCGTGTTATATGTGTGCTTGATTGTGTTTTAATGTGCGCATGCGACTGCTTCTATTTCCACAAATTGATGATCAATTGTAGAAGAGGTTATGTATTATGCATGAAGTTTATTTAATGGAGGTGTAATCGTGATAATTCTGAATATAATAATTTAGCTATTATCCAAATTTCCAAGTATGGTAGCAAATAGAAATTGATCATCGGATCTATTACAGTGATTACAATTATTTCGGTAGACAGAGTCTGTAACGGGCCAGGTAGCCTCTGGATCCATCCTTTCTTTGAAAGGTGATATATCCAGTAAATGCCCCTACAGTCGATCTCTGTGCTAGAAATATTTTTTTCTCACAGATCGGAAGCGGTTGAGTTTTGAGCTGGTGGAATTTGAATTTGCAGCAGAATTTGGAATTCAAATTTGCAACAGTTTTCTTGGTGTCGAAGTCAAAATGTCTTTCAACAGATTGCGACTGGAGTATGCCGTTGAGGGCAGCTCAAATTATGTTGCATGGAAGGATAGAATGGAGGCAGTATTAGATGATAACGGGCTAAAGGATTTCATAGATGCTGAGGTCCCAAAGCCTACTGATGCTACTCAAGTTGAGGCTTGGCAAAAGAAGATGGCAAAATGTCAAAGGATTCTGTTGGAAGGCGTGAAGGATCACATTGTATCCAGCATGCATGGAAAAGCTTCTCCATACTTTATGTGGAAAGCGTTGACATATTTATTCCAAAGCAAGAGCGACCAGAGGAAGTTGGCGCTCAAGGATAAACTTAGACACATAAAGATGGAGAAACGCGACAGTATGCCCAAGTACCTCACGAAGTTCATCCAATGCAGGGATGAGCTGGGAAGTGTGGGGGTGACTGTAGATGATGAGGAATTGGTGAGATTGGCTCTCCTTGGTCTTCCGAAGAGTTGGCATGCCTATCAGGATTCTGTTAATGGTCGGGAGAAATTGCCAGGATGGGAGCGACTTTGGTTGGATCTTGTGCAAGAGGAGATAAGGCGGAGTACCAGGGACGGATCTTCATCAAAGGCATCTGATGAAGAAAATTGTGTTTTGGCTACCAAATAAAATAAGGGGAAGAGCAAGAAATCTTCTCATTCCAGTGCGAAAGGCAAGAAGCAGTACATGTCCAAGGTGAAGTGTTTTCACTATCACCAGCACGGACATTATGCCACAAATTGTCTGCAGAAGAAGAAAAATAAGCATGTTGCTGGATCTGTAGCAGGAGAGGCCTTAGCCTCGCAGTTTGAGCTAGATTTGGAGAGAGCTCATAGCACCTCATAACCCACAGCAGAATGGGGTTGCTGAGCGGAAGAACAGAACGATCGTGGGTGCTGCACGGGCGATGTTGCATGATCAGGGCCTACCCATTCATTTGTGGGCGGAGGCATGCAATACTGCAGTATATGTGCAGAACCGTTGTCCTCACAAGATACTTGGCATGAGTACACCGGAGGAGGCGTTTTCTGGCAAGAGGCCTGATATTTCCCATTTTAGGATTTTTGGTTCACTTGTCTACATGCATGTGATGAAGGATGCCAGGAAGAAGCTGGAGCTGAAAGTAGAGGTTGGGATATTTTTGGGGTACACTGATACACCCCACAACTATCGTGTGTATTTTCCAAACAGTCACAAGACTGTTGTGCGATGGGATATCAAATTTTAGGAGGAGAAAGCCATGAAGTGTTCGCTTGAGAGGGAGCCACACTTGCATGCAGATGAGGAGCTATTAGTTCCTAAGGATGAGCTTCAGGATGTGGATCAGCCACAAGAGGAAGTAATTTTATGGAGGAAGAGACTACCTGTTGGGGCCACCAACCATCAGAGGGCGCAAGCGCACTACAGAAGCTGAGCGACTGGCTCAAGATGCAGAGAAGGTTGTAGGACCACCTACAGCACAGCGTAGACAGAGATAGTCACCGGACCGGTACACTGGATACATGGCTCTTGTGAGAAAATGTGTCGTGACAAAGCCATTCTCTTTTGAGGAAGCTGTGGAGGACCCCGCATGGGTAGATGCCATGGTGGAAGAGTATGATTCGATTGTCAGAAACAGTGCAAGGGAGATTGTCCCAAGGCTGGAGGGGAAATTAGTGGTGGGTTCGAGATGGATCTACAAATTGAAGCAGGCGGCTGACGGGAATGTGGAGAAGTACAAGGCAAGATTTGTTGCCCGAGGCTTCTCACAGATAGAGGGGATCGATTATGAGGAGACCTTTGCACCTGTCGCAAGGTACTCTTCCATACAGACGATCCTAGCTCTCTCAGCGCTGATGGGGTGGCACATCCATCAGATGGATGTGAAGACTGCGTTCCTCAACGGAGTCATTGAGGAGGAGGTGTACATAGAGTAGCCCGAAGGTTTCGAGATCTTCAACAGTGAGTCGCATGTGTGCAGACTCAAGAGAGAAATGTATGGGTTGAAACAAGCACCTCGTGCTTGGTACACACGGATTGACAGTTATTTCACCAGAATTGGATTCTCCAAGAGTGAGGCGGATCCTAACCTGTACCAGATTATGGTGGAGGGGAAGTTGCTGATCATTGTACTTTATGTAGATGATCTGATTTTGGCGGGTGATGAGCTGTTGATACTTTCATGCAAGGATGATCTTGCTAGAGAGTTTGAGATGAAGGACTTGGGCCTCCTTCATTATTTCTTGGGATTGGAAATTTGGCAGTGCAGTGATCGACTGTTTGTTTCTGAGGGTAAGTATGCCCGGGAGATACTGGAGAAGTTCAACATCCATGGCTGCAAGCCTGTTTATACTCCTCTTCCTGGAGGTTGGAGGAAGCAGGATGCTACTTCAGCGGAAGTAGTGGATGCCACTGTTTATCGACAGTTGGTGGGGTCGCTTATGTATCTGGTCAATACACGACCTGATATATGCTATGCTGTTAACCAGATTTCACAAGCTATGGTTAAGCCTACCAAGATCTTCTGGAAGGCAGGCAAGAATGTATTGCGTTATGTTAGAGGCACATCGAGATATGGCTTGTGGTACAGACAGGAGGATGAGATGAAGCTTTGTGGCTTCACGGATGCAGATTGGGCACGGAGCCCAATGGACAGAAAGAGCACATCTGGAGGGATCTTCAGTATCGGGTCAACAACAGTTTCTTGGTATAGTAGGAAGCAAAGATCCATGGCACTCAGTTCAGCAGAGGCCGAGTATATGGCAGCAAGCTTGGCTGCATGCGAGGCTATATGGATGAGGAAGATCCCTGTCAGATTGTTTTGGTCACACTTGGAGCCTACTGTGATTTATTGTGATAACCAAAGTTGCATTAAATTCTCGAATAATCCAGTATTTCATGATAGATCCAAACACATCGACATCAGGTACCATCATATCAGAGATTGTGTGCAGCGGAGAATCATGTTACTTTCATACATTCCCACGGAGGATCAGGATGTTGATATCTTGATTAACGCACTCACTAGGAGAAAATTCGAATGCCACAGAGGCAGGATAGGGGTCGCAGATAATCCATATCTTGTTGAGAGGGAGTGTTGAAAATGCAACAAGATGATGTAGCTTAGTGAAAAGAATTCGCCTTCACTAAGTGGGCCCGCAGGCTATTTTTGGCGCAAAGTCTATTTTTAGACTATGTCTATTTTTAGACATATGGATCATGGTCTATGAGTTGCAAGATGCTATTTATGGATGATCGGTCAATTTGGTAAAAATAGATGGAGCTTTATTTTTAGACATTGGGCGGAATCTATTTTTAGACTGCCGGGCTAAAAATAGAACAGTCGAATATTATTAACCCTTAATAATATTTAGACATCCTCTTGGAGCACTTCAGTTTGATTCTTGGATGTGGCACATGCAGCTGACAGAAGGAAATATGCTTTTACTAAGGGTTATTTGAGCTATTGCATGGTTGACTTCAGTTAGAACTCATGTGGCAGAATTTGGTGGAGTTGATGAGACAGTTGGTGGAGTTGTGTTCGGTTTAACTTAGTGGAACTAGTTGTATTTAGTCTAACTGATAAATACACTAGTGATGAGTGGCGTGAATTAATTATTAATTAATTCACTAATTATTAACTCATAAATCAACTAAATAACACATCACTTAACTGCAATGCATGGACAGTTCAGTGGAGACCAGTGTTAGAGGTGGGTGAAAGGGTGAGTCTACTATTAGTTGTGACCATGGCTGTGCATGAGATTTGCACACACATTGATTGAGATTGCCAATGAGAATTGCGCAGTACAAGCCAGGTGGATTCGAACTTGGATCTCATAATTATTCATCTTGGATTTCGCAGTAGAGGCAGGCAGACTTGTGGAGGAGATTTGAACCTGTGACTTGTTCATCTTCCGTGCTAGTTTGTGTGTAGCATGTGAGATAGTGCTAAGAGCTATGAGAGATTTTTGTTATGTATTGTTACATGTTATATATCTTTATAATATACACATATTTGGGGTTTTCAGCTGTATGCTTTCCCCATTACATATTGTGTTATATGTGTGCTTGATTATGTTTTAATGTGCACATGCGACTGCTTCTATTTCCGCATATTGATGATCAATTGTAGAAGAGGTTATGTATTATGCATGAAGCTTAAATAGTTTGTAATCAGGATAATATTGGTGAATAATTCAGCTATTATTCAAATTTCTACATGGTATTAGAGCGAAAATTGATCATCAGATCTATTACAGTGATTACAATTTATTTCGGTAGACAGAGTCTGTAAGCGGGCCAGGTAGCCTCTGGATCCATCCTTTCTCTGAAAGGTGCTATATCTAGTAAATGCCCCTACAGTTGATCTATGTGCTAGAAATAATTTTTTCTCACAGATCGGAAGCGGTTGAGTTTTGAGCTAGTGGAATTCAAATTTGCAGCAGAATTTGGAATTCGAATTTGCAGCAGTTTTCTTAGTGTCGAAGTCAAAATGTATTTCAACGGATTGCGACTGGATTATGCCCTTGAGGGAAGCTCAAATTATGTTGCATGGAAGGACAGAATGGAGGCAGTATTAGATGATAACGGGCTGAAGGATTTCATAGATGCTGAGGTCCCAAAGCCTACTGATGCTGCTCAAGTTGAGGCTTGGCAAAAGAAGATGGAAAAATGTCAAAGGATTTTGTTGGAGGGAGTGAAAGATCACATTGTATCTAGCATGCATGGAAAAGCTTCTCCATAGTTGATGTGGAAAGCATTGACAGATTTATTCCAAAGCAAGAGCAACTAGAGGAAGTTGGCACTCAAGGATAAACTCAGACACATAAAGTTGGAGAAAGGCGACAGTATGCCCAAGTACCTCACGAAGTTCATCCAATGCAGGGACGAGCTGGGAAGTGTGGGGGTGACTGTAGATGATGAGGAATTGGTGAGCTTGGCTCTCCTTGGTCTCTCGAAGAGTTGGCATGCCTATCAGGATTCTGTCAATGGTCGGGAGAAATTGCCAGGATGGGAGCGACTTTGGTCGGATCTTGTGCAACAGGAGATAAGGCGGAGTACCAGGGACGGATCTTCATGAAAGGCATCTGATGAAGAAAATTGTGCTTTGGCTGCCAAAGAAAAGAAGGGGAAGAGCAAGAAAGCTTATCATTCCAGTTTGAAAGGCAAGAAGTAGGACATGTCCAAGGTGAAGTGTTTTCACTGTCACCAGCACGGACATTATGCCACAAATTGTCCACAGAAGAAGAAAAATAAGCATGCTGCTGGATCTGCAGTGGGAGAGGCCTTATCCTCACAGTTTGAGCTAGATTTTTCTCTGATCGCATGCTTGGTCTCAATTGTGATGGGATTAGTATGGTTCTTGGACAATGGTGCATCTTTTCACATGACTGGAGATCGAGATCTGTTTTCAGATCTGGATGAGAAAGATCTTGGAGTGCACATCGAGATGGGCGGTGATGGTAGATATAGTGCGACCGGTATCCGTACCATTTCCTTTGAGAGGGAGTCTGGTAAACCCTTCATATTGAAAGAAGTGATGCATGTTCCAGAATTGAAGAAGAATCTGATCTCTGTGGCGATGTTAGAAGACAAGGGGTACGATGTTGTCTTCAGCGAAGGAAAGGCTTTCATGCTCAGTAAGACAACTGGATAAACCCAGAAGATAGGGGTTCGAGTCAAGAACCTTTATCAGTTGCAAGTAGATGGCTGCGTAGCAATGGCATGCAAGGCGGAAGGAGTGGTGAGCCAGGATGATGGCGAGTTGTGGCACTGGAGATTGGGCCACCTTCACCATGGAGCTTTGAAGATACTGCAGCAGATTTCTACTGGGCTTCCTAAGGGCACTCTTGCGCTGTCAGATCAGTGCAAGGGGTGTACCTTGGGAAAATTTGTTAAAGCCACCTTTCACGAGAAGGATAGTCACACCACAACGATCCTTGAGAGAATTCACACAGACGTGTGTGGACCTTTCTCAGTAGCTTCGACAACAAAGCACATGTACTATGTGATGTGATGATTATTCTCGGAAGTGCTGGATCTTCTTCATGCAGAAGAAGAGCGAAACGTACTCAAAGTTCTGTGAGTTTGAGGCGCTGGTCGAGAAGGAATCGGGGAAGCATGTGAAGGCTCTTAGGAGCGACAATGGTGGTGAATTCATCTCTGTTGAATTCAAGGACTTTTGCAGTGCAAAAGGAATTCGGAGAGATCTCATAGCACCTCATAACCCACAGTAGAACGCGGTTGCTGAGCGGAAGAACAGAATGATCGTGGGTGCTGCACGGGCGATGTTGCATGATCAGGGCCTACCTATTCACTTGTGGGCGGAGGCATGCAATACCACAGTATATGTGCAGAACCGTTGTCCTCACAAGATACTTGGCATGAGTACACTGGAGGAGGCGTTTTCTAGCAAGAGGCCTGATATTTCCCATTTAAGGATTTTTGGTTCACCTGTCTACATGCATGTGACGAAGGATGGTAGGAAGAAGCTGGAGCCGACCACAGAGGTTGGGATATTTTTGGGGTACACTGATACACCCCACAACTTTCGTGTGTATTTTATAGATAGTCACAAGACTGTTGTGCGACGGGATATCAGATTTTAGGAGGAGAAAGCCATGAAGTGTTCGCTTGAGAGGGAACCACACTTGCATGCAGATGAGGAGCTATTAGTTCCTAAGGATGAGCTTCAGGATGTGGATCAGCCACAAGAGGAAGTTCATGGAGTGGAAGATACCACTCATGCAGCGCCAACCATCAGAGGGCGCAAGCGCACTGCAGAAGCAGAGCGACTGGCTCAAGATGCAGAGAAGGTTGTAGGACCACCTACAGCACAGCGCAGATAGAGACAATCACCGGACCGGTACATTGGATACATTGCTCTTGTGAGAAAATGTGTCATGACAGAGCCATCCTCTTTTGAGGAAGCTATGGAGGACCCCGCATGGGTAGATAACATGGTGGAAGAGTATGATCTGATTTTCAGAAACAGTGCATGGGAGATTGTCCCAAGGCCGGAGGGGAAATCAGTGGTGGGTTCGAGATGGATCTACAAAGTGAAGCAGGCAGTTGACGGGAGTGTGGATAAGTACAAGGAAAGATTTGTTTCCCGAGGCTTCTCACAGATAGAGTGGATCGATTATGAGGATACCTTTGCACCTGTCGCAAGGTACTCTTCCATACAGACGATCCTACCTCTCTCAGCGCTGATGGGGTGGCACATCCATCAGATGGATGTGAAGACTGTGTTCCTCAATGGAGTCATTGAGGAGGAGGTGTACACAGAGTAGCCTGAAGGTTTCGAGATCTTTAGCAGTGAGTCGCATGTGTGTAGACTCAAGAGAGCGTTGTATGGGTTGAAACAAGCACCTCGTGCTTGGTACAAACGGATTGACAGTTATTTCACCGGACTTGGATTCTCCAAGAGTGAGGCGGATCTTAACCTGTACCAGATTGTGGTGGAGGGGAAGTTGCTGATCAATTTACTTTATGTAGATGATCTGATTTTGACGGGTGATGAGCTATTGATACTTTCATGCAAGGAGGATCTTGCTAGAGAGTTTGAGATGAAGGACTTGGGCCTCCTTCATTATTTCCTGGGATTGGAAATTTGGTAGCGGAGTGATGGATTGTTTGTTTCTGAGGGTAAGTATGCCCGGGAGATACTGGAGAAGTTCAACATGCATGGCTGCAAGCTTGTTGATACTCCTCTCCCTGGAGGTTGGAGGAAGGAGGATGCTACTTCAGCGGAAGTAGTGGATGCCACTGTTTATTGACAGTTGGCGGGGTCGCTTATGTATCTGGTCAATACATGACCCGATATATGCTATGCTGTTAAACAGATTTCACAAGCTATGGTTAAGCCTACCAAGCTCTTCTGGAAGGCAGGCAAGCATGTATTGCATTATCTTAGAGGCACATCAGGATATGGCTTGTGGTACAGACAGGAGGATGAGGTGAATCTTTGTGGCTTCACGAATGTAGATTGGGCAAGGAGCCCAATGGACAGAAAGAGCACATCTGGAGGGATCTTCAGTATCAGGTCGAGAGCAGTTTCTTGGTATAGCAGGAAGCAGAGATCTGTGGCACTCAGTTCAGCAGAGGCCGAATATATGGCAGCAAGCTTGGCTGCATGTGAGGCTATATGGATGAGGAAGATCCTGGTCGGATTGTTCGGGTCACACTTGGAGCCTACTATGATTTATTGTGATAACCAGAGTTGCATTAAACTCTCGGCTAATCTAGTATTTCGTGATAGATCCAAACACATCGACATCAGGTACCATCATATCAAAGATTTTGTGCAGTGGAGAATCATGTTACTTTCATACATTCCCACGGAGGATCAGGATGCTCATATCTTAACGAAGGCACTCACCAGGAGAAAATTAGAATACCACAGAGGTAGGATAGGGGTTGTAGATAATCCATATCTTGTTGAGAGGGAGTGTTGAAAATTCAACAAGATGATGGAGCTTAGTGAAAATAAGTCGCCTTCACAAAGTGGGCCCGCATGCTATTTTTGGCGCAAAGTCTATTTTTAGACTATGTATATTTTTAGACATATGGATCATGGTCTATGAGTTACAGGATGCTATTTATGGATGATTGGTCAAGTTGGTAAAAATAGATGGACCTTTATTTTTATACATTGGGCGGAATCTATTTTTAGACTGCCGGGCTAAAAATAGAATAGTCGAATATTATTAACCCGTAATAATATTTAGACTATAAACATTATCTTATCCTCTTGGAGCACTTCAGTTTGATGCTTGGATGTGGCACATGTAGCTGACAGAAGGAAATACGCTTTTCCTAAGGGTTAGTTGAGCTATTGCATGGTTGACTTCAGTTAGAACTCATGTGACATAGTTTCTGGTGGAGTTGATGAGACAACAGGTGGAGTTGTGTCTTTATTAATCCTGTTGAACTAGCAGATTTAGTCCAACCGATAAATACACTAGTATGAGTGGTGTGAATTAATTATTGGAATTAATTCAATAATTATTAACTCATGTAACCAACTAAATAACACATCGTTTAACTGCAATGCATGGACAGCCTAAAGGAGACCAAAGAGTTAGAGGTGGTGAAAGGGTGAGTCTACTATCAGTTGTGACTATAGCTGTGCATGATATTTGCACACACATTGATTGAGATTGCCAATGAGGATTGCGCAGTACAAGCCAGGTGGATTCAAACTTGGATCTCATCATTATTCATCTTGGATTGTGCAGTAGAGGTAGGCAGACTTGTGGAGGAGATTTGAACCTGTGACCTGTTCATCTTCCATGCTAGTTTGTGTGTAGCATGTGAGATAGTGCTGAGAGCTGTGAGAGCTTTGTGCTATGTATTGTTACATTTTATCTATCATTATAATATATAGATAGTTGGGGGTTTTCAGCTGTATGCTTTCCCCATTACATACTGGGTTATATGTGTGCTTGATTATGTTTTAATGTGCGCATGCGACTACTTCTATTTCCGCATATTGATGATCAATTGTAGAAGATCTTATGTATTATGCATGAAGCTTAAATAGTGTTTAATCAGGATAATATCGGTGAATAATTCAACTATTATTCAAATTTATACAATACTTAAAGAGAAAGGATTCTCTCATATCATTCCATGTTCGAATTGTGCCAGCACCCAATCTCATGAACCACCTAAATGCTGCTCCTTTCAGATTAGTAGGGGATAATTTCATCTTCTAGGGGTCTGAAGTATAGTCATAACCTTTATACAGCACATCAAATTCGAACAGAAAGGTATTAGGATCCTCAACAGCCATCTCTTGAAAGGATGGTAGGGATGATAAAGGGATGTTCTTCATAGGAACCTGATCCCATGTTACTACGATTGGGAATTCAAAAGTAATAGAGCTATCTGTTTTAAAATTTTCATCCCCCATGTCTAATTCTTCTTGATAGGATGAAATAGCCTTGGAGTTCACTGGAGATTGAAAAATAGAAGGATCAGGCTGCTCCAGGATCAATTGTTTAATAACTCTACCAGCGTCCAATTGATGATCAACTGATTGTTGTTCTTCAGGTTCCTGATGATCCCCATTGGTCTCTATATTTCCTTCAATTCTCATAACCCAATCAATAATTCTCCATTGTTGTTTTGAATCTGGAGTTTTGATATCAGTAGTGGATATGCTATTCGAAGGATGGAGAGGTCTAGCCACGGAAGACACCAATGGTCCAGGACTTGATATAGTAGCTTCTTTTTGTGGTCTTGTATTCCTATTATCTCAGTATGACATGGACTGTTCCTTCTCTACCATTGAAATCAGATCTCCAAACAATGTTTTCCTTCCCAAATCTGTGCTCTTCTTTTCCTTCTTATGACTCGTCTTTCCTATAGTTAGTAGAGTGGGGGGTGTTTGTAGATGTCGATGTTTTCCTTCTAACACACATGGGCCCTATGTGTATCAATTCATCCTATAAGTGCTTCAGTTTCTATAGCAGTAAGCCCTCTCAATCTTGTTAGAGTGATGCACAGGTTCTTACCTCTCGTCTTACTTCCCAACGAGTGTATAGTTGAAGGCACCCGAAAAAAACACCCAAAATTCAATTCCTAAGTGGCCCATCAAGGCATTGGCAAGCCCGCTCAGGTCTAATAGAGCACTGCACATGTTCTAACCTCTAATCTTACTTCCTGAAAGTTGTGTTTTTTGAGACACTCTAAAAAAACACATGAAAATTTCACTTCTTAGAAACAACTCTCATTGATTGGATCGTCAATGCCATCCCCAGAAACAACGCCAAAATTTTGGACTATATAAATCACTTATCAAATGAATGAACAACACACATTTAATTATCAATCCAGGGACATCTGTTCATTCTAATGATAGTTACATTTTCTGTGCTGATACACCAATTAGAAGTAATTTTAAAGAAAAGAAATCGTTGTTGAAGTAAATGCTGGAAATAAATCACTCATGCAGAAATAAAAGAATCCACAAGATTGAAATCACACTTCAATTGATTTTTCTATCTTGCCACACAATAAGGACCCAACTGGTATCTCTATTATCACATGTGTAACAACATATAAAGTATTGAAATTGAAGCAGATATATTCTCAGCTGAACAACAACAACATCACTCTAATGATACATAAAATGAAATACAATTACATACACATAGCTACTTTAATCACTGCAATCCTTGCTAAGAAGGAGGGCCCTTCCTCCCTAGAAGGGTGCAGGTAGAGAAGGAAATTTAACTGAAACTAAATAGAATCACGCATGTAACAATAATAACAGGATAATATGTATTAATCTGAACACAATTATAGAGCCAAAACAACATTGTAGGCTTCGCTAACCTCTAGACCTCTAGGGTCAAGAGATATATAGTGGCTACATCAAAAAATCAAAGGATAGATCAGGCATGAGAATCTTTCAATTATCATTCTGATCGAAATAGAACTCATATAGTTTTAACCACTTCCTAATAAAGTTATGATTAGAAAATAAAATATTACAATCGGAACTGCCCTTAGGCTGTTATCCCAAAAATACAATGCTAACAACTCCTACAGCTATCATAATGAAAACATAGTTGTAGTGCAACTGCTAGAGGACATATGAACAACAATATAGACAAGAGCAGTCAATGGTACAAAGGTATCAACAGTTCGCCAATGAGTCTGTAATAGCAGTGTAATAGCAGTTTGCTGGCAAGTGTGTAACAGGGAGGTGTAACAACATCTCTTTACTATAACAGTACCATCCGAACTGCTCCTCTGAATTTCGTGCCTAGGATATTTGGTGATACAAATGAAATCTGAAAGGACAACACAAAGACCATCAACCTTCTCCAAACATTCACCATCAATTAGCCATCAAAAGGTATAATAGATCATAATAATTGGTGAATTGTAAAAGTAACGAAAGCAAGGTAAAACAACACAAGTTAGGGTAAAAAGGTAGGAAAAAGGGGTAAAGATACTCCCATTGGTTATATTTATGAAGAAAAATAAGGAAGATAAGTGTAGGAAAAATGTACAAAACTAGCACCCAACACCTTTACCGTGTATATTTACATTACTAGTCAAGGGATTCCTAGGCTCAAACAAAGAACATACACTACCATGATTTACAGTAATCCTACCAAAACCAGTCAAGGGATTACTAGGCCTAAACAAAATTTATGTCTTTGGATTTATTCACCAATACCTTGACGAATTTTCGTGTCTCCGCCCTTAGGAATTATCATGTATCCTGTTATTACTAGTCAAGGGATTCCTAGGCCTTTAGATATTTTTTTGAGACCACCTCAGTTGGTTCCCAATAGGGGAATTTTTAGGTCTAAAATGGGCCGCCTAAGTAAATTATAAAATAATAGTGGAAATAATAAAATAATATTAGATTACATCATCATATTTTGGAGGGAAAAATGAAAAACCTATTTTTTCAACTTGTATTTTCAACTTATCTCCCTATGGATTTATTCAGATTTCAAGAAGAAACACTCATTCGATGCATAATATGATTCCTCATCTATGGAGTACCCATCTTGCATACTTTCGATGGACCCTGCTACATGAAAAATTAGAAATACATGAAAAACGTGATTTCAATCACGTTTTTTCATGTATTTCTCATTTTTCGTGTAGTAGGGTGGATCGAAAGTATGCAACATGGGTACTCGTTGGATGAGGAATTAAATTTTTCATGCAATGAGTAATCCCGTTTGAAATTTGACTAGAAACTTAGGGAGATAAGTTGAAAATACAAGCTGAAAAAATAGTTTTATCATTTTATTATTTTTTAATATTTTTACATTTTCACTCCAAAAATGGTGAATCACCCCCCATTGTTGACATCATCATCTTGAATCCTATTGGTTCTTATAAATTTAATTTTGGTTGTAGATTTTTCTTATCAAACCCATTTTAGACCTCAAAATTCCCCTAATGAAAACCTTTTGGAAATCTAGTTCAACCAAATAAAATAACCCCATCACACCATGGCTATCCGAAAATTGTAAGGGAAGGTCGAAAAAATTGTCACAACTGGAAAAATGCATGTCAGTGACAACAAGAGAACCAAAATACACACATTCATATACCATGCATACCAAAAATAGAAATGAAATCATACATGCAACTCGATACCTTCAAGTAATCCTGTTGTAGCTGCTTGATCCAAATATTCCTTGATTGATATTTGCTTCCATTTACTTCCTTGTCCTTCCTTTGTCTTCATTTCTCCAATGCTAGAGTTCTTCAATAATTATCTAAGTGTGCAAGAGTATGAGAGAGAGAGAGAGAGAAAGAGAGAGAGAGAATAAAGATAGAGCTCCAAAACGGAACTGAAAAAATATTAACCATCAAAAGTTGTGAACTTATCCTCAAAATCCTTTTTTTAATAAGGCCTCTATTTTCTTCATTTTAATCTCTTTTGCTTCAATTTTCTCCTCACATGCAACCAATGACCTTTCACCTTCATTTTATCCTATTTTCCATTATTTCCATTAATAAAATGTCAACTAATTCTTTTTTTTCCTTTTGAAATCATTTTCCATTGTATTTTCCCATTTCCCCTTAGCCATAATAAACTTAATGAACACCCACTACGATGTCTTTCCCAACATTAAGCTTCGACTACATGTCCCATGACCTTAGTCTTATTTCTCCTTTATTAACTTTATTACATGAACTTTTAACCTTAGGTTGTTACAAACCCCTCCCCCTTAGGGGAACATCGTCCTCAGTATTCTATGACACTTATGACCTAAGACCGATGAAAACCAAAACATATTTCCCATGGATATTTACAACTTAGCTCAATGCAGTATTTACAATTATCAACTTGCTGAAAAGAAAACCAACATGAAAAACACAACAACATGACACCCATACTAGTTATTCGAGCTTTATAACACATATCATTACAATATTTACAATAACAACCATACATAAATATCTACATATACGACAACTTATTTGCCTTCACAGATAATTAATGAAGGATACATAGGTCACATTTGATCAACCATCTCCCATGTGGCTTCATTGGATGCAAAGTGCTTCCAATGCACTTTAACTTGCTCAATTTCTCGATTCCAGAGTATGAGTTGTTTCTATTGCAAAATGAGCTAAGGTTAGGACTAAAATTATTATTCTAGCTCCACTTACAATATAGACCAATCAATAAAATTACCAAGATCTTTTACAAATATCTTAATCGATGAAACATGTAAAACATCATGGAATTTATTTTTCGGAGGTAGTTTAACTTTGTAGGCCACTAGCCCAATCCTTTGAAGGATCTCGAAAGGCCCACAATATCGAAGTTCCAACTTTTCACATGGCCCACTCCCCAATGAGCTCTTCATGGGTTTGATGCACAAGTAGACATGTTCCTTAACCTAAAACTCCTTAAATGTCTTGTGTTGGTCTACATAACTATTTTGTGTGTCTTGTGTTTCCTTTATATTCTACTTGATAACCTACATTTTCTATTCCATCTATGCAAACATATCTGGTCCTATCAACACCATGTTCATTGGATCACTCCAACTGATGGGAGTATTAGAACTTCATCCATAAATTTCCTCAAACTGACTCATCCCGAATGACTCCTCACAACCATTGTTGTAATAAAACTCTACCAGTGGAAGGTACTCTTACCACTTTCATTGTTGATGCATAACACACATTCTCAACATTTCCTCCAAAATCAAATTCACCCTCTTTGGTTTTCCATTTATCTACGGATGATAGGTTGTACTTAAGGCCAAATATGTACCCAAACCTACAAATAACTCCTTATAAAACCTGGAAGTAAAATTGGCATCTATGTCTAACACAATGTTCTTCAAAACACCATCCAACCTCACTCTATCCCTGATGAAGACCTATGATACATCACTAGATGAATAGGTAGACTACACTAGAATGAAGTTTTCTACCTTTGTCAACTTGTCAACCACAACCATAATAGAATCATGTTGTCTATATGTCCTCAGAAAACATATAATGAATTCCATGGAAATGACCTCCCATTTCCATTCTAGGATTGGAATCAATTGCATTAAACCACTTGGATTCTTACACTCTACCTTTACCTGTTCACAATCCAAACATCTAGCAACAAAATATGCCACTTCCTTCTTCAGATCCAGACAATATTAGAACTTATTTGCAATTTTCAATGTCTTTTGATACATTGGATGATATGAATATGGATTAACATAAAATTCCCTCAAGATAAGCTTCTTTAGTTCACCGTTGATTGGTACGTAGATTCTATCCCTAAATCTAACCAAACCACTGGTTTTGAGATGATAGTCCAGATACTGATCACCTTTACCCTGTTGTTGTAGCTTGTACCTAAGCTCCCTATACCTATCATCCTATTGTCCTTCCTATAATATTTGATCCTATAAATCCATCACATAAGAACTAATAGTTATTATGTGATTTACTTGTACTCTTATGCTAAGAGGATATGCAACATTGTGATATATTCCTTTAATATACCTAATCTTGATGCCAAAAGAACTGATCATGTCCAACCATCCAAATTTCCTATAATTTAGGTTCGTTTGGTCAAATAAATATCTCAACCCACTGCGATCGCTCATCAATACAAACCTCCTTCCAAGAAGATAGTGGCTCCACATTTTCAATGCATGTATGGTTTCTCCGAACTCAATATCATGCGTCACATAGTTCTACTCATGCCCATTTAGTTTCCTTGACTCGTAGCATACCACCTATCCCTCCTGAATTATGAATCCACCAAATCCTCTCTTACAAACATATTTACACACCAGAAACTATTTATCAGGATCTGCAATGTTTAGAACTAGAGAATTTGTCAACAAGTTCTTCAATTGTTCAAAACTAGTTGCACATTATTCTTTCCACTAAAATTCCTTTCCTTTAATCTGTAATGATGTAATATGATATGAAATCCATGAGAATTTAATCACGAACCTCCTATAGTAACCTACCAACCCCATGAATTATTTGACCTCATCTATATTCCTAGGAACTACCCATTACATGATATCTCTTAATTTTTCCAGATCCACTTCCATTCCTTCCTTGGAAACAACATGTCAAAATTAATGTACCAATTTCTAAAAAAAAAATTCATTTACTAAGTTTAGGATACAATTTATTCTCTCTTAGAAATCTCAATACCACTGCTAAGTGTTCAAAATGTTCCTCCTCATTCTTAGAATATATAAATATATCATCAATGACTACAATAATAAAATTTCCTAGATAAGGATGCAACACATTATTCATCAAGAACATGAAAGTAGTTGGAGAATTAGTCAAACCAAAAAGAGCTACCACAAACTGATAATGCTCATACCTAGTTGAGAATGTAGTATTTTAGATGTACTCTTATTTAATGTCTACCGTATGATATCATGATCTCAAATCAATCATCAAGAGCACTGCTACTCCCTTCAACTCGTCAAACAATTCATTAATCCTTGACAATAGATACATGTTCTTGATGTTTACCTTATTCAAATACCTGTAATAAATGCATAATATAAGGCTACCACCCTTCTTCTTCATAAAAAATATCGGTGCACCCCACAATGATACACTTGGTATAATGTATCCCTTATCAAGAATTTCCTTCAACTTCAAATTCAATTCCACTAGTTGTCGAATCCTCATCCTGTATGGTGCCTTTGATATTGGTGTTGCTCCTGGTACCAAATCCATAGAAAATTCAACTTCCCTATGAGGCAGAAAATCTGAAATATTTGTTGGGAATATATCATGAAACTGTTGTAAAATTGGATACCTCTTGAAGAACTCCACATCCTCAACATCCTTATCTTTATCACTTGAAACATTCATTGCAAATAACACACGCCCTTTCCTGTGAATATGTTTTTCCTGCATAGTTGTAACCATTCTAACTAATGTAGTCTTCTTCTTACCCTGCAATATTCTATGTTATCCATTGCTATCCAAGAATTCAATGGCCTTGTCATAGAAATCTACTTTCGTCATGTGAAGGTAAGACCAATCCATACACAAACACATATTGTATGATCCCAATGGAAGCACATTCAAATGCGCTAATGTAGGCATACCATTCAAATAAAACTCAAAATATCTTACCCAATGATGAAATATTTTCTCAGTACCTCTAGCCAACTTCACTGACCAAGACTCCACATGCCCTTGTTTTCTCAATCCACACTTATCCTTGAGATAATTGTTAACATACCTATAATAATGCCCAGGGTCAATCAAACTAGAAAGAAATTGATAAAAAAGCCTACAGCCCATATCGATAATAGATGTTTGATGATTTTTGTCATATTATCTAATGTTGCACAGATATAAGGAATTATCTGTCCAACATCTCCAATTTATGCGCTTCCTGTGAACTATAGATTTGAGGCCTACCACCGTGATACAATGATAAATCCCTCTTGAGATGCCCCTTTCTACATATCCAACACTGCAACTGTCCCTTACCGTCACCTTTATTTTTCTGCCCTCCAGGTTGTGACCCATGTCCCTTTCCAATTACATTAAACTTTTTGTAAGGAACAACATTCCCTTTCCCACGTACATCTTGAGGTCTTGTTCACTTCGGTGGCCATTTACATTTAGTATTGTCTTTCCCTTTCAAACCTTCCCAAGACTCTATCTTATGCTTTGATTTATCATAACATTGATTCAACTTTTCAATGACTTTTTCAAGTGACCGAGGTTGATGGTAATGACATTTAAATTCTAATGGTAATCCACTATAAAATCTATGAAATTTAACTTTCTAATCCTTAAGATATGATACATACATCAATAACTCTAGGAACTTAGTCTTTTACTCCTAATTTGTCATCGATCCCATCTTTAGATCATATAAATCCTTAGATTTACTATTATAGTACCTCTCTGAAAGGTACTTCTTCCTAAAAAGTCTCTTGAATTCATGCCAAATAAACTCCTTTGACATGGTGTATCTGACCTGCTTCACATCTTCCCACCAAATGTATTCTTTCCCTTTGAGGTTGAAAATAACTATCCTGACATTCATGTTCTCAGTGTAATCATGTAACTCAAAGAACTTGTTCGTTCCAAGCAGCCATGCGTCTGCATCTTCTGGTTTCTTCAACTCTCCATTAAATGTATTTGGCTTGAATTTCTTGAACTCATCCAGAAAATATCATTTGCCATTCCTTCTATAAGGATGATAACAATTATGACCATAGTTCATGTTCGAACTAGAAATATAATAAATTCCATTTCCAATTCCTCTTCTATCAGGTGTATCCAAGAATATTTCATCCCTTATGATATCATCGTTGTCTGACCCGTTCCCATCATGAGATCCACTACCATAGGATCCATTATTCATGTCCTTCATTCCATGACTGATCCTAAATATTCCTTGTCTCTGCAAGTATGAAAAAATATGAAGGATAACTACATTTACCTTTTCTTATTTCTCTTATGCCTTGGAAAGTCTCTCTTGTGAATCAATGATTCAACCATTATCTTCGTTGCAACTTCTTATTTTTTCCTTCAAAATTTTGAAAGTGTATACAATCTGAGTGGAGTAATCATCACCATGCTTCTAATCTGTTCTATAGGGAGAGTCTTGTGAACTATGATCCACAATTTTTCTAGTATACTTTGATCCTCTTCTTCCTGCAAGCATACCATGTCACATAACCAAACATAAACATAACCAACATAAATCAATATAGTTCATGGGAGGATATCTCCTATGTAAAATCAACCAGATTAGTATGATACATGCATAATCATAATCATAAAAATATATTTAAATCATGCATTACAATAACAACTGCATACCATGACCTCATACATGAAAACCATGTCCATAACAATACATGCATAACAACGTATAGACACTCAGATGTATAACAAGTGCATATACAACCTACATGCATTCATGGCAAACACATCCCAACAGTAACATCATCAACTTTTACATGACAACATAATTGTAACAATGATTACCATCATTCTTACATAACAAGCATATATACAACCTACATGCATGCATGATAAACACATTATGTCCATCCATTCCAAGTGTTGGACCATTCTCTTATACCATTATGTGGTATCAGATAACACCCAAAGAGAGTGAAACTTGGCTTTATACAACTTTTAACAACATCATCCCACACTTACCTAAATTAACCAGTCCATCGGGGTAAATATGTGACGAAGCATAACTATGATATGACTCAATATCATAGGTATAATCAAGGAAATGGAATCGTCCAACCAAAACATTATTGACAACCTCAGGGGCTACAAAACCCCTGGGAGCTAACCAACCACTCCAGGTGTCAAACCCTTGAGTTAATGTCACTTTTTAATGATTTATAATTTCAGTCACTCCCATGACAAGTAAAGAAAACTACTATAGGCCATCAGTCGCACCCATGAGCTTTCTTCCCAACATTTGTTGACTAAATTTCTTAGTTTCTTCAGCAATCCTAACATTTGAGCCACTTTTTCAGGGCTAGGATTGAAACCTATGAGGACAACTTGATGAAGCTCTGAGAAATGATAAACGACACAAATAAAATTCCTTTAATCCAAAAATTGGTCAAGTACTTAACCTCACCTTTCCTAAGCATGACAGAAATTTCATCAAACATATCATGAATATGTAATATACAGGTCATAATTACATATCTGAACGTAGGGGTATTATACTTATCTCATAACTGTCAACAAGGTTTGATGTCCTATCACAATAAATTCATTATCATATACTAGGTCATGCATTAATTATTGGAAATATTGTCATTGATGGAAAAGGAGCACAAAGGAGTAGCACCATAGCTATCATTAAGGAAAAGGAGCATAGAAGAAACAATAATAAGGAAAAAAAGAATATTAGGTAATAATGCAGTAAGAAAGCATAAAATAGAGGTAGAGGAGTAGCAGAGAAGTAAGGAGCAGTAGTAAATCATCAGCAAAAGCAAAGGCATAAGAAACAAATCACGAATTCTGGATTCGGAGAAGTAATACTGAATGGTGGTCTGTATTCTGGATTGAAATAATGAGTAAGGCATGCAACAAGTGTGATAATCCCAGAGGAGTGAACAAAAAACAAAATAAAAAGCTCAGGAGAGATAAACTCTTTTAAAAACTGAATGAATCTCAGGAAGGATAGCGGAGATGCAGAGTAGTGGTGGTCATAGAAAGCAAAGAAACCGAATAAGGCAAAAATGACATAGAAGAATTCCAAAGGAGGAATCAGACGGCGCAGATCAAATCGCAGAATTGAAGTTTTTATATTAAACGGTAGAGATGTGGACACTTGTTAGGCAGAGAATGAAAGTGCACATCGGAAATCGGAAATTATAGTGTTTATGTGTTAAGGACTTCACAAGTTAAACAAAATAACATGCGATGTGGTATGAATTACAACTTGCGATGCGATAGAGTGTGGAGCCACATGTTGGCACAACAATTAAGAACATATCGGACATCAGAAATTTTAAAGTTTAGCACTAAGACATCATAAGGTAAAGTATTTTGGTTTTGATGCAATGATGATGGGGGATGGCGTGTGAGACGGTACAACGGGGCCATTAGATCTAGCGAAGTCTACGGTGGAGATTACAGCGCAATTTCGCATTGGCATCTGTATTGTTTATTTTTTAAAGGTATCTATTATAAGTTATGAACTACGAAGTGGAGAAAACTTCCGATTGGTCACCGTGTTGTGGGACCCTACAACCAAAGTTAAGTGTGTATGCATGTTGTTTTGGGAGCGATTTATTTTTGTTTAAATTGTCGATAAAGTGATCACATATTGTATATGTTAATAGGAAACTTGTTAGCGCTATGAAATAAATCTTGCGAAGTGTGACAAGAGCCCAGATGCAATGTAGTGCCAGAGTCAAATTGCAAAGGATCTGAAATCTGGATGTAAAGCTTTTCTAATCTTAAATCACATTAGAGGTGGAAAAGGGAATTATAATGTAAAAACTTTGATACGTTGAAATGTGATATGAGACTAGATGCGACAAAGTTTTAAGCTAATATATGATGTATTTTAAGTTCGGAGCTATGTGGTTTTATGAAGAAAATGTTGGAAGTAGAGAACGATTCAGTTTACAAAGAAAATACTGAATGCAAGCAAAAGACTTAGGTGTATAAAGAAAATTATGAATGGGAGTAGACTCGGGTAAGACCCAACTCTAAGTGCAGAATAGTGTCATGTATATGCATTTGTGAGTTAAAAAGGAAAGGCTGAACGCAAGAGAAAATATTTTGTGCCAGTGACCTGACACTCGTGCAAAGGTGTTATGCAGTTGCGACGGTTTGACAACAAATACTGAACGTGGGAAGAAGGAGACTTAGGTAAGTAACCTGACACAAAGGTGTTGGGCCACTAATTTATAATATTATTATCACTTCTTAACATCCATTTCATCCATTTTTAATGTTCTCTTATCACATTATTTATCATAATTTATTATATAATTCCATTTCATAATTATTTATGCTCTTTTGGATAAATAATACTTGTTCTCCTTTATTTTATTAAATTAATGATTATTATGCATTATTTTTCCAATGATGGTTTATTAATGACTTATTTATAATGCAACTCACTATTTTAGCCTCCAATATCTCTTCCAGATTGCAGATTTTATCTTCAGCTAATAATTAAATATTCCAACTCAGAAATTTGCAGGAATAACAAGAGACAATTTTTCTTTGAACATTCCAGGAAAATGGAGAAGAATCCTAAAAATATGAAACATGAGTTTTGTGTAGAATGGACCAAATTAGTTTTCATCTATGCATTTTTCCAAAATTTAGTCTTGATTGAGAGAAATGCAGTGTTTTTCGAAGGACAGATTTTCATATTTTCTATTGTCGCCATTTTCCAAAATTGCCCCAATTGTAATTGCTAGGTTCTACTAGTGCCAGTTGAATCATAATGGAAAGATCTTTCAGATCTCATATTTCTTATTGAAATTTTGCAACCAGTTTATTTCCCTTTGTTTTTTGTATATCTAAAGGGACACAAATCAGAGAGGGGGAGGATAGAATACAGTGGAGATAATGCATAGAGGGTTGGCTATGAAGGGAATGGAGATCTGTAATAGAACATTTTGTTGATTTAATGGATGTTATCTTCATGTTACTCTTGTAAGTTTGTGAGTACATCATAGCCCTGATAAGAAAGTTGGGCCCACTTTCCTGATCAAGTGTTGTATTCTTTCTGTACATTGTTAATCATGTTTTCTGTTTTTCATATTTCATAATTAGCATAACAGTAAATCTAATTGCTGGTATATTTATTGCTATGAATGCATTTCAAGCTTTACAATTTATTACTGACATTATTTTATTGTTGTTACAGTGATTTTTTAGTTGCTTAAATATCAAATCCACGATTGATATCAGAATTGTGCTATTGTATCTACACATATTATGCGCGATAGCCTTGGCATAACCAATGTGCCCAGATTGATAATTAATGTGGGAAAGGGTTTGAATATTCATTCACACTTGGACACGAAAATTTTTTCGCCATTGCCGGGGAGGCTAACAAAGGTGCAAGAACTTGATTCATATTGATCTAAGGATCAATCTCTCATCTCGGGGAGGGAAACGCTACCCTGCTCTAGGTCCTGAGCATAGTTGTTATGCTTTTTTTATTGATTTATTAGGAACCAATCTCTCATACTAGGGAGGGAAATGATACCCTGCTCTAGGTCCTAAGCATAGTTATTCTATTTTTCTTCTTTTTTTGATTAATTTCTTAGGAACTGATCTCTTGTCCTCGGAGGGAAATGCTACCCTACTCTAGGTCTTGAGCGTTAGTCATTTTTCTTCTCTTTTATTTCTGATGATTTCTTAGGGCCTAATCTCTTGTGCTGGTGAGGGATATGCTACCCTACTCTAGGTCCTGAGCTTAAGATTTCTTGATTTTTCTTTCTTTCTTTTTTTCTTTCTATTTAAACACCCAATCTCTCATCCTAGGGAGGGAAGTTTCACCCTGCTCCAAGTCCTAAGCTTTAAGAATTGTTTAAATTTTTTTCCTTCCCCTGATTCTATGAACAAAGATCTAAACAAAAAGGTAGATGAAGACCCCCAAAACTCACAGGATGAGGTCAAGGAAGAAAGCATCAACATAATATGGAACTCAGTCGAGGAACTTCAAGATGCAAAAAATATGGGAAATCAAGACTATATTGAAGGTCGGTTTCACTCTATTGTTTTATTGGAGCATCACACCACACTTCAAAAACTCTTGGCACCATCCTTAACAGGGAAGTTGCTCTCTCATACCCTAGTACTTTTTAACATACACATTTCACTTATGGGTATTTCCATACTTGAAGCCTTACTTCGAAAATGGCTTCATTGGAGGTACTCTTATACCTAAGTATATTTTATTTTCCAAGGTAGAGTAGAGTAGTCTAGAATGTGTTAAGGTCTTATAATAATAGGATTCATAATTTTTGAATTGACTTTAATAGTCTTGTAAATATGTACATACCTTTTTTTCTGCAAGTTGTTTTCCATATTTTGAAAAATGAAAAATCAAAATCAAAATCAAAAGAGGGTAAAAGTCCTAAAATAAAGATCAAAGGAATTATAAAAATAGACCCAAAAAGAAAAAAGGAGATAAAAATACGACTTGAAAGTGAGAAAGTCAAAATGCCACTACTATTTACTTTACTGCAAGAATAATGATTATGTGTAGATTGTCAATAAATGCCATAATCCATGATTAGTTAAACAATTTAATATTAACTTTTCATGCTTTGAATTTCATTTTTTAGATAGAGAATAGAGATATGTCAAACAATATAAACTTGAAAAATCAGTAGATAAGATAGAGAATAAATGAGGAGCTCAACGGTTTAATCTGAGCCCTCGGATGAAATAAGGTTAGACTTAGATAGATTTATTCTTTTAAAGAACAATTTATTTAGGGTTGCAAGCCTAAATTCACCCATGAAAATGAAGTAAAAAATGTTAGAAATAATGATGGGTAGGTAGAAAGCATTTGTGCAATCATGTAATAGAGCATCGTCGGGTAAAAATTACTAATTCCCCTACCCTATAATTATTAAGTATTCTAAACTATTAGCTAAAAAGGCTCAGAGCATTTCTCTGACTTCTGTTGGGACCAGACCCAAAGCTCAATGACTGACTCATTAAAAATATTGAATTCCTACATAAAACCCAAATTCATCAGTATTTACCATTCATCCATAATCATAATCCCTTTTTTCCTAAGTAAAAACCCATTTTTTACTTAGTAAAAGTAAAACCCTAAGTAACTAATTTCATGTCATTTCAAAATCACTGAAAATCCATAAAATGCATTTTATCCTAAGTCAAAGTGTGAAAAATAGAAAAGGTACAAACTATGCTTTATTTACACTTTACTTAGTGTTAAAACATGTATTTTTCATTCATATCACACATTACCCCTTTTTCATATTAATTTCTAACTTTTTTTATTAAATCCCTAAATTATACCCTCCCGTATAGTATAAAACCCTTTTTATATTAAATAAACCATAAAGCCCACTATTTAATGTTTAAACCAATGTTATTATACCTCACGTGATGAAATAATCCCTTCCCTTATCCCGATTGGTTTAAACTTATCAATAATATATAATCCCCGCCCTTTATGGTTATTAAACAAATTGTCAAACATTTAATAACTATATAATAAGATTCACACATGTGCATTGGTTATAACATTTTTTAAAATGTTTTAATTAAAACTTATATAAAATTGCAACCCCTACCATTATATAAGCCTAAGGTTTAAAATTTATTAAATGCATATTTATAAAGTCAAAACTCATCCCCACCGAATATATAAACCATGGACCCCACTCCATCTCGATGCAAATTTCACAATAGATCTTGGTCGTTCACAATCAAACCTTGTGATTCGACAGCTAACAAATGAAATTGCAAATAAAGTTGCAAGCATCAAACCTTTTCAGTTCCATGCGAAATGGGTAGTTTGATCGTTTTCTCTCACTTTGACGTGGCCCCTTTTTACTGGATCGCATTCGATCCGCCTGAAACCATTTACCACCGAAGTGGTGCTCGATAACCACTAGTGGTCTTTCACCTATGAAATGCGAAAACCACCTACCTTCCCAATTTGACATTCATTTATTGCATGTAAATTAAACGTAATTTTCCCAATAAACCTTTGAAATCCACTTTTTATCCCTTATTTCTACGCGTATCAACTGTATATGTTTTTTCGACTCTGAAAACAGGTATTTGCCACTGTTTTATTGCCCATAACCTGAAAATTTCCACTTGTACCTATTGAATATTGCTGAGGAGCTTTGAATTGCTCCAAAGATCAAAAGACGCCATAGAATCTGTTCAAAAACCTTCAGAAACATCTTCAAAGCCCTATCCATGCATATAACAGATATTTCTCCAAAATTTGAGCCTATTATCAATTTTGAAAGACCTTTAATGAGAAATTTCATTCATATTTAAATTCATCAAAACAAGCCTATTAAAAATCTAAAGAAACAGGCCAAACCCTGTGAATTTTTTTGAAAATACCCTGTTTTATGTTGCACACTATTTTGAATGAAAAACTTGAGTTTATATAGTTTTTCTAAACATTTTAAAACTATAAATTGAGCCCAAAAGTCATATGAAGGTATCCAAACCATTTGTGCCTAATTCAAAAATATTCTTAGCCTTGTTATCCATTGAAAAACTCAGGAAACCCTTGTTTCTTGTTTATAACCAGTAAAGGTCTATGAATCAAGTTGAAGAGTCAAAAATTGAAAGAAAAAACCCAAGGAAAGATCATATTCTGCCTATTTTAATTGAAGAACCTCTGCCATAGTCAAAAAATACTTCTGCAAACAGTTTAATCTTGCAGAAGAAGCCAGAAAAGCTTAAAAGCAGAGTTTTGTAGTCCAAAAAGCCTCAAAATTCCTAAACCTACTACAACTGCATATTCTAAGACTGCCATAGTTATAAATCCTCTACAAACCCCTGTTGTAGATATTGAGCACACTCCATTAGCAGATGTTGACTATAAGATAGAAAACCCTATTGTAGAATTCAATTTGTTGGAACTTCACAAATGGAACTATGAAAAATATTTAGATAATTTTGAAGAAGTTCAAATTTGGGAATCACAGTTGCCCAAATATGTGGTTCAAGTTACCCACTCATGCCCAGAGATCATTAGGTTATGTCATCATCATTATATGCCTGAGAAAAGAGCAATAGTCAATGCCAATAAAGAAGTACTTTTCACCATTACTATTGAATCCATTAATCAAATGTTACAGCTCAAACTTGATCCTCAAGTAGTTCCTCTGTCCATTGAAGCACTTACCAAGCTGTATATTGGCCTTGAATTTCCTAAAATATTCCAAATCGTCCAAATATTCATGCCCTTACATGTAGAAATTCCTCAAATCAATCCTTCATATTCCACTTCAAAATTTCCAAAGTGTTCTAGGCATGTAATTTCCATGCTATCTTTCAGCCTAGGGTACTTTACTGATGAGCATACAAATGAATCCATTTTAGGTTTCCTATCCACTTTCACACCAGGACAACCTCCATCTATTATCTTTGATGATGCTGGGTATATTTCTGACAATATTCATGACCAATTGGTTAAACTTACAATTGAAGGAGTGTTCAGATACACATCTTTCCTCTTCGACATGTTCTTGCATTTTCAAGCAGATAATTTTCCATTAACCCTTCAAAAGCTTGACATATAAGGGAATCCTCTTTCAATTTTTTTCTAGACCTCTTTGATCAGGAAAGAGTCCACATAGTTCACATATGTAGAGTTTTCAAATTCATTCATCCATCCATTGATTAAAATGTTAAAGAATGTTAAAAATCAAGGATAAATGATGAGATGAAGAAGGTTTTACAATTTTCAGAGCAGACCAAGACTGGTGATTGGTACTTGTATGAAAAACACACTGAGATTAGAGTGTTTGGATCCAATTTTTTACCCTACAAGCTACCCAATTTTTTATCAATGAGGGTTTTTGCCTTGGAGTATATCAGGAAAATATTAAACTCTTAGTCTATCAATTTCCTGACAGCGAAGAAGTAAACATAGTTTAAATTAAAGAACCAAGTGAGACCATTCATATGCAATCATAGAGATGCAGAGGCAGAAGCAGCTAAGCAGTTATTAGAGTATAGGTTTGAGCAAAAGTTTTCTTGGAATTATGATTCACAAGGGACACTAAGTAAAATGAGGGTTAAGTGTAAACTCACACCCTTCATTTATGAAAAAAAGCCAGAGATAGAAAAATATGCCAATCAGACTGAGTAGACAGAAAATAATTTAGTAGATGCAGTGAAGAAAAGTGATACTAGTCACACTTTACACACTGTAGATAAAATAGAAAAAGCCACCAAGAGGGTCAGAGAAGAAGAAACTTATGTTACTGAAACCATTACTGAAAATAAGTTCAAAATAAGATATAATAAAAGGCCCAAAAAAAATCCAGTGTGTAAAGAGAAGGTAACCATTGATGTTGAAGAAACAGATCTCCCAAACACCAACACAGATGCTGCCACTGTTATCAGAAATGAGAAAAATATAGAGAATATAAATGAAGAACATGTTGATAATGGAAATAAACAGTTGATAGAGAAACAACAGAACGTAGAAGCTTCATCATCACAAGCAACTGAGGAGAAAGATCTAGATATAAGGGAAAACTATAGACAGATCAAGTTATAAAATGAAGAGATTAAAATTGATATCTACTCTCAATATCTGAAACGAACACCTAGTGTTCAAAATATACTTTTTTCTGCCTTTGACTACTCAAATAAAAGGCTAATCATGTCATTATTGCAGCCTACAGTGAAAACTCCAAAGGCAGTAGCAGATTACAAGAATATTAATTTAAAAGTCCAAACAGAAAAATTCATGCTCTTGATTAGATAGAATTTCATAGACAGAGTTCAGAGATGTTGTACTATACTGTTACAACCAAAGCTAAGAGTGTTTAGAAACTTCAAAACACTATCAAAAACATGAAAGATCAAATGAAACTTTACAAAGCATCCTTATATGCTAAAGATATTAGAATTAAATCTTTAGAAGAATTGGTCTTATAGGTTGGATATGACCCTGCAAATGTTAAAGAAGTAGAACAGTTAGTAAGAAGAAAAATGAGGACATTTTAGCATTGAGGAAACAAGTTAAATTTCCATCAAGTGAACAACCTCAAGCTAAGGAAATAATACAAGGACATAATGGGAAGGATGATATGATGAATTTTATCTTTCAACTGACAACACCGATCAAAGAAATGGAGATTCAAATGGATAAACTTGTCCATGAAAAATAAACACCGAAAACACCAAAAATTCTTTCAGTTATTCCTACGGTCACTACAGTTGTGCCTTCATGTAATATTCCTAATTAGCCCAAGATAATGGGAATTTTCAATTTTGTTTTAGTTTACTATTTCATGAATAAATGTGTAAAGGAGGACAATAAAAACTCCTAAAAAAACCAATAAATCAATGCCACATGTGAAAAAGGCTAAATCTGGGCTAACTAAATGAGCACCCTTAGGTGTGAAAGGGGCTGAATGTTTTGAATGGGTCAACCATGACCAAATCAACAACGTTGTCTAGAAGGATTGATCCTCATTGAGGCACAACGCAGTTTTAGTTGGAGGTGGCTCACGTGAAAAGAGCTATTTCATTGAGATCGTTTAGGGTTTTGCAAGCTATCAATATTATAAAAGGAAGATGAGGACATCATGAGAAGGTTGTTGATGATTATCATATTTATGAATAATTTGTATATTTATACATTTCTTATTCTCTTGGCCGTTTAGTAGAGAATAGTTTTTTTTAGCACTTGGTGTTCCTAATCAGGAATCCCACCTCCTTCCTTGAGTAGCTCTTGGAGGAGTCTTGAATTCCTTGTCCACTATCAGGCATTTTTCCAAGCTCTTCTTCCAACTAAAACGTAGATCCTGTTGATGGTTTGGTTGTCTTTGTAAGCTGCAGCAAGTGGAGGCTATATCTACTCAGATCTAGGCCATTCTAGTGCCTCTTTTCAGTGGGAAAGTCTTCTATCCCCTTGGTAAGAGAGTATTGGATGGTTGGAGCACTAATTTTAGATCTTGGATTGAGGCCACACATTTTCTAGAGCCTACATCACATTTTTCCTTCCAGTACTATGTTATTTTGAAGTGTATAGTTGCAGGGTGTTTTGGCATGCTTTTGGAGGAGAGATATCTAGTGTTCAGGTTCTGCCCTTCACTTTCGTGATCCATGGATTTCATATCTGATCCATGTCATATTTAGATATTATCTGAATATTGTTGTATTTTCTTCAGAATTTATGAATCATTCTACAGATTTACTGCATAAGATCTCAGATCTACTACATCTATTTCACTTTTTGTTGAAAACTCCAAGAGGCATTTGAAGAGGAGCCTATCTAGTGTAAAAACCTGATATATATCTAAATTTTTGTACATATATCTGCTCTAGATCTAAAGTGTAATCTACAACTATTATTAGCCAATAAAATAATGTTTTCAAGTTTGTTCAGTCAAAATATATGGTTCCAACATCTCAATTTTGAGGATTTCTTCACGTAAAAGTCTTATGTTTTTGTTTTACATCTTATGGGCCACTATGTAAATCTGATTTGCTGATGTAAATGTTATTTTTGAGCCTCCACATTGGCCTCCTACTCTTACTTTTCTAAACTGTGTTACTTCTGAGCAGTATTGTTTAATATTGCTGCATGGTTCCCTTTTGGGATATTACAGTGGTATCAAAGCAGTCATCTTGGCATAACCTGTGCTTTGCTTTCTAAGAAGCCAATATGTCTTTTCAAGGAACGAAAAGATGGAATAAGTTTGATTACATAGGATACAAGGCTCAAACCCATTTATCTAGAAGAATGATAGGGAAATAGTTCTCTAAAACACTGTTCAAAACTATGCATGAGCTGAAAAGTGAAATCAGGGGAATGAGGAATGAAAGACTTGCAAATCCTTTGTAGATATTTTCACATGAAGGAAGCTCCAGTTCTTCATCTTATGTGTGTGAGCATTCAGCCACATAACCAAATCTACAATGTTGTATCATGCCTACATTCCTAGCATGAGAAGAAGTAGAAGGGGAGACACCAAAAGAGGAAACTCTTGGTGACTATCTCTAAGAATATGAATCTCAGTCTAAAATATTCAAAGAGAATCTAAGCTTCCAAGAGTTTGGTCAACTCAAAGAAGAAATGATATCCAACATATACAATAAAAGAAGAGGGTGCATGCAGCACACTTTGGGTAGAACCTTTCTACATACATTTGATGGATCACCTAAGAGCTAAACCAAGTCTTCAGTAAAGAAGCTAGACACATATTTCTAGCTACATCAATTTTCTAAAGAAGAAGCCATAACAGTAGCAGCACTGCACCTCCAAGGTAAGGCTTATGCCTAGTGTTTATTTAATTCTTCTTCATTGAAAAATGTAACATCTCTACTACTGCAAAGTTCACTAGGAGGTTAGTGAAAATATTTGATGTTGAGCCATCTAAAACTTCCTTGGGTAAGAAAACTAAGCCCAAGATTTTAGAACCTTTGCATGAGATGGAAGGATCCATGAGGATAACTCCATTCCAGAACATTTTTGAAGGGGTTAAAGATCTACTACATGAATTTCCAAGGGCAAAGGCCCCACTTCAGCAAGAACATTATTCTCAAGAGGAAGACATGAGTGTCCCTTTTTCAAGGAGAGATCAAGGGAAGGGATCGCTTATTGATGAGGCATGCTCCATTGATGAGGAGAAGAAAGAAGAAGAGCTAGAAAGATCCTCCAGCACCATGATAGTAGGAGGAGACCTATTTTTATTGGGAGATGGAGATGAATCCATTTCTTCCCCTAAGAGGGCTCTTGTATCTTTACAAGAAGGCCCCAAGGATCTTACACATGAAGAGAATGAGAAACATGTTTCTATGATGATAGACAATGAGACAAGACGATGGAAGGAATGTTTCCCAACATTGAATCCATTTTTGGGAACACACACTATGGAAGATCAGCCCTTTGTGATCGAGATTCTTGACACCAAGCAGATGATGGGTGTTCATGATTTAAGTACATCTAAAGGGAGCACCTTAGACTGTGAGATATTGCAGAAGGTGGGTGAAGGAGAGAAGATGAAGGATCACAACACTGATATGATGGGAAGCGATCCTCTACTACATGGAGAAGAAGATGGGGAAATTTCTCCAATCATAAGCACTCTTGCATCCATAAGAGTGATACCCCATTATTATGATACTTCCACACAGAAATCATAAATGGATTTGCATAGTGGAAGAAGTCATAATATGTTCCCATCTGTTGTTCATATGGGAATGAGCCATGAGACATCATTATCTTGTGGTATACCACCTGGGAGACCACCTAATTCAGATTTGATGAAATATGCTTCATGCATTGATGATCTTTTCATAGATCCAAGGAGGAAGGGAGCACTAGAAGACCATACTACAGCACTGAGAGTATGGGGAATGCTAAAGAAAAGGGAAATTATTTTTCCCTTATCACCATTATCCATTCTTTCATCTCATATTGCACTGAGAAAAGATGCTGCAAGAATGAAGGATGACACCATCATGGAGCAAGGAAGGAAATCCTTGAATCAAGAGACAAACTTGTTTGGAGAACACTTTTCCATACATGATGAGAAATGGTGGTCACACATGCATACTTTGGCAAGACCAAGGACGTTTTGGATAGATGATAGCCTTCCATGGGAGACTAACTTCCAAGAACTTCCATTTTCTTTTGAGCATGTGCATATGCAAGAGAGGAAGCAAGGAAGGAATGGAAACCTTCCACCTTATACCTTTGGAATGGGAAATGTGAAGGAAGAGAAAAATGGGAGGGATGACCTTCCAACATACGCCTTTGACATGAAAAATTTCAAGGAGGAGAGCAGCAACATTGCAGACATTTCAGATGACACATTATTAGCGTTGTCATCGTTGGGAAAATTACATCCATATTGGAAATCCCAACTGCTGGTGGAATATTCCAAGGATCTTCACACTTGCATGATTCTAGATGACTTGCCACATGATGGAAGCTATTAAATCCTATATGGGTTCATCTATAACCATGGTATAATCTTCTTGTCTAGAGTCTCAAATATCAAGGAGAAGTTACTACAAAGGGCTTATGAAGAGTTCTATTTCAGCCACACATATTCTATGAAGCTCAAAAACATCATCTTGAGGAGCTACTATTGGGAGAAATTTGAAAAAGAATTATATCAGCATTGTCAAAGATGAATGAAACATGTGGAAATGGAGCAGCAACCTGACTCTATAAGAGAGTTAAATAAGCCATCTCTTTCTCTCTTTGAGGGAGAGGATAGATCTATGCATCACTCCATTGATATGAGGAGGAATTTTGGTGAATAACATGCTCTTGTTACACATGTTTTATACTTTGATTTTATGCATTATTTCACCATGTTTATGCAAGCCATGACTCCAAGGGGGAGTATTATATATTGTAAGCCTCATTGCCAACATTGGGCCACAAAAATTTCTAAGTTTGGCCACTCCCTTGGAAGAAAAAGGGAGATTTTACAACATGATGGGTACTTCCCCAAGGCACCAAATATATATCACACTTTCAGCTATGGTGAGATGGTATAGGAAGCAAGTAAGTGGTGGGAGAACCACTTACCACATCTAGATCTAATGCAGGTAGGAGATGCCCTGCATTGGTTCCACATATGGGACTATGACCCGCCTCCATATATGAAAAATTATGTTTGCATGTACATTGTTTTGATCCCCTACATTGATGATGTGCTTGTACCTTTTATGGCGATGTATGGAGGAAGGAGGGGAGGCATGTATGTGCCCTATGGGATGAATGATCTCTATGAAAATTATGTTACATATTTCAGGGAGAACATTGGGCAAACCATGTTTCTTTCATGTGATCTATTGTCTCCTTATGGGATGAGCTACTTGCATCTCATGAGAAATTTGGAGGAGAAAGTCAAGGATGGTTGGTTTGGTGAACACTTAACTTATGGAGGAAGCTTAACTCATGTTGGTGTCACCAATGCAGGAGGAGATGAGTTGCAGGACTCACCTTATCAGTTTCTTGAGGACAAGCAACATTTTTAAGGGGAGGACTGTAATATTCCTAATTAGCCCAAGCTAATGGGAATATTCAATTTTATTTTACTTTACTATTTCATGAATAAATGTGTAAAGGAGGATAATAAAAACTCCTAAAACATCCAATAAATCAATGCCACATGTGAACAAGGCTAAATCTGGGCTAACTAAATGATCACCCTTAGGTGTGAAAGGGGCTTAATGTTTTGACTGGGTCAACCATGACCAAATCAACAATTTTTTCTAGAAGGAGTGATCCTCATTAAGGCATAACGCAGTTTTAGTTGGAGGTGGCTCATGTGAAAAGAGATATTTCATTGAGATGGTTTAGGGTTTTGCAAGCTCTCAATATTATAAAAGGAAGAGGAGGACAAAATGAGAAGGTTGTTGATGATTATCAGATTTCTGAAGAATTTTTCTGTTTAGAAATTTCTTATTCTCTTGGTTGTTTAGTAGAGAATAGTGTTGTTTAGCACTGGGTGTTCTTAATCGGGAATCCCACCTCCTTCCTTGAGTAGCTCTTGAAGGAGTCTTACATTTTTTTTCCACTATCAGGCATTTGGCCAAGCTCTTCTTCCAACTAAAACACAGATCCTATTGAGGGTTTGGTTGTCTTTGTAAGCTACAACAAGTGGAGGCTAGATCTACTAAGATGTAGGCCATTCTAGTGCCTATTTTTAGTGCGAAAGTCTTCCATCCCCTTGGCAAGAGAGTATTAGATGATTGGAGCACTAATTTCAGATCTTGGCTTGAAGCCACACCTGTTCTAGAGCCTACAACACGGTTTTCCTTCCAGTATTGCATTATTTGCAAGTGTACAGTTGCAGGGTGTTTTGGCGCACTTTTGGAGGAGAGATCTCTTATGTTGGGGTTCTGCCCTTCACTATGGTGATCCATGGATTTCAGATCAGATCCATGTCATATTCAGATCTGATTTGAATAATGTTGTATTTGTTTCATAATTTCTAAATCATTTTGCAGATCTGCTGCATAAGATCTTAGATCTACTCCATGTACTTCACTTTTTACTAAAAACCCCCAAGGGCATTTGAAGAGGAGCCTATCTAGTGTATATACATAATATAGATCTAAATTTTTTTACACAGATCTTCTCTAGATCTAAAGTGTAATCTACAACTTTTATCAGCTAATAAAATAACGAGGTCAAGCTTGTTCAGTCAAAATATATGGTTGCAGCACCACAATTTTGAGTATTTCTTCATGTAAAAGTATTCTATTTCTATTTTACATCTTATGGGCCACTATGTAAATCTAATTTGCTGATGTAAATTTTATTTTTGAGCCTCCATATTGGCCTCCTTCTCTTACATTTCTGAACTGTGTTATTTCTAAGCAGTATTGTTTAATATTGCTTCATGATTCCCTTTTGGGAATCTACACTTCAACTCTAGCAGAATAGTTGGCACACAAAGATCCACTAGCTATTGCAGTGCCAGTGACATCATCTACAACAACAACTATAGAGTCATCCACTATAGCAAATCACCCTACAGATGAGGCCAAAAAACTAGTGAAAGCTATGGAAGAAATGTCACTTCAAACAAGTGAAATTAACAAATTGGAAAATATGGTTGATAACCTTGAAAATAAAAACAAGTTGGCTCAATTAAATACCAAAACACATGAGAAAAAGGCTATTAGAATAAATGAATAATTAAAGAAGTTATAGAAGTAATTAACCTTAAAGGAAAAAATTTCATATGTGAAAAATAATTTATGGAACAGAATCATTGAAACCATCAATGATGTGTGGCCATCAATTCAAGTGATTTTTGAATAGAGAGATTTAATTAAAGTAGCATTAGCAGAAATTCAGAATACTAAATATGAACTTGATAACAAACCAGAGTAAGCAATAGAATTGATCACGTTTCTCAACAGCAAAAACAAGCAAGAGCTAGAAGAAATTGAGATTAATAACAAGACTGAAACTATCCTCGAGATAAGGAAAGTCATCACCAAGAAGAACCTAATGAAGTAACTTGAGGATAAGTGTGAAAATATGAACATCACCATAACCAGGTTTATGGTCAAATTTGAGAATTTGAGGCAAATAAATTTGTCTAATATTTTGGTCAGCAATGAAAAATTAATGCGTCAAGAGGATTTATAAAAATATCAAATAATTTGCAAAGGATCAAGTTGAAAAGTCGGGTGGACAAGGTACTCCAACAGGAAAATTCTTACTCAGAAGCTTTGAGGATTTATTTTATTTGTAGGATGAGATAAGACACTTGTTTTTCATAAAACTAACTTTTTCCAGGTATACAGAAGTAGATGAGAATTTCAGGAAGCTCAAGAAGATACAAATTCCAAACAATGAAGAATGGAATTCATTAATAGATTTACTACGAAATATAAAAAGTCAGAAAGATAAAAGAGAAAATAGTTTGTTGAATTGCAGTCAAAACAATTTTTTTTACAACAGTAAACATATTTTACAATGGTTAAAGAGTATCAGAGATTAAAGAGAATCAGTGAAAGAGTATAAGATAAAGCAGATCATATTTCAAAAAAAACTTGAAATATCTAAAGCCAACAAGAAGGACACCAAGGAAGCTAGCTGCACCTCATCCATAATCAATTTCTATTTTTTTGGATAGATATAACAACTTGCTAATTTGTTAAGCAACTTTCTCTATTTTGTTGTAAATATATTTCTATTTTCCTTAGATAATTACTAGAAGCATTATAGGATATTTTCTAAACAATTATGTATAAATACTTCATCTTTAGAAGTATTAGTGTGGAATAAATTGCTGAAAATTTCTATAATCATTTTTTGACTTGAAGGTTTTTGTGTTTCAAATCTCGAGTAGCAGACCAGATTAGACCAAGTAGCATCGTATTTCAGGATTCATGTGATGAGCTATTGAAGTGAAGTATTTATTTCCTGTCATTGTTTATCTTTCTTTGTTACATGCATCCATTATGTGTTCTAAATTTGAATGAATAAACAGGAGTATTACTTCAGGATTTGTTAAACACCCTATCTTTAATGTTTATTATTATATGCTTTCTGTTGATTTCTGGAGTAGGGAACCCTTAATTGCTTCCTCTTTCATTTGACCTCTGCCTACTACTTCATTTTTTCGGATCAAAGAACCTTTTATTTTTCTTTATCCTGATCATATCACCTCACCAAACAGCCTTCCAAGATCTTCATGGGTTATCTATCTCGCCCTGAAAACATTTGACTTCTTGAACTTGATCCTAGCTCTGTCAGCTTGATTTTTTACTCCTCTGCCCAATGGACAAACATATTTCCCACTATCCATCTCATTAGGTGATTTTTCCCACCAAATAAACCAAACCAAAACCAAATTGCACCATCAGAACTAGCGTAATATTTTATAAAAAAAACAAAGTTAAATATTATAGAGAGAGCCCTCTCTGAGCCCTAGGAAGGATAGATCTTAGAGTTTAAAAGTTGGTCTATGGTTACCTCTAGTGTTCTTAGACTTTAAACTAAAATCTCACAACTGTAGAATTACTAGAGTGATAACATACTAGCAACCATACTGGGGATTAGCGAATCCTCGATCATAAAATAAGTCTTAAAGAAACTTTTTCCATCATCTTTTTATCTTTAAGACTGTTTTATAAGTTGTGAGTATCATTTTATCAAAAAACATTGTAATTCTGGCTACTAGAAAAGTTTATTATAACAGGTCTAACCTGGATCCTAAACCTGCTATTATAATGGACAACCCAAACAGAATTGGCAAAAAGAAAAAACAGATACAAGATTTAGATGTTAAAATTTTATTAAATAGAGTCAAACCTTACCACAAGAATTAGTGAGTTTACAGGATATAGAGTTTGATTTGAAATTTGAAAATTCTTTGTTCAGAAGCAAATTTGAAAGTAATCTAAGTACTATTGTTTTAGATCCTATTTTTATTTCATTTTTGGAATCAAGATAGAAAAATATTATAGTAGAATCTGAATTAAAGAAAATCAGAAATCAAGACAGAAAAATATTATAGTAGAATCTGAATTAAAGAAAATCAGAAATCAAAACAAACTTGAAGAGATTAATGCCACTATTCTTAAAGAAATTGATGAGGCCATAGAATTAGCCCAACTATTAGAATATACATCTAAACCTTCCATTCCTCATTTAGATACCACTACATCATCTATAGTTTCTACTACCGTCCAATCTACAAATCCATTTAGTCCTAGATTACCCTTACAACCTACAATATTATTTCCTTCATCCCCTACATCCATTTCATCCACTATTTGACCTTCTACTTTTTCAAACACATCATTCTGATTTCCTACTAGTTTCTCATATATTTCATTTTCACTTCCTAGTACCTCCACCTTATCTATTAGTTCTTCCACTAGTTTTTCTAGTTCAGTGTTTTATAATCTAGTTCATCAGCTTCTTCCTCCAGTTCAACTCCAAGCACTTCCACTTTACCTCCTAACCAAGCTATAATTCAAGCTATGCCTGCTAGGTATGCTCCCCTAGTTCTTCCAGGACAAATTCATAACATGCCCCAAGATTACCAAAGTAAAATACCACAGTTTGATGCTACTACACAATTTAATACACAATAACACATAAAAAAAATGTCAGATTAGTTTGAACTCCATGAGATAGATGAATCAAATGTAAAAATGAGGTTGTTTGCACAAACATTAATAGGAGAAGTAAAAAAATGGTTCAAAGGTCTTATTGCAGGTAGTATAGCTGATTTAGTTGTTTTCCATAGATAATTTTTAAATAAATGGGATAAGATGAAAAACCCCCTACAAATATTGTCTGAATTTGATGCAATGAAGACTACTGCATTAGGTATAACAATGTTTACAATTCAATTCCTACAAATCTAAAACACACTCCTGACTCTGTCTTACCCAAATTCCCAGATGGATTTGAAACTGACATGGCATATTAGTTAAGAGAAAGAAATGGAGAAACCTTGGAAAGAATGCAAACAGATGTTGTAGGTGTAGAAGTAAACATTTTAGCTAGGAAAGCTAGATTGAGAAATGAGAGGAAAGTAACCGTGAAAGAAGAAGCCTCTAGTTCAGACAAAAAAATAGATATGTTAGCTAAGAATTTAGAGAGAATGATGGATATATTAGATACCATATAAGGAAGACCTCAATTGGATAATCAACAACAAATCAGAAATACCAATTTTAGAAAAAACATAAATTCAGGAAAATCAAAAGAATCAGTTCCAGACCAAACAATAAGATCTCCATTTTAGGAGAACTATGCTGAGAGTTTTGAAAAAAATGTTGAGGATGAGGATACCATAAATTTAATCGGAATAGATGATAATAACACTATCTTTATCACACAAGAAGATCAAGAGTTATTTGAACTCCAACAACTCCAATTAGATTCAGGGGAATCCTTCGATTATAAAGAAGGTTATGATTTTTCCATAAATGAAGTTCATAAGAAATATAACCTTAGGAGTAAGAAAAATAATGAACCTTCTACTAAGAAAACAACAAAAATTGAAAATAATAAGAAATTATAAGCCCCAACAACAAAAATTCTTCAAATTCTCCCTAGGGAAAATAGGCAAAAATCTTGTTCTTCCCAAAATGTTTCTGATCCTAAAATTTCACCAAGCCCTAAGATTGTTGACATAACAGATGAAGTTTCTCAAGCTACAAAATATTCACAAAAATCTGTTGCTGCAAAAGCATCTAATTCTGCTAAAACAACAAACTTGGATCCTAAAACATCCACTGCTGATCCAAAATCAACAGATCCAAAAGGTGTCACTGCAAAAAAAACTTCTGACAATTCTAAATCTGAAAAAGCATCTATTGCTTGACAAACCATTCCCGAAAAGAAAACAAAAAGTAGTAACACATAAGAAACTCAAACTGAAAATTAAAACATAAGTGTATAAAAACAAGATAAACCAACACTATCAAACTATAGGTACCAAAGAAGAGTTAATTCAAGTAAGTAAATCTCAACCTTCATTTAACATACAAACTGAAATTGCAAAATTAAATATACCAATTCCTTTAACAGAATTGGTAAAACATGATTTGTATAAATCAACCATCACTGAAACATTAAATATAAATGATGGAGAAGACTCCATAAACTTGAATGATGATCAACCAAAGTTGCCCAGATGTAAATGGAAAGCATCAATATGGATCGGTTCCTCCATTTTACATCAGTTTAACTATTCATGATCAAATATTACACAAAAAAATGTTAGATTCAGGAGCTTCACATAATTTAATTCCCAAATCTATAATGGAAACCCTGAACTTAGACATTACAAGACCTTACAAAGATTTATTTTCATTTGACTCAAGCAAAGTAAAATGCCTAGGATTAATCAAAGATTTATGTGTAACACTAGTTCAATATCCCGGTAAGAGTAAAATTATGGACATTGTAGTAGTTGATATCCCACCCAAGTGTTATCTCAAAATAAGACCTTGATAGGCTGCTAATCAAGAAGACTCTGAGTAACTATTTCAAACCAAAATTTTAGTTGAGGCTTAGCCTCCTCAACTTGAGAGGGCTCTCTCAATAGGTTTATGATTTTAAAATCAGGATTAGATGGATAACTCTATGAGTAAAATGGATAAAATGGATAATTGGTTGCACTGCTAATAAACAAACATCTATTGAGCTTATGGAGTCAACTGTGTTTTCACAAAACATGAGTATCAACTTCAATTGGAAGTTAGGTCATTTCAGGGTTTAGATGCATCAAAGAACAGTAGGACAAAAAATAAACATAGTTCATGAACATATGAAGGAAGTTAGAGCACCTTCAGTGAATTCTAAGAAACATACATTCATGCCGCTACAATTAATTTAAAGAGGAAAACTATGAGAATATCACACAACCATAACCCTTTCTAAATCCTGAGTGATGAAACCAATATCTCTGTATTAACATAAAAACACAGTTTCTGCTACAACAATAGTATGCTTACTTATGAAAATTTCCAACCCTATGGAATTAGAATTCTTGTCTCTTATAGAGTCATCATTACATTTCTTGGATTCTCTCCAAACACTTGAGAGAATTCAAATTTTCTAGCTTGAGACCTAGCAACTGCTAAAACAAACTTTAATTACATCTGACAGTTAAACTGTATGTTCTAGAGTCCTAACACAACTAGGATTAAAATATTTATTATAACTAAACAACCTTATCTAAGCATTAAATCTTATATCTGATAGTTTCTCCTCCTAAACTTCGACCTTGATGATGTCCATCTCATTGTTGTTAAACTGTAATGATTTGCCTCTTATTTGCCCTAAAAGATAGGAACATGTTCCCTACAAAATAGTTGTAATGTTTCATTTATGTTTCTTCAAACCATCCGCTGACCAACTTGTGCTTAAAACATGTGGCAAAGTCTTATTAAGCTCTTGTGACTTCTTCCTTCTAGCTATGCCCAAACCAAAACTTTGAAGAAATGCCCAAAACTGTTAACATTGCTGCACTACAAAACTGTCTACTGTTTTCGTAGCGCAGAACTTCACCTTTGAAAACTTCGTTTGAAACCTTCAATTTTCTATGTTTTGCCATTGGATCATCACTTATGGTCATTATACATCCTTCAGTAGCATCAAGGTTTAATAAACATACCCTTTCACCCTTTGAAAACTTTCAAAATCGATCAAACTACATCCTACAGTAGTTTCATAGCGCGCTACGAAACTATTGTGCGTGACACCTACAGCAGTTTCGTAACATGCTACGAAACTACTACGTCTTTTCCTTTCACAACTTGTTTCCAAAAATTTTAGCTTCCCACCTTTAATTTCATCCTTGAAGTTATATTATAAGCTCACAAAAATAAACTTTGAACTATTTTAAAAAATGAAATCTCTCCACATAACCCCAAAAATGTGTTAGGAGATGTCACTTACTGTTTACACTCATTTTTTCTGTGGTTGATCTTCAGGCTTGACTAGTTGTATCTCAAGGTCTTCAACCTGCCTTTTAAGCCTTCTATTATTCGCTTTTAGTTTGGTATTAACCATCCATATAAAATTTTCTTCCTTGATTGCAGGGACAGTCCATATGAAGAATTGATCATGACTGCTGATTGACTCACTGTTTGAAACCCTTTCTAGCTCCCACAGACCTTTCAACCTCTCAAAGTTTGACCTTTCTACAACATGCATTCTCACTTTCCTCTTCAATTTATCAATTTCAATGTTTTAAAGTCTGAGTTTTTCTTCAAACTCCTCATAACTACTCTTTTCTCTCTGAGTATTAAAAACTCTATTTCTGTCTTCTTCAAGTATTTGAGATGATGTATTAATGGGTCCTTCAAAAAAATTTGCATCCTCACCTCCTGTTTGGTATATCTCCATGTCTGGCTGCTGTAATTTCTTAGACTGCCTAGTCAACAGTTTTGTAGGCTTAAAAACAAACTCTGACACCTCATCCTTAAAGTCTAATTTTTTGGATGTTTTCAATCTCTTTGATTCTCCACCTATATCTAGCTTTATGAACTCTAGTTGAACCAGGGGAGACTCTTAAATTTCAATAGCTTGTAATATATCATTCAAGTCACCTCTTAATTGCAAATTTTCATTTGTGACCACAACCTTACCCTTCTCTTTTGACCTTTGACTCCTAGTCAACTTCTTCTGGGTTGTTTTACTAGTTGACTATTCCTGAATTGTCTTTTTGGCCTGAGTTCTCTTCTTCTATGCAGATTGAGGATCCCTTTGGATATTCAGTGATGTCTTTATCATAGGTTCATTAACTTGTTTCCTGGGCTTAAACTTGACAAACCTCCTTGATTTTGATTCTACAGGTTCACTAGTCTTTGATGAAGATGTTTCTTTGACTTGAGGGCTAGCACCTGTTCCTTCAACCCCTATTCCACTCAAAAAGAGAAATGCAGACCATTCTCTTTTCACTTTCTGAAGCTCATGCAAAACTATTAACTTGACTAGACCATGATGAAATAAAGAGGTTTCACATGCCTTATTTTTCATCTAAAATTTTCCTACCATATTGGCCAGACTTCGAAATAGAAAGAAAGGTAAGTCTAGAGAGATTATCCCTGTGAAATGCAATAAGAGTTTAAAGTGATAAGTGTACACCTTATGATATCTCCCTTCGCAGGTGAAGTGCCTTTGGATATTGTAGAGTAGATTGGAAAATGCATCCTTGACATAACTTCTTGGCATAACTTTATTCAAATCAGTATCCATAAACTCTGGTTTCAAAAATATTTTGCAGGGTTGCATTTCAAACCTAAAATTCTTGAACCATCTCTCCTCCCCTCTTTGAATTTCTGTGACTGCTGATATAACTTCAAGAGAAGTTGGTAAATTGAGAAAACCAGCCTTTGTGTTTGACGCTGTGAAGTTAGTAGCAAATTCTTTGGTAACCTGATTATGCCCTCCTTGAAGCTTTTCATAGAACCTCCAGCACCCTACCTTCCTGAAGGCTTCTTCAACAGATTTATCTCTTGTAAGAATTTCTAAACCTTCATGTTCTGTCCTCAGACAGTGACCAGAACGGTGATTTCTTTTTTCTTCTGTCATATTTCTCTTGGAAACCCTGTGTCTTCAGTAAAACTGTAATAAACCTCCTTGTTGGATAAACTGGCTCTCTTGAGAATTTGGTTCAACCTCGCTTGATGGAAAAATCTGCCTCACTTGATTAGAAACCTTTTTTCAGTTAGCAATTATTGTCAAACTCACTCGATTAGCAAGTATCAAAACTACTGACATAATCATTAATTCAATTCTACCTCGCTTGAAAACTTAATGAGAGCTCTGGTATCTTATCATGAGATTCTATTTCAGAAATAGATATGCATGGGATAAATTCAATGATAACCAATTGCCTTTTCAAATTTGCAAAATGACCACTAATGAATCTCATAATGATTTGATAACTACTTTGGATGGTTGCATGCATGAAAGAGGATTCGTGGACTGAGACCATGATCGTGGACTGACACCATAATCATGAAAATTTAACCCCAAGTTGACGGATGTGACAGCTAAACTGAAAATTTCGAAACGCCGATTTCATAGCGCTCGTAGTGTGATTTCGATATTTTGCACTACAAAAAGACCAGCGTTTTCATAGCGCAGAAGTAGTTTTTTACACTAAACGCGCTACGAAAATGTGGTTTCATGGCTTACTCAAATTTTTTTTGAAAAAGACTTAAAATATGTCTTTCAAAACGTGGCATGAGACTTCTAAAGTGTAAAGCAAGGCTTATGAACTTGGTTTGGTGATGAAATGAGACTCTAAACCTATGACTTAAACCCTATAAAACATAATAATGACTCAAACCCTATCTTAATTTAGAGAATTTTAGAGGAACAAGTATGAACTGAATGAATTTAGAGAATTTTAATAGTGATAACACCAAGTATGGAATGTTATTATCTCACTCATGGGGAGCAAAGTTACATGGATCTCTACAATTGGACATGTCTTATGCTACTATATCATTTTTTTTTCAACCTAAGAAGTTATATAGGGAAACATTAATGAAATATATGGTAAGTAATGTAGCAAGATCAATAAATTACCCAATTTATTCTACACCTACTGACCTAGATTCATTCATCCTATGTAATGTTGAAACTGATAATGAAATCAAGACTGAACTAAGGGAAGAAAAGAAAACACAAAACAATGATAATATATTTCATGAATCTTTATGGAATTTAGATTTTGATGGCTCAGTAAACAAGTTAGGAGTAGGAGCAGGAGTATGGATAACCAATATAGAGAAAAATCATGTAGAAGGCCATGCTTTTATACTAAATTTCAAATTCACAAACAATATGGATGAGTATGAAACCCTCATTTTAGGACTCCAAATAATCAGAAATTTAGGATGTAAAAGAATAGCAATAATGGGAGAGTCAGAGTTGATTGTAAAACAAATTAAAGGTGAATATTCTATTTACAATCCTAGATTAGGTGATGCAGGGGCATTAGACACTAGCCAGCAATGTAGGAAATTTTTCCACATGTTGTGGCTAGGAGGGATCAAAATCATTTGAATTTGTAATGGCAAGGTGTCAATGCCTTATCTTTCTGTTGCATTTAGATCAGTTAGAGTTAGTAGAAGTCAAATAGTTTTAGGTTCAATCCATCTGTCCTGTTCAGTTATCCGAATGAATGTAATTAGGCCTTTTGTTAGAGTAGAAATGGTCCTCACAGAGGAATCGAAGAGACATATGTTGGTGTATAAAATGTAACCCCCCGATACATTGGGCGGGGGGATATTTTCACAGTAAAGATTGTGTGTTAGGCATTTGCTTCAGTTTGGAATAAAGGTCGATGTTTGTTGATTATCTGTAGTTGATTTAATTGGTCTATGTATAAATTTGTTTAATTGTGAGGTGTTTGAACGTTGTTCTGTGTATAATTGTTGAATATAAATACTGTGTAATCTGTGCACGTACCTATGGTTATGTCGAGCATTGATTTCCCTTGAATTACCAAAATGGGTTCCGTTTTTATAAACCTGTAAGAGGCCATGATCGAATGTATTGAGCCATGTTGCAAGTGTCGAGTCGTGGGTTCTATTAACCTCTGAAAGAACGTTTACTGTAACGCTGATTGTCCAAAGAACAGTGAATTTGTTTAAAGGAGGGAAACCACTTATAGAAGAAGTCTGTGTGTTTGTGGGTAATTGAAACTTTGTTCCAAGGTTCAAACCTGAGTTAGTGAACCAGAGCGAACAAAAGGAATGGCGTTAACCCTGGTTTAACCCTTCAGTCACTTACTATTCAGAATCGAGAGCGGGTTTGCGAAACCAAACCCACCCATATCGCACTGCCTTTGTACGGAAGTGAAACCACTCCAACATCAAGCAATCCTATGAAAAGTTGCCACATCAAAAGGACAATACCACCTCGTTGCTCCCTCATCGCGCGATAACTATCAACGATGAAATCAACGTGACATCGACGTACGCCATCCAATCTGGAGGTCGGCTCATCAAACGGTGATCGCACTCAAAATAGCACGGGCGATAAACTAAGGTATGGACATTTATTTTGTTGAATCCACGTTGCGTCGGTGGGCCGGGGCCTAAGGTTTGTTATAATTGTTTTAATTGCAATGAGTCAGGCTATTGATATAAAGTTCTGACGTTGATAACCTTAGTTATAAGGTTCGGCGATAGAGTTGAAGTTCGTAAACATATCTAAATTTCCCCAAGGCCTTAACATTGGAATGAGTACAATATGAATTGCATACGTATATGAATGTGCACACGGGATTAAAAAGAACAAGTGAAAATATATATGTGGGTTTATAACCAAAGTTGGTTATGGTATTTATTTGTCAAATTTCTCTGAAATTTAATAATAAATTTGTAAAAGAAATTGAGGAGACTTCTTGTATTACAATAGAATTTCACTAAGGAAAACGTGGACAGAGTGAAGCTAGGACCCAGCTCTCCTTGGGGGCTAGATTCAATTTTTTTGATGTTAATTTTGGTATCAGAGCTACTTTTGAGATATTTTACAGGGAATTAACATGGCAATCCGAGTTGTTAGAGGTGTTGGAAGAAGGAGAGGCAAACCTGTTGCCAATGCAGAAGTGTTGGAGACCTTGTAGAGGGTCCAAGCCAGATTGGATGCCATGGAGCTAGGATAGCCCAGAGATCCTGAAGACATCAGTGAAACTGAATTATAAGAAGTTGGAGAGAATGCTAAGATTCCTCCAAAGATGAGGCTCCTTAGAATTGTTTTGGGGTCTGTAGTTAAGCCCAAGATTGAAATGTCAAGTTTTGCCGGAGGACTGAATCCATAAGAGCTGGTGGATTGGATTAATGAAATGAACAAGTTCTTCGACTATGAAGAAATGAGCAAAGATAAGAATGTCAAGTTTGTAGTTACAAAGTTGAAGGGACATGGTGCACTTTGGTGGGATGGAGTGCAAGCAGAAAGAAGGAGAGCTGGAAAAAAACCTATCAATAGCTGGACCAAAATGATGGCTAAGCTAAAAGGTAAATTCTTGCCTAGTGATTATCAGCTAACATTGTTTAGGAAAATGCAGAACTTGAGACAAAGGTTGCTGACAGTCAAGGAATACACAGAAGAATTCTATAGAGTAAGCATAAGAGCTGGGAAATTTTAGGACACACCAGAGAAGATTGCCAGATATGTGAATGGTCTCAAGCTAGAGATCCAAGATGAAATTGGTCTTCTGTCTCCTAAGACAGTTGAAGAGGCATATCAGATGGCCTTGAAAGTAGAGGAGAAACTCCTGAGAAATAATTCTACCAAAGGGAGAGGTACTTTTCATGGAAAGGGAAGTCAGGGTGGTAGAGGAAAGTCTACTACACCTACAGATGGAGCTAATAGTAGCTCACCTCAGAATGAATCTACAGAGGGTGATGCAAGAGGCATAAGGGGTTCTTATAAAGGAAGAGGAGGCAGAGGCAGAGGTAGAGAATTGAGGTGCTATAGATGTCATAAAGTGGGACACAAGCATTATGATTGCCCAGAGAATATGGGTGCTGGTCCAGGAAATGCTATTTTTGCTCAGGCTGCAGAAGAAGTAGAAATTGAAGAGTAAATTCTACTAGAAAGAGGAGAATCCTTGGTGGTTAATAAGGCCTTATTGAAACAAGCCAAAGAGGTCACTGAGCCTACACAAAGGAAGACTTTGTTTAGGAGCATATGCAAAGTCCAGTGGAAATGATGCCAACTAGTCATTGATAGTGGCAGCACAGACAATATGGTTTCCACTGAGGTGATAGAGAAGTTGAAGCTGAAGACAAGGGAACATACAACTCCCTACAGGGTGTCCTGGCTGCATAAAGGGCACCAACTGATTGTAACGGAACAGTGTGAGATAGAGCTGCAAATAGGCAACTAAAAAGAAAAATTCCTACGTGATGTGATGCCCATGGATGTGTGTCACATACTGCTGGGTAGTCCTTGGCAGTTTGACAGAGCAGCAGTGCATGATGGCAATAAGAACACTTACAAGTTCTTCAAAGATGGGGTACATCTTACATTGATACCCATGGAAGAAGGAGAACCATAAAGCAGAGTAGCTGATCCAAAGACCTTGTTGCTGAGTGGGAAGGAGTATCTACAATATATTGAACAAGAAGAGGTAAGATTTGCTTTAGTTTTCAAACCTAAGGTAGTTCTTACTTCTACAAATATTTCTGATTTTCCAATAGAAATCCAAGAGATGTTAGATAGTTGTTGTGACATTGTTGTGGATGATTTACCTGATGAGTTGTCCCCTGTGAGGAAGATCAGCCATCAGATAGATTTTATCCCTGGTCCAAATATGCCAAATAAGGTGGCCTACAGAATGACTCCCACAAAAAATGTGGAAATCAAGAAGCAAGTACAGGAATTGGTGGACAAGGGACTGATCAAAGAAAGTTTGAGTCCATGTGCAGTACCAGCGGTATTGAGCCTGAAGAAAGATGGCAGCTGGAGAATGTGTACTGATTCCAGAGAAATAAATAAGATAAAAATTAGGTACATATTCCCTTTGCCCAGAGTTGAGGATTTAATGGATTTTTTGAGTGGTGCCAAATATTTTTCAAAGTTAGATTTAAAAAGTGGATATCATCAGATTAGAATAAAGGAGGGTGATGAGTGGAAAACTGCATTTAAAACGAATGAAGGACTGTATGAATGGATGGTAATGCCTTTTGGGTTGTCAAATGAACCTAGAAATTTTATGAGGCTTATGAATGAAGTGTTGAAAGAATTCATTGGTAAATTTGTGATAGTGTATCTGGATGATATATTAGTTTTCAACAAAACTAAAGAAGAACATCTAAGGCATCTTAATTATGTCTTAAAGAAGTTGCACAAAGAGAAAATGCTGATAAGCCTAAAGAAATGCTCATTCATGAAGGAAGGGTTGGTGTATCTGGGCTTTGTTGTCTCTGCAGAAGGATTGAAGATGGACCCGGAAAAGGTTAAGGCAATTGTGGAGTGGCCTTCACCAAGAAATGTTTTTGAGGGAAGAAGTTTCCATGGACTTGCTAGTTTTTATAGGAAATTTATAATAAAATTCAGTAAGATAATGCACCCATCATTGAGACAATAAAGAAGGGAAAACAACCATTTAAATGGACCGTTGAAGTAGAAAGAAATTTTAAGCTTTTGAAGCAAAAGATAACTTCAAAGCCTATTTTAATTCTGCCTGATTTTACTAAACCATTTCAAGTGAAGTGCGATGCCAATGGAGAAGCCATTGGAGCTGTGCTGAGTCAAGATGATAGGCCTGTAGCTTATTTTAGTGAAAATATGAATGAAACCAAAAGGAAGTATACCTCTTATGAGAAGGAATTCTATGCAATTGTTCAGGCATTGAAAAAGTGGAGGCATTATTTAATGTCCAAAGAATTTGTATTATACTATGATAACCAATCTTTGCAGTACATTGTACAGTTGCCCAAATTAAATCATAATCATGCCATGTGGTTTGAGTATCTCCAAGGTTTTAACTTTGTTTTGAAACATATAAGTGGCCAAGCAAATAAAGTAGTTGATGCTTTGAGTAGGAGACACATGCTTGTTCAAGAAACCAATTTTGAAGTTGTAGGACTTGATTTTCTCAAAGAACTGTATAAAAGAGATTCAGATTTTAAGGAAGCATTTGAAGCATGTTGTAACCCTGTTCTAACAGATAGAAGCTAGTGGCTGGATTATTTCTTGCAGGAGGACTTACTATTCAGGAGAAACCATCTGTCTGTACCAAAATGTTCCGTGAGAGAAATTTTGAACAAGGAGAAGCATAGTGGTGGACTTGCTAGGCACTTTGGTACTGATAAAACTTATGAGCAATTGAGTCACTTCTATTATTGGCCTAAGATGAGAGCAGAAGTGGACAAGTTTTTGAAGAATTACAAAATCTATCAATATCCCAAAGGAAGGAGCCAGAATGCAGGATTGTACACCCCCTTGCCTATTCGAGATAGGACTTGGGACATGGTCAGTAAGGATTTTGTTCTAGGATTTCCCAAGAATCAGAGAGGGAATGATGTGGTCTTTGTTGTAGTGGATAGATTTTCCAAAATGGCACATTTAATTCCATGTTATAAAACTAGTGATGCCACCCATGTTGCTAACCTGTTTTTCAAAGAAGTTGTTAGGTTGCATGGGTTGCCCAAGAGTATTGTTTCAGACAGAGACACTAGATTTGTGGGCCATTTTTGGAGGACAATATGGAGGAAACTTGTTACCAAACTGAGTTTCAGCTCATCTTATCATCCTCAGACTGATGGAAAAACTGAGGTAGTGAATAGAAGTTTGGGAAATTTGTTGAGAAGTCTTGTGGGAGAGCATCCCAAGTAGTGGGATCATATTTTTCCCTAGGAAGAATATGCATATAATGACTCACCAAATAGAAGCACAGGGTAGATTCCATTCCGTATTGTTTATGGAATACACCCCAGAGGAATATCCGAGTTAATAAATATGGGAAAGGCAAAGCTGGGGAGTGCTGATGGTAAGGAATTTTCTTTAGAAATCCAAGCCATACATGAACAAGTGAAACAACAACTGCAAGGAAGCAACATCAAATAAAAAGGTACGGGAGCCTTGAGTAGAAGAGAAGTCCATTTTGAAGTAGGAGATCTGGTTTTGGCACACTTGAGGAAGGAGAGATTCCCAAAGAAGCAGTATAACAAACTGAAGTTTAAAAATATTGGGCCATGCAAGATACTTAGGAAGTTTTATACTAATGCTTATGAGATTGAATTGCCACCTAATGTTGGAATATCTCCCATTTTTAATGTTTCATATTTGTACAAGTATGAAGATGATGGTGCATAAGAAGGACCAGTAGACAAGGAATATATTGAATGGACAAAGCAGAAACCTCCAGCACAACCAGTGCAACGAGAGAAGATATTGGACAAAATAGTGTTCAAGAAGACCATAGGACAAGAGTACTTTTAGTACTTAATCAAGTGGAAGGACCAGCCAAAGGAAGATGCCACTTGTATGACTGAAGGAATGTTGCAAAAAATAGGCATATTAGTGGAAGAAATCATGGACAGGAGTCCATGAAGGAAATTTTCCCTCAGGAGTCTGATGCAGGGGCATTAGACACTAGCCAAAAATGTAGGAAATTTTTCCACATGTTGTGGCTAGGAGGGATCAAAATCATTTGAATTTGTAACAAAAAGGTGTCAATGCCTTAGCTGTCTCTTGCATTCAGATCAGTTAGAGTCAGTAGAAGTCGAATAGTTTTAGGTTCAGTCCATCTGTCCTGTTTAGTTATCCGAATGAATGTAATTAGGCCTTTTGTTAGAGTAGAAACAGTCCTCACAGAGGAACCGAAGAGATATATGATGCTGTATAAAATGTAACCCCCGAATACATTGGAGGGGGGTGGGAGATTTTCGTAGTAAAGATTGTGTGTTAGGCATTTTCTTCAGCTTGGAATAAAGGACGATGTTTGTTGATTATCTGTAGTTGATTTATTTGGTCTCTATATAAATTTGTTTAATTCTGAGGTGTTTGAACCCCGTTCTATGTATAATTGTTGAATAGAAATATTCTGTAATCTCTGCATGTCCCTCTAGTTATGTCGAGCATTGATTTCCCTTGAATTACCAAAATGGGTTCCGTCGTTATAAACCTGTAAGAGGCCATGAGTGAATGTATTGAGCCATGTTTCAAGTGTCGAGTCGTGGGTTCTATTAACCTCTGAAAGAACGTTTACTGTAACATTGTTTGTCCAAATAATAGTGAATTTGTTTAAAGGAGGGAAACCGCTTATAGAAGAATTATGTGTGTTTGTGGGTAGTTGAAACTTTGTTCCAAGGTTCGAACCTGAGTTAGTGAACTGGAGCGAATAGAAGGAATGGTGTTAACCCAGTTTAACCCTTTGGTCACTTACTGTTCAGAACCGGGAGCAGGTTTGCGAAAGAAAACCCACCCATATCGCACCGCCTTTGTACGGAAGTGAAACCACTCCAACATCAAGCGATCCTATGAAAAGCTACCATGTCGATAGGGAAAAACTACCTCATCGTTCCCTCATCACGCGATAACTATTGACGATGAGATTAGCGTGATATCGACGTATGTCATCCGATCTGGAGGCCGGCTCATCGAATGATGATCGCACTCAAAATAGCACGAGAGATAAACTAAGGTATGGACGTTTATTTTGTTGAATATGTGTTGCGTGGGTGGGCCCAGGTCCTAATGTTTGTTATAAGTGTTTTAATTGCAATGAGTTGGGATATTGATATAAATTTCTGAAGGTGATAACCTTAGTTATAAGGGTCGGTGATAGAGTTGAAGTTCATAAACATATTTAAATTTCCCCAAGGCCTTAACATTCGAATGAGTACAATACGAATTGCATACGTATATGACTGTGCATGCGGGATTAAAGAGCACAAGTGAAAATATATAGGTGGGTTTATAACCAAAGTTGGTTATGGTATTTATTTGTCAAATTTCTCTGAAATTGATAAATAAGTTTGTAAAAGAAATTGAGGGTACTTCTTGTATTACAATAGAATTTCACTAAGGAAAATGTGGACAGAGTGAAGCTAGGACCCAACTCTCCTTGGGGGCCAGATTCAATTTTTTTGCTATCGTTAGGTCGATATAGAGAGACTATACTTGATTTGACTCATGATTTATTGGAATGTAATTTATATGCAATACCAAGAAGGCAAAATTTACAAGCACATTCTTTAGCAACATTTGCTAGCACTTGTAATTTACCTTTTCAGCCTAATCATATGTATACTGTAGAAGTAAAACACAGACCAATAATCCCAAACAGCCTCAAATATTGGTATATTTTTTCACAATATCAACAAATTTATCATTTTATGAATACTTAAAGTGAATTTCATAACTGTAAAATAGACATTGATTGTACCATAGATCAAGATTTAGATAGTAACATTGATTTTAATAATGTATATGTAAATAAATTAAATTTTGCAAGACCAACTAAATTCAATCAATCAGATATAGATAAAGTAGAGATAGTAGAAATTGATGAGATAATTGATGAAGAATCTGATATATTAAATCTCAAACATAATTTCTTACCAAAAGGTTTAACTCAATTAGAAGATTTATTTGACTCAAATGATGTTTCTAGAAAACCCAAAATGAAGCCACTTATATCTGACATTGAAGAATGCAACATAGGCACAAAACTGAAATCGAAAATGATCAAACTTTCCAAAGCCTTACCTCAACAAGAAAAGGAAAAAGATATTGCTCTTTTTCAGGAATTCCAAGATGTTTTTGCTTGGATTTATGAGGACCTTAAATCCTATGACACCAAAAAAATTCAACATAAAATTCCTGTAAAAGAAGATCAAAAGCCCTTTAGACAAAAGTTAAGGACAATCAACTATGTTTTGATGCCCTTAATAGAAAAAGAAGTGAAAATAATATATGATGCACATATAATTGCACCAATCAGATATTTTGATTGGGTTTCTAACCTAGTTCCAACCAGAAATAAAACATGAGAGATTAGATTACGTGTTTATTTTAGGAATCTAAAAAAAGTAGCCTTAAAAGATAATTATCCTTTACCAAAAATGCATCATATTTTACAAAGGGTAGTTGGATCTTCTAGGATTTCTCTTTTAGATGGATTTTCAGGATACAACCATATTTTAGTCCAACGAGAGGATTAAGACAAAACAACTTCTACTACTCCTTGGGGCACTTTTATGTATGTAAAAATTCATTTTGGTTTAATGAATGCAGAGGAAACCTTTCAAAGAGCTATGGATATATCATTTGTAAAAGAAATTCATGAATTCTTCGTAATTTACTTAGATGACATAACTGTATTTTCTAAGACTGATTATGAACACTTAGATCATCTTAGAAAAGTCTTTATAAAATGCAGAAAGTTTGGCATATCATTAAATCCTAAGGAAACCTTATTTGGATTAGAAGAAGGCAAGTTACTATGACACATAATTTCTAAGGAAGGAATTAGAATAGATCCTGCAAGAATAGAAGTAAATCTTAACATCAATCCAGTAAGAAACATAAAAGAGTTACAAGCCCTTCTAGGTACGATTAATTTTTTAAGAAGATTCATATCCAATTTAGCTGAGATAATTGGAGAAATAACTAACATTATTAAAAAGGATTTAGTTCTTAAATGGACTGTTGAGGCCAAACAATATTTTGAATCTATCAAACATGCCTTAACCAAAATCCCAATCCTTATAAGTCCTGATTTCAAAAAGGATTTCATCATTTTTTCATTTGCTTCATAACACACCATTGCTGCAATTTCACTACAGAAAAATGACCAAGGTTATGAATAGCCTATAGCCTTCTTTAGCAGAAAACTTAGAGATGCATCTTTGAAGTACAATATTATGGAAAAACAAGCCTTATCTTTGGTAAAGGCCATTAAAGACTTCAGAGTTTACATTCTTTATTCTCACATTATTGCCTATGTCCCAAATGTTGTTGTAAAATACATTCTTACTCAGGATGGTCCTGATGGAAGAAGAGGAAAGTGGATTTCCACTATATTAGAATATGACATAGATATAAAACCCACAAAGTTGATAAAAGGTCAAGGTTTAGCCAGACTTATGGCTGAATCAAATTGTCATGCCCTAAATAGAAATTTTATTGCCCAAATAGATGATCAGGAAGAGATGGTGACTCTAGAGATCAATGAAGCCTTCTCAGACTCACCATGGTATGTAGATACTATATTTGTATTACTAAACTTACAAGCTCCTCCTGGTTTATTAAGAAAAAAAGCTAGATTCCAAAATCTTAAGGCAATAAGATTTTGTATTTTAGACAATGTACTTTTTTGGAAAGATGAAAGTGGGATTTTATTAAATTGTTTATTAAAATAAGAAGCTGACAAAATATTACAATAATTTCATACAGATGACTGTGGAGGGAATCTATATTGGAAAACTACTACAGACAAGATCCTGAGAGCTGGTTTTTACTGGCCTACTTTGTTTGTAAATGTCAAAAAATTTGTGACCTTGTGTCATAAGTGCCAAATATTTCAGGGTAAGAAAAAAAATTTACCCCTACCCTTAAAGCTCGTCTCTACATAAATGTCATTTCAACAATGGGGTCTTGACTTCATTGGAGAAATTCACCCCGCGTCATCAGTCCAACACAAGTGGATTTTGATAGCCACTGACTATTTTACCAAGTGGATTGAAGTTATACCCTCTAGGCAAGCCACAGATACTGTCATTATCTCCTTCCTAGAAAGTAACATTATTTCAAGATTTGGATTTCCCCAAAAGATAATTACTGACAAACCAGTAGCATTCAAATCTAAGAAAATGATTTAATTTTTCCATAAATACCATATTACCCCAGATCATTCTACTACATATTACCCTCAAGGTAATGGCCTAGATGAATCTTCAAATAAGAGACTTTTAAACATCATCAAAAAGTTACTGGAAGATAACAAAAATACTTGGAATAAGAAGTTATTCAATGCCTTATGGGCAGATATACTTACAACTAAAAAATATATTGGTAAATCCCCTTACCAACTTGTCTATGGAATGGATGGTGTTTTTCCATTCTCCCTAGGAGTACCAGTGATGAATATTATCCAAGAGTTACAAGTGGAAACAAATGAAATTCAAATATGGATCAATTAAACTATTCGCTTGCAACAAACAATGGAAGAATTTTATATCAAATCTCAAATTATCCAAGATAAGATAAAGAAATTTTTTGATAAAAAGACTAAATAAGATGATTTCTACATTGGAGATAAAGTGCTAAAATGGGATTCAAGAAAAGAAGACAAAGATAAACATGGAAAATTTGATTTTCTATGGAGAGGACCTTTTGTGATTTATGGATATAGAGGTAATAATGCTTTCTACCTTAAAGAAATGGATGGAGTAGCTACATTAGATGGACCAGTAAATGGAAGATTGCTGAAGCACTACTACTCTCCTAAGTTAACAAATAGCTAGTTTCATTTAATTTGATCATTGTACATATACATTGAAGATTTTAGATTGTATTGGATGTTTTCCTAATATATTTTAAGCTTAGAGAGAAGGCCCTAATCTTTGAGAGGTAAAATATCATAAATATGAACAAGTGTAGAGATCAGAAGATACTTACAAGGTCACCATAGTCAAATTTGAAAGGCCACTAGTCTTAAAGTTCTTGACATTTCACCAAAAAAAATTATCCCCAAGTGGAGCCACTGTTAAGGTCCTATAATAATAGGATTCATAGTTTTTTAATTGAATTTGATAGTCTTGTAAATTTCTACATACCTTGCTTTCTACAAGTTGTTTTCCATATTTTGAAAAATGAAAAATAATTAAAAAAAATGAAAAGAGGGTAAAAGTCCTAAAAGAAAGATCAAAGGACTTAGAAAAATAGACCCCAAAACAAAAAAGAGATAAAAATAAGACCTGAAAGTAATCAAGTCAAAATTCCACTACTATTTGCTTTACTGCAAGAATAATGATTATGTGTAGATTGTCAATAAATGCCATAATTAATGATCAATTAAACAATTTAATCTTAACTTTTCATACTTTGAATTTCATGTTTTAGATAGAGAATAAAGATATGTCAAACAATATAAAATTGACAAATTAGTAGAAAATATTGAGAATAAATGAGGAGCTCAACGGTTTAATCTGAGCCCTCGGATGAAATAAGATTAGACTTAGATAGATTTATGCTTTGAAAGAACAATTGATTTAGGGTAGCAAGCGTAAATGCACCCATGAAAATGAAGTAAAATTTTTTATAAATAATGATGGGTAGGTAGAAAACAGTTGTGCAATCATGTAATAAAGCATCATCGGGCACAAATTACTAATTCCCGTACCTTAGAATTATTCAGTATTCTAAACTATTAGTTAAAAAGGCTCAGAGCATTTCTCTGACTTCTGTTGGGACTGTACCCAAGGCTCAATGACTGATTGGTTAAAAATATTGAATTCCTACATAAAACCCATATTCATGAGTAGTTATCCTTCATCCATAATCATAATCCCTTTTCTCCTAAGTAAAAACCGATTTTTTACTTAGTAAAATTAAAACCCTAAATAACTGATTTCATTTCCTTTCAAAATCACTCAAAATCCATAAAATGCATTTTATCCTAAGTGAAAGTCTGAAAAATACAAAAGGTACAAGCTATGCTTTATTTACACTTTACTTGGTGTTAAAACATGTATTTTTCATTCATATCATACACAACCCCATTTTCATATTAATTTTTAACTTATTTTATAAAATCCCTAAATTATACCCTCTCGTATAGTATGAAACCCTTTTTATATTAAATAACCCATAAAACCCATTATTTAATGTTTAAACCAATGTTATTATACACCACGTGATGAAATAAACCCCGCCCTTATTCCCATTGGTTTAAAATTATCAATAATACATAATCCCCGCCCCCCTATGGTTATTAAACAAGTTGTAAAACGTTTAATAACTATATAATAAGACCCGCGCTTGTGCATTGGTTAGATCATTGTTTAAAATGTTTCAATTAAAACTTATATAACATTGCAACCCCCGCCATTATATAAGCCTAAGGTTTAAACTTTATTAAATGCATATTTATAAAGTTAAAACTCATCCCTGCCGAATATATAAACTATGGACCCCACTCCATCCCGATGCAAAATTCACAATAGACCTTGGCCATTCGCAATCGAACCTCATGATGCGACAACTAACAAACAAAATCACTAATAAAGTTACATGCATTAAACCTTTTCATTTCCATGCAAAATGGGAAGTTTTATTATTTTCTCTCTCCTTGACGTGGGACATTTTTACTGGATCACATTCGATCCGTCTGAAACCATTTACCACCGAAGTGGTGTGCGATAACCACCAATGGTTTTTTACCTATGAAATGCGAAAACCACCTTCCCGCCCAATTTTACATTCATTTATTGCATGTAAATTAAACCTAATTTTCCTAATAAACCTTTGAAATCCACTTTTTATCCCTTATTTCTACGCATATCCACTGTATATGCTTTTTTGACTCTGAAAACATGTATTTGCCACTATTTTATTGCCCAAATCCTGCAAATTTCCACCTGTACCTATTGAAGATTGCTGAGGAGCTTTGAATTGCTCCAAAGATAAAAATATGCCATAGAATCTGTTCAAAAACCTTCAGAAACATCTTCAAATCCCTATACCTACATATAACAGGTATTTCTCCAAAATTCGAGCATGTTATCAGTTTTAAAAGACCTTTAATGAAAAATTTCAGTTAGAGTTAAATTCATCAAAACAAGCCTATTAAAAAATATAAAGAAATAGGCCAAATCATGTAAATTTTTTTGAAAATACCCTGCTTTATGTTGTGCACCGTTTTGAATGAAAAAATTGAGTTTATATAGTTTTTCTAAACTGTTTAAAACTATAAATTGAGCACAAAAATATTCTGAAGGTAGCCAAACCATCTGTGCCTAATTTCAAAATATTCTTAGCCCTTTTATCCATTGAAAAGCTTAGGAAACCTTTGTTTCTTGTTTATAACCAGTAAAGGTCTGTGAATCAAGTTGAAGAGTCCAAAATTAAAAGAAAAAACCGAAGGAAGATCATATTCTGCGTGTTTTAATCCAAGAACCTCTGTAAACTATTTAATCTTGCAGAAGAATCTAGAAAATCTTGAAAGTAGAGTTTTGTAGTCCAAAAAACCTCAAAATGCCTAAACCTACTCCAGCTGCATCTTCTCAGACTGCCATAGTTATAAATCCTCTACAACCCCTTGTTGTAGATATTGAGCACACTCCATTAGCAGATGTTGACTATAAGATAGTAGACCCTATTATAGAATTCAATTTGTTGTAACTTCACAAATGGAACTATGAAAAATCTTTAGATAATGTTGAAGAAGTTCAAATTTTGGAATCACACTTGCCCAAATATGTGGTTCCAGTTACCCACTCATGCCCATACATCATTAGGTTATGCCATCATCATTATATGCCTGATCAAAGAGCAATAGTCAATGCCAATAAAAAATAACTTTTCACCATTACTATTGAATCCATTAATCAAATGTTATAGCTCATACTTGATCCTCAAGCACTTCCTCTATCCATTGAAGCAATTACCAAGCTTTATATTGGCCTTGAATTTCCTAAAAGATTCCAAATATTCCAAATATTCATGCCCTTACATGTAGAAATTCCTCAAATCAATCCTCCATATTCCACTTCAAAATTTCCAGAGGGTTCTAGGCATGTAATTTCCACGTTATCTTTCATCCTAGGGTACTTTACTAATGAGAATACATATGAATTGATTTTAGGTTTCCTATCCACTTTCAAACAAAGACAACCTCCATCTGTTATCTTTGATTATGCTGGGCATATTGCTAACAATATTCATGACCAACTGGTTAAACTACCAATTGAAGGAGTGTTCAGATACACATCTTTCCTCTTCCACATGTTCTTGCATTTTCAAGAAGATTATTTTCCATTAACATTGAAAAAGCTTGAGATAGAAGGGAATCCTCTTTAAGTTATTTTCTGGACCTCTTTGATCAGGAAAGAGTCCACAAAGTTCACCTATGCAACGTTTTCAGATTCATTCATCCATCCATTGATTAAAATGTTAAAAAATGAACAACCAAGGATAAATGATGAGATGAAGAATATTTTACAGTTGTCAGAGTAGACCAAGACTGGTGATTGGTACTTGTATGAAAATCACACTGAGATTAGAGTGTTTTGATCCAATTTGTTACCCTACAAGCTACCCAAATTTGTATCAATGAGGTTTTTTTCCTTCTCCAGTATATCAAGAAAATATTAAACTATGATTCTATCAATTTACTATCAACAAAGAAGAAAACACAGTTTAAATTAAAGAATAAAGTGGGACCATTCATATGCAATCATATATAAGGAGAGGCAAAAGCAGTGAAGAAGTTATTAAAGTACAGGTTTGAAGAGAGATTTTCTTGGAATTATGATCTACAAGGGATGCTGAGTAAAATGAGGGTTAAGTGTAAACTATCACCCTTCATTCTTGAGAAAAAACTAGAGATAGAAAAATATGCCAATCAGACTGAGTGGACAAAAAATACTTTAGTAGATTTAGTGAAGAAAATTGATACTAGTCACACTTTACAAACTGCAGATCAAACAGAAAAATCCACCAAGAGGGTCAGAGAAGAAGAAACTTATGTTTCTGAAACCACTACTGAAAATAAGTTCAAAATAAGATATATTAAAAGGCCCAAAACATATCTAGTGGGTAAAGAGAAGGCAACCATTGATGTTGAAGAAACAGATCTCCCAGATACCAACACAGATGCTGCCACTGTTATCCGAAATGAGAAAAGTACAGAGAGTAGAAATGAAGAATAGGTTAATAATGGAAATACACAATTGATAGAGAAACAAAAGAACCTAGAAGCTTCATCCTCACAAATAGCTGAGGAGAAAAATCTAGATATCATGGAAAAGTACAAACAGATCAAGTTAAAAAATGAAGATATTAAAAATGATATCTACTTTCAATATCTGAAACAAACACCTAGTGTTCAAAATAGACTTTTGTCTACCTTTTATTACTCAAATAAAAATATAATCATGTCAGTATTGAATCTTAGAGTGAAAAATCCAAAGATAGTGGCAGATTACAAGAAGATTGATTTAGAATTCCAAACAGAAAAAATTCATGCTCTTGATTAGATAGAATTTCATAGACAGAGATCATAGATGTTGTACTCTACTATTAAAACCAAAGCTAAGAGTGTTTAGAAACTTCAAAACACTCTCACAAACATGAAATATCAAATGAAACTTGACAAAACATCCTTATATGCTAAAGATCTCAAAACTAAATCTTTAGAAGAATTGGTCTTAAAGGTTGGATATGACCTTGCAAATGTCAAAGCAATCTAATAGTTAGTAAAGAAGAGAAATGAGGACATTGCAACATTGAGGAAACAACTTAAATTGCCATGAATTGAACATCCTCAAGCTAAGGAAATAATACAAAGACAGAATGAGAAGGATGATATGATGAATTCGATCTTTCATTTGACAACACAGATCAAAGAAATGGAGATTCAAATGGATAAACTTTTCCATGAAAAAGAAACACCAAAAACACCTGAAATTCCTTCAGTTATTCCTATGGTCACGACAGTTGTGCCTTCAACTCTAGCAGAGCAGTTGGCACCCAAAGAGCCACTGGCTACTATAGTGCCGGTGACATCATCTACAACATCATCTACAGAGCCATCCACTACAGTAGCTCACCCTACAGATGAGGCCATAAAACTAGTGAAAGCTATGGAAGAAATGTCACTTCAGACATGTGAAATTAACAGATTGAAAAAGATGGTTGATAACCTTGAAAATACAAACAAGTTGGATCAAATAAATGCCAAACACATGCAAAAAAGGTTATTACACTAAATGAAGAATTGAATAATTGAAGAAGTTACATAATGAATTAACCTTAAAGGAACAAATTTAATATGTGAAAAATCATTTATGGAACAAGATCATTGAAGCCATCAATGATGTGTGGCCCTCAATTCAAGTGATTTTTTAACAAAGATATTTACTCAAAGCAGCATTAACAGAAATTTAGAAGACTAAAGATGAACTTCATAACAAGCCAGAGCAAGCAACAGAATTGATCAAGTTTCTCAATAGAAAAAACAAGCAAGAGCTAGAAGAAATTGAGATTACTGATAGGACTGAAACTATCCTTGAGATAAGGAAAGTCATCACCAAGAAGAACCTGATGAATAAGCTTGAGGAGAAGTGTGAAAATATGAACATCGCCATAACCAGGTTTATGGTCATATTTGAGAATTTTAGCCAAAGAAGTTTGCCTAATATTTTGCTCATCAATGACAAATTAATTTGTCAGGAGGATTACAATAAAAATATCAAATAATTTGCAAAGGAGCAAGTTGAAAATTCAGGTGGATAAGGTACTCCAACAGGACAAGTCTTACTCAGAATATTTGAGGATTTATTTTATTTGTAGTATGAGATAAGACACTTTTTTTTCATAAAACCGACTTTTTCCAGGTATACAGAAGCATATGATAATTTTAGGAAGCTCAAGAAGATACAAATTCCAAAGAATGAAGATTAGAAGTCATTAACAGATTTACTATAAAAGATAAAAAGGCAGGAAGATAAAAGAGAAAACAATTTTCTGAATTGAGGTCAAAACAAATTTTTATTACAGCAGTAAACATATTTTACAGTGGTTAAAGAGAATCAATGAAAGAGTATAAGATAAAGCAGATAAGATTTCAAAACCAACTTGAAATATCTAAAGCCAGCAAGAAGGACACCAAGGCATCCAGATGCACCTCATCCATAATCAGTTTCTATTTTTTTGGATAGATAGGACAGCTTGCCGATTTGTTAAGCAACTAAATCTATTTTGTTGTAAATATATTTCTATTTTCCTTAGATAATTCCTAGAAGAATTCTAGGATATTTTGTAAAAAATTATGTATAAATACTTTTTCTTTAGAAGTATTAGTGTGGAATAAATTTCTAAAGATTTCTATAGTAATTTTTTGTTGGACTTGAAGGCTTTTTTGTTTCAAGTATCGAGTAGTAGACTAGAGCATGCCAAGTAGCATCATATTTTAGGATTCATGTGATGAGCTATTCAAGTGAAGTATTTACTTCTTGTCATTTTTTATCTTTCTTTGTTACATGCATCCATTATTTTTTCTAAATTTGAATGAATAAACAGGAGTATTACTTCAGGATTTCTTAAAAGCATCCTGTTTTTATTGTTTATCATTTCTATGTTTTTTTCTTATTTCCAGAGTAGGGAACCCTTAATTGATCCCTCTTTCCTTTGAACTCTGCCTACTACTTCATTTTTCCGGATCAAAGAACCCTTCATTGCTCTTTATCCCGATCATATCACCTCACCAAACAACCTTCCAATATCTTCATGGGTTATCTATCTTGCCCTGAAAAAATTTGACTTCTTGACCTTGATCCTAGCTCTGTCTTCTTGATTTTTTACTCCTCAGCCCAATGGAAAAACATATTTCTCACTATCCATCTCATTAGGTGATTTTCCCCACCAAATCAACCAAACCAAAACCAAATTGCACCAACATAACTAGTCTTATATTTTATAAAACAAACAAAGTTAAATCTTATAGAGAGAGCCCTCTTTGAACCCTAGGAAGGCTAGATCTTAGAGTTTAAAAGTTGGTATGTGGCTACCTCTACTGTTCTTAGACTTTAAACTAAAATCTCACAACTTTAGAATTACTAGAGTGATAACATAATGTAGAATGAATGAAGAGATAAATAAATTTCTTTAGATGTAAAAATAGTTGTTTTTGTTGCAACATGTTGTGAAAATTAACATTGGTGATTAATATTCAAATTTATTTATGTACATAGATGTATTTTATTGGAAAATTAGATTTCTACAAACACTTATATTTATTTTGGTCGCCTTCTTGGAAAAAATCCTTAATTATCATATCTTATGGCTTGTCAGCTTGATGAAATTTCGGGAAAAATGGTTGGGATGGTCATGTTTTGAGGGAAAAAATGGGTATATTTTAAATATATTTTTCTATCCTACATATCCCTTTATTTATACTTTCTAACTCAATTTGAATCACTCGATTTGGATTTTAAACGAAAAATTTATGACCGAAATATTGACAGGATGTCTAGTAGGAAGCTAAGGAATAGAGTTGGGACAATCTGTTTTTTGAGGCATAATGACTATGTTTTGGAAACTTGTTTCTAAGGTATATTCCACTATGAATCTATTTTACAACTCAATTTGAATCACTTTATTGTGATATCGTATGAGGAAGTTATGACCAAAATACTCGCTGCTTATCGTAAATCAACACTCTTGAAACTCTGTTTTCCCGGCTTTTCACTAGCGTATTTGACCCATCAATTATCCTTTTATTAAAAAAAAATATTTATATTGGAGATATATAAATGAATATACTTTAATCTCCAATTTGAATCGTTTCAATATATCATCAAATGAAAAAGTTGTGCTTGAAATATCAACCATTGGTCTAAGCTGGAAAATTGAAAATGACTCTATTATGTAGGTTCTTCTAAGCACATTTAACATAACATTACATGGAATTTTTAAAACCTATTTATATGGGAGACATATCTCTAAATTAACTTTCATTTGGATTTTTAATCACTCAAATCTGATAAAAAAAGAAGAAGTTATCATTGAAACACTGCTGGTTAGTATGGTTGGCCACCACTCTCCCACAGGTAATAGATTAATTTTACTTTGTTATTTTTTTCATGGATTTTCTTTATAGAGTAACTAATAATTTTTTTTACATATTTCATGGATTAAGAGAGCCCGGTCATCTCTCTTATTCCATGATTTCATGTTTTATTGCAGGTAGACACTCGTTTTTTTCAGGTCCAAGGAGAATAAATGAGATCAATTTATTAACAAGTGATTCTTGAAGGCAATGATAATGAAATAAAAACATTTTCAAAGATTTTTCCTCACACAAAGAAAAAATCATGAATACTTTTCATCAATTAATGGATTTATAACATGAGAAATTGGGAATTTATTTCCATTTGAAAATCCAAGTCATTTCTGAACAAGCATTTGTCCATTCATTCACCATTCACAAACAACATTGCTACAACAAAAAAATAAAAAAAATCATAACAATTGTAGCTTAATTTATTTATTTATTTATTGGTTTTCAATAAAGAGTCATTTATTTTCTTATTTCTCTTATGTTTTTATGCTTCAGGTATTGTTTACTTCAAAGTCACATATTTTTTTGTTTTATTCTCAAAATAAAAGGAGGGAATTCCTAAGTTTCATGATGTTGTTACTGCGGATGCTGCTACTCATGATGTTGTTACTCCTTCAATGGTCTTACTCCGTAATTCTGTTACTCTGGATGCTTCTACTCGTGATGTTGTTACTTCTTGGATGCTGCCACTCCATAATGTTGTTACTCCTTGGTTGTTGCTACTCCTCGGATGCTCCTAGTCTGTGATGTTGTTACTCTGCGATGTTGTTACTCCTTGGATGTTGCTACTTCGTGATGTTGTCACTCCGGATGCTACTACTCGTGATGTTGTTACTCCTTGGATGTTGCTACTCTATGATGTTGTTACCTCGGATGCTGCTACTTGTGATGTTGTTACTCCTTGGATGCTGCTACTCCGCGATGCTGCTACTCCTTGATGCTATTACTGCGTCAGTGTTGTGAATCCATCCTTGTTGTTACTCTGTCAGCCCTATGAATCCATCATTTTTGTTACTCCGTCGGTGCTATAAATCTGTCACTGTTGTTACTCCACTGGTGCTATGAATCCATCAGTGTTGTTACTACGTCGGTGTTGTGAATCCGTCAATGTTGTTACTCCGTCTGTTAGGTCCCTATATCACTAGTATAGTCCCTTATTATTGTTAGTGTAACCCCCTTATTGTTATTATTGTACCCTTGTAACCCCCATTTTTTTATTATTGTGCCCTTAAATTATTATTGTTAGGTTGTCTAGGATTACATTGTGGCCCACTAGGATTACATTATGGCCCCATGGACTCCTATATATAGAAAGGAGGTTTTGTAAATTGTATCATCCAATAGTTGTTCATTTATGTAATGTATTGGAGGTTTCCCCCTTGAAGTGGCTTATTTCTAAGGTGTTTATATCTCTTTTCTTCTATTTTTGAAGCTGGTTACACAACATTTGGTATCAGAGGTTTGGATTCTAGGGTTTTGCTGCTCCAAACAGGTCATCTTGGAATTTTCGCTCTCACTTTTTTTATATGAAGTTTCAAAAGCTGAAATTTTTAGGGTGTGAAGCTAAAATCCTAAGGAACATCTTCAAAAACTTTCAAATCTTGGTTCGCAATATTTTTGGAGATATGATATGTGGAAGTTGGGTCTTTTTTCAGGTTCCTAAATAGGTCATCGTGGAATTTGTGGTATAACTTTTTTTCTACAAAGTTTCAGAAGATGAAATATTTATGTATGAAGCCAAAACTCTAAGAAACATCGTCAAAAAAATTTAGATCTTGGTTCTCAATATTTTCGGATATATGATCTGTGGAAGGTAGTGCTTTTTCAGGCTCCTGAATTTCATCTCAAAGAGGTGATAGTGGGAAAATCTTCATAACTCTCTCTATGAGCATCGTATTGAAGTGTCATAAAAATTTCTCGCAATTAAATGGATTGTAGTTTCTTTGCTATTAATTTCAGAGCTAAAGGATGAAACAGTGACACGTGGAAAGTCATACAAGTTCACTCTACTGAACCAGTCCAAAATTGGGTCATTGTGGGAGATTGGACATCACTTTGTCTTGAAGAATCCAAATCATATTAGACCTATGGCATTGGAAAGAAGCTTCAAAGGGCTACTACAGGGCTGAATTTTAGATATTGAGCTTCTGAAATTATAGATATAATTCAATTTCAATATCGAGCTCCTCAAAAGCAAGTAAAAGGTGTGTATTTGTTTTCCGAATTGCATAAGTCTTGTCTGAAGAATCAAGTTGAATTGATTGCAAGGGCATATTGTAGAATAGCTATCAGTATTGGATTCTAAAATGGCCCCTGAAAATAATTCAACACCCATTAAGCCTTTGTAAAGCTCTACTATGACTCATGAAGACGAAGAATGGCAACATGACATATCAAAATTACAAGAGCAAGTGCAACAAATTTAGCTCACGCAAAGAGCAACAAAAAATGACATGGAAGTTTTGAAGAAAGGTGTGGAAACTAAGATGGATGGTTTGAAGAAAGGCATGGAATATAAGATAGATGGCATGGAATCCAAGATATATGGAATGGAGGCTGGCATGGAATCTAAGATGGATGACATGGAAGCTAAGATCAATGAGAAAATGGAAAACATGAAGAATGTTCTAAAAGTAGACATGGAAGGTTTGACAAAGTTGATACAAGAAATGTTTCCTAATGGTGAAAATATAGTAGAAGAACCTCATGATGAGAACAAAATAAATGTTAATCGTGATTTCATAAAATCTAATGTTGGCGAGAAGAACCACCATATTCCAAAGATGGATATGAGGAAGTTTGATGGAAAGGATCCTGTAACATGGATAATAAGGACAGAGCAATATTTTGATCTCCATAACGCATAAAACACACAAAAGGCAATGACAAAACTTTACATTTAGAACAAAATACATTTGTATGGTATCAATGGCTTTGCTCCCATAAAAAAAATTTCACTTGGTCAATTTTTACGGAGGAAATGATAGCACATTATGAGGATACAAAGAGCAACACCTTCTTTAGCCAATTGATAAATCTCAAAAAAAAGGGTTTAGTGGGGCAGCACATTCAGGACTTCCAAAAATTGAACATAAGGGTAACTAATATTCCAGAGGAACACATGATCGATCTCCTCATATGCCCTTTAAAGGATAACATCCAACATGAAGTACGTGTTTTGGAACCAGATTCATTGGAGAAAGCATTCAGGTTGGCAAGAAAAGTTGAATGTAAAATAATGGCGACAAGGAAGCCTACCACTCACATCTATAAATATGGAAGTGTTTCTACTCCTCGCCTAACAAAACCTACAAGGTTGAAACAACAAAAATTCAAAGAAAAAAGATCAAAAGGGCATTTCTACAGTTGTTATAGAAAATACACTAGAGGTCATAAGTGTGTTGAAAAGAAATTATTTTACATATATGGTGAAGAGGTGGAAGAAAATGAACAAGAAACTTCAAAATAAGAGGATATACACCAGGAACCAACCCTATATAAATAAGAAGTGAGTCTGACCATATCGTGTAATGCATTGGTAGGAATTAAAACTCCTTAAACTCTCAAGACAAGAGCACATATCAAGAAGAAAAAGGTAATAGTGTTGATTGATTCGGGTAGTACCCATAATTTTATTCATTCTAAGGTAGCCAAAGAATTGAATTGCTTCATATACCCAACACCGTAATGTCAAGTGATGGTTGTAAATGGAGGAGTTATAAATTGCTACAGAAAATGCCATAATATCAAGCTAACTATGGGGGAATATGTATTGACTAGTCCAATGCTTTCCATTCCCATGGAGGGTGCTTACGTTGTACTAGGAGTACAATGGTTACAATATTCGGGGATCTATAGCTTTTAATTTTCAAGAACTTTTCTTGAAATTCCGCATGAAAGGAAGTCAAATTATACAGATTGGGGAAGCTGGGAAGGATAATAAGCTCTAATGTCATGACAAAGCTTCTAAATAAAGAACAACGAGGCGTAATTGCACAATTATGCTCACTAGAAGTTCCAACATCAAAATCATCTATTTTTGCAGATCTCCAACAAGTCTTGGAAAATCATTCCAAGGCGTTTGAAACTCCCAAAGGACTCCCACCTATTCGTGATCATGATCATGCTATTCATTTTATTCTAGGAAGTGTTCCTCCAAACATCAGGCCTTATAGATATCCTTATGTCCGAAAGAGCGAAATTGAACGTATGATTGCAGAAATGTTAGAGGCGGGTATAATTCAACCTAGTCAAAGTTCTTTCTCTGCTCCTGTAGTATTGGTACACAGGAAGGATGGATCGTGGCGAATGTGTCCGGATTATAGGGAGCTCAATAAGTTCACCATTAAAGATAAATTTCCCATTCCTGTGATTGATGAATTATTGGATGAATTACATGGAGAAATTTATTTACAAAGTTGGATCTTCGTTCAGGATATCATCAAATTAGAATGGAGACTGAAAATATTCCAAAAACAACATTTCGAACTCATGAGGGTCATTATGAATTTTTTGTCATGCCTTTTGGCCTTACCAATGCACCTTCTACATTTCAAGGGTTGATGAATTCCATTTTCAAACCCTTCCTTAGAAAATTTGTGCTAGTATTTTTGATGATATACTAATATACAGCAGGTCTTGGAAGGATCATGTTGAACATGTTGACAGGGTGCTCAAACTATTGCAGGAGAAACAATTATATGCAAAAACATCCAAATGTTTCTTTGGAGTAGAAGAGGTGAAATATCTGGGTCATATTGTATCTCACGAGGGTGTTAAAGTAGACCCTAACAAATTTAAACCCATTAAGGAATGGAAATTCCCCACAACCATAAAGCAGTTGTGAGGATTTCTCGAGTTAACAGTGTATTATCGCAAGTTTGTTAAGAATTATGGGAGAATAGCAGCACCTCTAACAACATTATTGAAGAAAGATTCATTTTCATGGACTCCTGAAGCAACTAAGGCCTTTGAACATCTTAAAGAGTCAATGTGCCTAGCACCAGTCTTAGCTACGCCAGACTTTACAAAAGCCTTTATTGTGGAATGTGATGCCTCGGGAAATGGAATTGGTGTTGTTTTAATGCAGGAAGGAAGACCCATTGCTTTTGAATGTTTTCCAATCAAAGGAAAGTATTTACAAAAACCTATTTATGAGAAGGAAATGTTAGCAATACTGCATGCACTAAAGAAATGGCGAACTTACCTAATGGGAAGACACTTCAAGGTAAAAACTGATCATGATAGTATTAATTTTTTTTTGGAACAAAGACTATCTTTAGGAGAGCAGCAAAAATGGGTCACAAATATGTTGGGTTATGAATTTGAAATAATCTACAAAAAAGGAAAGCTTAATGTTGTTGCAGATGCACTCTCAAGAAATAATGAAGAGGTGGAAGCATTGCTTTGTGCCATTTCTATTATCCAACCAGATGGGATAACCGAAGAAAGAGATGAACGGAAGAAGGAAAAAGATGTATGGACACTCATTCAAAAGTTGCAGCAAGATCCCAGTACATCTAATACATTTAGTTGGGAAAATGATTACTTATGGTACAAAAATCGCTTATATCTTTGTAATAATTCCCAACTAAAACAAAAGATTCTTCTGGAATTGCACACTTCTCCTTTAGGAGGACACTCGAGATTTTTAAAAACATACCACAAGGTGAAGAAAGATTTTTTTTGGGATGGCCTTAAATCTGATATTCAAAAGTTTGTGACGGAATGTTTGGTTTGCCAGCAGAATAAAGTTGAGACAATTAAGACCCCGAGACTTCTACAAACTTTATCCATTCCAAGTTAACGTTGGGAGGATATTTCAATGGATTTTATCACAGGTTTACCTAAGTCTAAAGGAAAGAGTGTCGTCATGGTGGTAGTTGATAGACTTACCAATTATGCACACTTTTGTGGATTATCTCATCCATTTAAAGCAAGTATAGTTGCTACTACATTTATGGAAATAATTCAAAAGCTACATGGAAGCCCAAGGGTTATTGTGAGCGACAGAGATCCCATTTTTACTGGAAATTTTTGGACGGAGTTATTTTCTTGTTTGGGTACTCAATTGGCCCATAGCTCATCTTATCATCCTAGATCTGATGGTCAAACTGAGATAGTAAATAAATGTTTGGAAGGATATATTCGTTGTTTTGTATCTGATAAACAAACACAATGGTTCAAGTGGTTACCTCTCGCTGAATGGTGGTATAACACTTCCTTCCATAATGCAGCAAAAATGATCCCATTTATGTCACTTTATGGATATCATCCACCATCCATCACATCATATTTAAGATAAAATTCGAAGGTTCAAGTAGTGGAAGATCACATCGAGCATCAACAAGAAGTTATCCAAATCTTAAAGGATAACCTAAATTTGCCACAAAATCGAATGAAACAACAGGCAGATCAACATCGCAGCGAGAAAAGTTTTGATGTGGGAGATTGGGTATTTTTATGGCTAAAACCATACAAACAAATGTCCCTCAAGCAAGCTAAGAAGGATAATAAATTATCACCAAAGTACTATGGTCCTTACAAGGTGTTGCAAAAGATTGGTTCTATGGCATACAAATTGGAGCTTCCTGCTTCTTCGCGAGTACATCCGGTTTTCCATGTTTCATGCTTAAAAAAGGTTATAGGTGAAAATCTTCCAGTTCAAACAATATTGCCAGAACTTGATGAGGAAGGAAAAATCATATTGGAACCTGAAGCGGTCATGGAAACAAGAACTCGATAGCTACGGAATCGATCAATTTCAGAGTATCTCATCAAGTGGAAGAACTTACCCACTGAAGATTCTACATGGGAGGATGAGAATTTTATACAGAAGCACCCGGAGCTACTCAAGTGTTGAGTACAACACTTTTTTGAAGGAGAGGGGCATGTTAGGTCCCTATATCACTAGTATAGCCCCTTATTATTGTTAGTGTAAACCCCTTATTGTTATTATTGTACCCTTGTAAACCCCATTTTGTTATTATTGTGCCCTTAAATTATTATTGTTAGGTCGGCTAGGATTACATTGTGGCCCACTAGGATTACATTATGGCCCCATGGACTCCTATATATAGAAAGGAGGTTTTTTAAATTGTATCATCCAAGAATTGTTCATTTATGTAATGTATTGGAGGTTGCCCCCTCGAAGTGGCTTATTTCTAAGGAATTGATATCTCTTTTCTTCTATTTTTGAAGTTGGTTACACAACACTGTCAGTGTTGTGAATCCATCATTGTTGTTACTCCATCGGTGCTATGAATCTATCACTGATGTTACTCCGTCAGTGCTGTGAATCCGTCACTATTGTTACTCCTCGGTGCTGTGAATCTGTCACTGTTGTTACTCCATCGGTGTTGTGAATCTGTCATTGTTGTTACTTTGTCAGTGTTTTGAATCCGTCACTGTTATTACTCCGTCGGTGTTGTGAATCCACCACTGTTGTTACTCGATCGGTGTTGTGAATCCACCATTTCTGTTACTCCTCTGGTGTTGTTACTCTGAAATTTTTTCTAAGTATTCAATGTTGTTACCCCTTCGGTGTTGTTACTCCTTCGGTGATGTTACTCCATGGTGATATTTTTCTAAGTACTTAGTGCTATTACTCCTCTAGTGTTGTTACTCTACCAAGGTAAGTCGCCAGGTACGTCCTTGACTAACTCCATAGATTTAATTGGTATTTTACTTATGACATGACCAACTATGACCGTTGACAGACATACTTTACTTGGGGGGAGGTATCGTATTTAGTAATAAGGATGATTATTATGGTAAGTCTTTTCAGGAATGATTCACTCCTAATTCCTCATTATTTTGTAAAGTGACTAATCCTCCTTCATGTCACCTTCCTACCATCATTATTTTTCCCCTTTCCTTGTTATTATCTAAGTCATGGTTGTTGTTACCTCACTCACAACTACTGTTGTTGGCCAATTTTCACGTTGAATTCAACATATGTAGGTCTTTCTAATTTGTTTTTCTCTTTGGTGAACGGGAAATAATTTTAATGGTCTAATCCCTCTTTAACATAATTATTGGGTAGTGACTATATCTTTGTTTATCTACAAACATAATCTTATTTTTAAGGAATAATTATGCAAAGACAATTTCATCATGCCAGTGTGTAACTTTCCTAATTCGTCAAGTCCCTGATCTTGTAAAATTTATGATGATGACCATAGAATTGTATTTAAATCTTTCCACCATTATCTAATGAATTGTTCCTCAACCATAATATTAGCAATGAAAAATATATTTAGCAGCAGTCGTTTGAAGGTTATTATTTTTTGAGAAACAAAACTGTCATAGTTGAAAATAGTTACTATAAAACTTTTTACTCCATCCCTAGCTCTTAAGGAGCTGACCTGCCACCCCATATTTTAAGTAATATTTATTGATTAACAAAAATCAGAGTTGAATATTAAACATAAATGGTCAACTAGAGGATAGGAAGTGTCATTACGAGTCAACCTTCCATGATCATAGGTCCTAATAAAGTGACATCACCATTGTTGGTCACCAAGCCACAGTAATGGCCTTCAGTCATAAAACTAAAGGACAAGAGGTCTCATCACGAGCCAAATTTTTCACTTTTATTAGCTCCCATGAATGGCATTGTTATTAACTGGTTACTATGCTATAACAATGATCTTCAGTTGAAATCTAATTAAATTGAAAGGCTTTTTTAACTATGTATATATTTCTAGTAGATGGGACACTAGCATCTCAATGGGTTAAAAAGGCATCTCTATCGAGGCTATCGACGCCCGCTGGAAGCAGTGGCTATGCCTATGGTATAGAATTTAATTTAATACTATAATCTACTTCGTTACCTTGTTTTCTCAAAGCTAATTTCTCATAAAGCTCACTGTTGCATATACAAGGTTTTCCAGAACTCATGGTTCATGGGGTAATATTTAATCAGTTCTTATATGATGGTGGTTATGGTTTATATCTATTATTGAGTTATAAATATTTAATTTATATCTCAGGGTTGAAACTTTTAGGATGTTTGATATTTGACATTTTGTATCATCTAATCCATCATTCCTTTTTTCTTCAAGTATCATATCTTTAACCAAAGATAGTTTCTTTTCCCAATAAATCAACATTTATTCATAGCTTAACAACACCACTATTGTTTTGAGGTGGAATAAAGAGGCCTAATTCTGATTTTGAGTCCCAGGTAATTGGACAGACCTTGAGAAGCAAAGACTAAGATAACTAATTCTCATAATTTATGTGCTCAAAACAACCAAAAATTATGAGTATAGGGAATGCATCTTTTCCCTTCTTATCCATTATTATCCCATGCCATTCACAATATGATTATGTCACTTTTATATGTAATGAGGTTATTAAGGTGATGAATTACTGATTAAGGATACTCATGAGATTTTTTTTATAGATGACAGGGAAAATAATCAGTTTGGTGGAAGGAAACCCTGCTACACTTTCTGATTATTTTTTTCAGCTTGCATGGCTTCCACCTTCCGCATCACTTTCAGCCTACATCAGCTTCAAGAAATATCCATACATATATGTCATTCCACATTTTTTTCATGGAGCTAAAACCTGAGGTAAAATAGCATAATATTTTGATTTATTAAAAGTTTAGGAGAATGTCATGAAAAACCATTGAGCATAATTCAGTCATATTTTTCAACCATTATTTCCTTTCTTTACCACTTCCCATTTTTCAGAGACAAAATCTTTTAGTTTGGGGGAGTGTTACTTTCACTATCATGAACATGCCATTAATATTCTTTATCATCCATCGATATCATTATTCATTCTCAAAATCTCCCTTATTCCATGTTGTTATACACTAAAGAAAGATTTCAGCCATGATTGTAGAAACCACCCCAATTTGTTTTCTAGTGTAGCATGAGGGCATGCTAATACTCTAGTTTGGGGGAAGGGTTTCTATGCATGATGAATGATTTCTCATTTCTTCCTCATTTAAGGTATATAATCATAAAATTGATTTGTGTATATCCTTAAAACTATCAATTGGATTCTTGTGATTTTTGGATAACAAATAGGTATCATTAAACCCAAAAATTTTCAAGCTAAAACAATTTGTTAATTCCAAAAAAATCATGCATTATTACCTACAACCATTTTCCTAATATATTTAGATTCATTCATTGCATTGATTAGATTTTCGGATTGGAGGAGCATTAATATAGTATAAATTTGCTTACAAAATTTTAGCAAAATCTGGTTTGTATTGAAGTTTGTATTTACTTATATCATACTTTGTTGCCACTTCATTTACATATGGTTGAAATTATACATGAAAATTATTTTAAGGAAGAATTTGAGGAATAATCCTTATCTTCCATCAATATCATGTGTTGGGGTGAGCATTTTGATTATTGTATTACAACTTGGTTAATAACAAGGCATTGGGGTGCATGGGGACATGCAACATGTTAAGTTTGGGGGAGATGTTGGGCCACTAATTTGTATTATTATTATCACTTCTTAACATTAATTTCATCCATTTCTAATATTCTTTTATCAAATTATTTATAATAATTTATTATATGATCCCATTTCATAATTATTTATGCTATTTTGGATAAATAATACTTGTTATCATTTATTGTAATAACTTAATGAATATTATGCATGTTTTTTCTAATGACGGTTTATTAATGAATTCGTTATAATATAACTCACTATTTTAGCCTCCAAGATCTCTTCCAGATTGCAGATTTGATCTTCGGCTGATAATTAAATACTCCAACTCATAAATTCGTTGGAATAACGAGAGACAGTTCTGTATTGAATGTTTCAAGCAAACAGAGAAGAATCCTGAAAATATGAAACATGGGTTTTGAGCAAAACGGACCAAATTAGTTTTATAATTAGCAGTTTTTCAAAATTAAGTCTTATTAAGAGAAACGTGGGGTTATTCAAAGGACAGATTTAAAGATTTTCTGTTGTCGTCATTTTCCAAAATTGCCCCAATTGTAATTTCCAGATTTGACTTGTGCCAGCTGAATCATGATGGAAAGATCTTTTAGATCTCATATTGCTCATTAATAGTTTGTAATCTGTATATTTCCCTTTTTTTTTGTATATTTAAAGGGACACATATCAGAGAGAGGGAGGATAGAACGCATAGGAGATAACGCATAGAGGGTTGGCTATGCGGGGAATGGAGATCTGTAATAGAACATTTCATTGAGTTAATGCAAGTTATATTTGTGTTACTCTTGTAATTTTGTGAGAACATCATAGCCCTGATCAGAGAGTTGGTCCCACTCTACTCATCAGGTGCTACATTCTTTATGTACATTGTTAATTCTGTTTTCTATTTTACATATTTCGTAATTTCCGTAACAGTAGATCTAATTGCTGGTATATTTATTGCTGTGAATGCATTGCAAGATTTATAATTTATTACTAACATTATTTTATTGCTGTTACAGTGAATTTTTCTTTGTTTGAATATCGAATCCATGATTAATATCAGAATTGTGCTATTATATCTGCACATACTATGCGCGTTAGCCTTCCAATAACCAATGCACCTGGATTGATAATTAATGTGGGAAAGGGTTTGAATATTCATTCACACTTGGACAGAAACAAGAGGTAAGATATGCAATAGGCAGAGAGAGTGTAAAACATAAAGGCATGGGTCAATTCGGGCTAAGAAGTTAATGCTCCATCACAGTTGGAAATATAATTGCAGAAACATAAAAGACAAAGGGACAACATGCAGAAGAGGACAAATACAAAAAAAAACTAAGAAGTTGAAAGGGCTGAGTGAAATATTTGATTGTAATTGTAAATTTATTAATTATTTTATATTGTTTTTGATGAAAAGTCAAGTCTCCAAGGCAAAGAAAAACTCTAATTTAATACTGAAACAAGTGTATAAATTTTTGTAACATCCTAAATATGCTGAGTGAGGAAATGAGTGGGTGGAAGGAAAGAGTCATGCTTGTTCACTTCATATTCCCATATAGAATGCAAATAGCCATGAAGTGATCTCTATAAATGATGTTATTGTAATCTGCATAGAGAGGTTAGAGAGTGGAAGAATTAGAGAGAGAAGATAGAGAATTTTGCAGATCCAGAGCTGATATGAAGCATATTTGAAGGCTGGAAGGGTAGTAATGCAGTAAAGCATAGCTGATATCCAAGTAAATTAGCATATGATTTTATCGTAGTGCGAGAAATTTGGTGCTTCCATATCAAGTTGTAGCTTGATGGATTTCTAGATGTAGCTGGTTGAGGTAGGAGCCTCCTATGGGTTGTAGCTTGCAAAATATATATGGGATTTGGAGTTTCCTTGCAAGTTGTAGCTTGAATAATTTGAGGTAGTAACCTCCTGTAGGTTGGAGTCTACATAAAATTAGTGGTGAGAGGCAGTTGGAGCTTGCCTTTGCATCACAAGAATAATAAGATGTGGTTTTATCCCTTATGGGTTTCCACTTATATCTATTGCCCATGTGCATGATGATTATGTGTTGACGTTTTGTATTTAATATTCTTAATACCTGTTGCTCACATATTAAGAATGATGTTTCATTATATATTAAGTTTATCATGAAATGAAGTTGTAAATAAGTTGAAAGGAGATTTTAAAATTCCATGAAAGTATTAAACTAAGTCACCCCCTCCTCTCAGTTTAACTAAGGTTTCAATAATTTGTATCAGATAAACTTCCTTCTGTATCAGTTTAACAACTAGAAGGAGATCTGAGGTGTTAGCCCCCTAATTTGCTCTTTTTTAACCATTTTCCCCTTCCTAAATCATAACCATTTACCTCTGTTTCACCTCTTTTATGCACCCTCATCTTGCACCAGTCCAAGCACGGTGACATATTTCGTATAAACCTTTATTCTTCATGTTTTAATTCAATTTAGCATTAATTAAATATTTATTACATGATTTCTTACTTTTAAATCACTTTTGTAACTTACCGATATCTCCAATGGTTATTTCATAGTTAGAGTGCTTACTGTGACCACTGATCTTAGTGCAGGATCAAATCTTGCACCATTGATAGCATAACAGATCTTTGTGGAAAATCCAAACCTCCTCGATCACCGCCTCGTCTTGAGCCACTTCAACCATGATAGCAGAGTGATTCAAAGACAACTGTGAACAATCTGTGAAGGGCAAAAGCTGGTTAGCTATGGCCAGTTTTGCAAAACCGTCTTATTTTGAAGGCCAAAACTAAATTCTTCATTTTGTTATGTAATCAGTTAAAGGACCTATTTTGGCCTCTGTCCAAGGGCCTATATAATGTAAAATGTAAATAGGACTTAGGGAGGAGAATTTTTTAGCAGAATTTTTAGAGAGAAGTTTGATAGCCAGTAACAGGTTGTTTTGTTATCACCTGAATTTGGGTTGGACATTGTATTAACACATGTATTCACCTCAATGAATTAATAAAACAGGAACTCTGCCTCATGTTTTAGAAGTTGTGTTTTTGTCTTTAAGCTGATGAATTGACTAATTTACTGAGCAATTTTTTAACTTAAAAGGGAAACGCGCTGGTTAGCTAGGGCCCAACCAACCCACCATGTTTACCCCATTTTCTGTTTCTTGTAATTTATGTTTATAATGTCAAAGTGTGATTTAACTTCCAGCACATGTATTCCTGTCTGCGTGAAAACAGATCCGTTGTGTGAAGTAGATACATTTTCTTTCCTTGCAATTTACGTTCCTGCACTTGATTTCAGATTGGTTTTCATCCTCCTAGTACAAGCAGGAGAAACAAACCTGCACCAGTGCACGTTGGTATGATATTTCCTTTTCCTGCAATTCAGTTTAATTGGCTTTTCCGCCTGGTCCAAGCAGGAGAAATGAATCTGCACCACTGCACGATGGTTTGATGCAGCAAGCTTTCTTAGTCTACTTTCCACAATCTTCTTTCTTTCTTTAAATTCTTATGACAAGATGAATGATTTTTTCTTTATTTCTACATTTTTTTAAGATCATAAACATTCACTTTTATGTGTGCAATTTTCTTTGATAGTAAAATATCACTTGCAATAATTGAACACTCATTTTAAAGATTAAATGCTAAGTGTAGGAAGCTCTGATCCGGTGCAAGAACCAGTTTATTTCCACAAGATCTGAGTGCTCTAAACCTTGAAAATTTCGATCCCTTGCATGAAGTAAAAGGCCTTCAATAAAGACACTATTTATACCTTCTTCATAAATCTCTGACCCTGCACTAGTGCAGGACAGATTAATGCAAGAAGGAAATATCTGAAGAAGCATGTTTAAGGGGCCATCTAACGAGACTGCTAAAGTTTCTATGCTAAAGGAAAACACACACTCAGTAGATTAAACAACCATTAGTGGGAGTGATTTCCTTTTATCTTTAATTCTTCTTGCAAATGTATACTTCCTCGTTCCAGTCTTAGATTATTTTTTATGGTTCAAGTTGCCTTTTTTTTCTCTTTTGATTTGATTATGTAATATTTCATTTAAATAAAGTAGGGATTTATATTAGGAAGATTCATACCATCTCTGGCATTGCTTGTGCTTCTTCTATAAGTTTACGAATCCCCCGAGTTGACAAATTAAGTGTTGAGGAATTGCTTAAGTGTAATTCCTGCACCCAAAATTTTGGCGTCGTTGTCGAGGAGGCGATTTGATTTGGTAAGAATTTTCTGATTATACAATAGAGGTAATATTTTTTTTTTTGGAGTGTTGATTCTTTGAAGGAATTTTATTGGTGTTAATTGATTTCTGACAACATTTTTTAGAATTTTTTTGTTATTTTTATTTTTTTATTTCCTTTTAAAATGAATTCCTAGGAAAGGTAAGGGTTCGAAGTTCACTAAGGGCCGAAATAATTCTGAAAACAATTTTCATATTAGTATCATTCTACAAGCAGGAAGCCCAATCCAATTCAAACCCATCACGTATGAACAATCCACCTGGATTCTGGTGATAACAGCTCAGGCATGGATCAGCCTGTGGAGAGCAGTACAAGTAAAAGGGGAACAATGGTGGACGAAGAAGATAATTTGGAAGGGACTGGTTACAACCAGGTAAGTGAATAACAATCCACTTTTTTGTTTCCAATTCTGGATCCTGATAATGTGGCGCAAATGAAGAATATTCCACCATCAGCTCTCCCTCATTTCCATGGTAAAGTTCATGAAGATCCTGAGTCTTTTCTATTTGAGTTTGATATTCTGTGTAGAAGTTATGATTATGAAAATGATGCTCAGAAGTTAATATTGTTTCCTGTTACCCTCAAGGACTCAACTCTACACTGGTTTATGGGGTTAGGAGGAAACAATATAACCTCTTGGGATCATATGAAGAGAGTGTTTTTGTCTAAATATCAAGAATATTGCAAAACTCAGGACATGCAGGATGAAATTTTTACAATCATACAAGATGATGATGAAATTCTTGAAGATTATCTGGAAATATTTCTGTATATTTTACAAAGGTAAAAACTTAAGCATGATCCCAACACTATTAGAACCTTGTTATTAAGAGGACTTACTAATAATGTTAGAAATAATTTGAATCTGTCAGGACAAGGTGATATTTCTCAGCAAACTTTTGACCAAATTTGTGAATTATGCAGGAAATTTTCAAGAAACCAGTATAGATCCGGCAGAGGAACTCGAAATAGAAATAGAAAAGTTGAATCTACTCATGCTATGATTATTGGACTAGAAAATAAATGGAAAACATGAAAATTGATATAATGAATACTGTTACCAAACAGTTAGACTCCTTAAAATTTCAGCAGAAACTCATGAAGGAACAAGAGCCATTATGTATTTTATGTTCTAAATGTAGAGACAAACATCCTCCTAAAGAGTGTCCTCTTAATTTGAAAGAAACTAATAAGTGTGATATTTGTGCAAAAGACCATATCACAAAAAAATGTCCCTCTATACCAGGCCTTAAAGCTGTATTTACAAGGGGACAGCCTGAAGCTGAATACTTGAATGCTATGGGAGCAAGAATTAATTGGCCTTAGGTAGGTACAGGTATGGCTTCTGAATTTTCTCCACACTATTTTGGTTATAATTCACATGCATATTCTTATCCTAACTCTCATCAGCAGTGGCAGTATGGGAATTAATATCAGCATGGGAAACCCTCTCAACCATGGCAACAAGGTTGGAGAGGGCCAAATCATTCTCCATATTCCTACCAGCCACCTATGCAGTCATAGCCATCTACACATGCACCTTATTCAATGCCTCAACTTCCGAGTCGGTCGACTCCACCATTGCCTTTACCTCCACCCTTTTAACCTCCTCAGTTCCCTAATCAACATATGCCCAATCCTAATAATAATAAAGCAGTGCAAATGATTTATGTAACAAACCCACCTTTATCATTTGAATACTAGTCTATTCCAGTTGGGGTTCCTGATATTCAATTAAGATCGGGAAGGACTGTAACATCAGAAAATCAGAAGCAACCTATGGTGATCGTTGAAGATAAATGAGAAGAGGAAACTCTTAACAATTCTTCAAAAGTTGTCACTAAGTAGCCCTTACCCTCTGAATCCTTGCCATATTCTTCCAACCATCCTCCCTTTCTAGAGAGGCCAATAATGGAAAGGAGTGAGCCTATTTCTAAGACTAGTTTGGCATCTGAGCTTCAGAATATTTTCATTGAGATACCCTTGCTTCAATCCATCAAAGAGATCCCAATTTGTACCAATATTATTAAGGAAATCTATCTCAAGAAACCCGGGAGGAAGAGATTGGAACCCCAAACCATTAAATTTGTTGGTAGGGCAACAGAGTTGATGATGGGATGTGTGTCTGTGGAAAAATTACTGATCCCGGAAACCTTGTTGTCTTAGTTCAGATTATTAATTTTGTTGTCTCTAATGTTCTTATAGACCTGGAGGTAGCCATTAATTTCATGACTAAGCAAACCATGGATCAACTTCGGTTATCTCATCTTCGCCCTACTCCCACTGTGCTTGAATTAGTAGATATATCTAAAATTAAGCCAGAAGGAGTATTGGATGATGTGATCATCTCATTATATTCCTGGGAATATCCTGCTAATTTCATTATGCTTCAGCAAAAGAACCCAGTAGGAGGACATCCCTTGATCTTGGGTCGACCATGGCTTGCTACGACTGATGCATATATTGGATGTCGTTCCAGTGATATGTATATTTTACATGGAGATTCTAGGAAGAAAGTTACCTTATACCCTCCTGCCAGATCCATTCAGGACCTTCGAGATAATTTATGGTTGGATAAAATCAGTGATCAGGAGACTCAGTCTATTTCCCATATCCATCATTATACTGGTTCTTCACAAGAAGATGAGATTGAATATTTTCTAACCAATATAGACACTATGCCTAACTTTGAGCCTTTGAGCCAAATTTTCAGCCTAGATTTTCAAGAAAATCATGATTGTCATTCTTCTGTACCACTGCATTTTACCACTCCCTTGAGTACTCCTGAGACCGACACTAGTCTTATTGAGATTATACCTAGTAAATCCTTTTATATCAGTTTAGATTCAGACTCATATCAACAGGAGCAACTTGTGAATTTGTTGCAAAGCCATTTTATTTCCTTTGCTTGGGGCTATGAAGATATGAAGGGTATCCCTCCTGAAACTTGTACACATCATATCTATATTCAGGAAGGAACCTGACCTGTCTGACAATTGCAAAGGAAAATGAATCCAACTCTAAGAGAAATTACGAAGGAAGAATTATATAAACTCTCAAATGCCTATTTTATCTATCCTATTTTCGACAATCAGTGGGTCTCTCCATTAATGCTAGTACCTAAGAAAGATGGAAGATGGCGTATTTGTTTTTATTACCGAGAATTGAATAAAGCCACTCTTAAATATTAATTCCCTCTCCCTTTCATTAATAAGGTGCTTGATACCCTTGCAGGAAATAAATATTTCTCTTTTTTGGATGGCTTCAGTGGCTATAACCAGATACAAATTGCACCCGAAGATCAGGATAAAACTTCTTTTACATGTCCATGGGGGAAATTTTCTTATAAAGTGCTTCCCTTTGGTTTATGTAATGCCCCAACTACCTTTCAAAGGGTAGTCCTAGCCATTTTTGTTGATCTAGAATTTGTAGAAATTTATATAGATGACTTTTCTATGTTTGGTGATTATTTTTAGGAAGCTCTAAAAGATATGGAGAAAGTAATTCGTTGTCAAGAAGCCCATCTCACCTTGAGTGACAAGAAATGTAGATTAATGTGCAAATTGGGATTGGTACTTGGCCATTTGATTTCTAATAAATTTATGCAAGTTGATCCAGCAAAAATTGAAATCATTTTGCATCTTCCTGCACCCAAAACTCAAAGCGAAGTAAGAGGTTTTTTAGGACATGCTCGTTACTATAGAAGATTCATTGAAAATTTGTCGAAGATAGTTTCTCCTCTTTTCTGACTTCTAGCTCAGGATAGTGAATTTTCTTGGTCCACATCTTGCCAACATTCTTTTAAAACATTGAAGGAAAAGTTGGTGCAGTTACCAGTTTTGCGAGGTCCTAACTGGTCCCTGCCTTTTCACATTTCCTCTGATGCTTCACATTTGGATATTGGTGCAAATTTAGGACAAGAGGAAAATAAGAAATCCTATGCTATTTATTATATTAGTAAGAATTTTTCTTCCACTAAATTGAATTATACAGTTACAGAGAAAGAGTTTTTAGCTGTGATTTTTGCAATTAATAAGTTCAAGCACTATATTACAGGATATGAAGTATTTGTACATAATGGTCATTCCGTGATTAAATATTTGATGAAAAAACCATTGACAAGTGGTAGAGTGACTAGGTGGTTGTTATTGTTACAGGAGTTTAATGTTACTATTGTTGATAGACCAGGGAAATCTAATGCTGTAGAAAGATTTTATTTCTAGATTAGATAATCCTGGTGAAGTAGCTCCTGTTAATGATGATTTTCCAGATGAACATATTTTTTCTATGTCGATATATTCTCTATGGTTTGCTGACATTGCTAATTATTTGGTCACTGGAAAAACACCACCTCACTTGTCTGCTCGTGAAAAACGGAATATTATTCAGAAAAGTGCTGCATATTCCTGGATTCAAGGAGATATCTTTTGCACTGGTCCAAATTTGATTATCTGTAGATGTGTAAGAGAGGAGGAAGTGTTTGAAATATTGAAATCTCCTCATGATAAACCTTGTGGAGGCCACTTCACTGATAAGTGGACTACATATAAAGTATTGTGTGCTTGTTACTTTTGGCCTTCCTTGTTTAAGGATGGCAAACATTATGTCACGCGATGTGATAGCTGTCAACGAATGGGCCAGCCTAATCAAACCAATGAAATTCCTTTATGCCCCCAAGTTATGATTGAGTCATTTGAAAAATGGGCTATTGATTTTATATGGCCAATAAATCCAACATCCTTAAGTAAGAACCATATTTTGGTTTGTATAGATTTCGTTACAAAATGGCACTAGTACATTTGGGGGAAATTCCGACACTTGGTTCCGACGCTTTTGACCAAATGTCAGAAATTTCGCCAAATTTTTTCAATCCCACCCGAAATTGTCGTTGTACCGACATTTAAAGAAAATTTTCTCAATACCGACACTTAGACAAAGTGTCGCAATTGCGACGTTTGGAGGAAGACGTCGCAATTGCGACACTATGCCCCAAAGCGTCGCTATTGCGACGACTACCTCCAAATGTCGCAAGTGCGACACAATTTCTAAGTGTCGCAGTTGCGACGTTTGGAGGCATCTGTCGCAATAGTGACGCTTTGCCCACCGTCGGTGTAACGACACTTATATGTGCGCTACATAAAAATGATTTTATTAAAAACTACATTAACGTCTTATATCATGCTCGCATTCTCCCTCCGCTCTTGTAGAACAACATTCACGCTCAGCATTCACCCTTAGCTCTTGCAGAACAAAATTTTCCCTTAGCATTTGCCCTCAGCTCTTGCATAATAGAATTCACCCTCAACATTTGCCCTCAGCTCTTGCAGAACAAAATTCACCCTTAGCTCCTGCAGAACATCATTCACCCTCAGCATTCACCCTCAACTCTTGCGGAACAACATTTGCCCTCAGCATTCGCCCTTAGCTCTTGCAGAACAACATTTTCCCTTAGCATTCGCCCTGAGCTCTTGCAGAACAGCATTCACCCTCAGCATTCACCCCGATCTCTTGCAGAATAGCATTCGCCCTGCATTCACCCTCAGAGCTCGCCCTCATCTCTTGCAGAACATCATTCTCCCTCAGCATTCACCCTTAGCTCTTGCAGAACAACATTCGCCCTCAGCTCTTGCAAAATGGTAATTTCTTACTGCAGGCCCTTCCTCCTATAGTAGGGTTGACTCTATTTGGTTTTTTTTGGTCAATACCATTGGATTGTGTTAGGCTGTAGAGTTCTCTCTAGATGTCTTCCAATGTTCTTTCAGATGAGTTTCAAAGAGGATGTGTAATATGTGTTTGTGCTTGCATGAATTTGACTCCACTAGTTCCATGAAGTTTAAGTTATGGATTTTAGTTCGACAAACTCATCCATCTCAACACCCAGTAACGAATTGCCCTTGGTCTGATCTATATTGAAGGTGAAGTGCAAAGTGGTAGAGAATGGGAGATCGAAAGTCATCAACTTTATCACAAGGGTAGTACTCCAGATCGAAAGTGATGAGCTTTAGTTCTCCAGATTTGGGGATTTTTTGATATTTGGGGATTTTCTGATGACATACCAAAGGTCACATCCATACAACCATATCAAGGTCAATGTTAAGATCATTCTCATATAGATATAGGTCACTAATATATAGGGTTAATATCATCATCACTATCCATGGAAACCGAATGGTTACAAAATCTATGATTGTGGTTGGCTCATTTATAATTATTACCCATTTATAGTAGAGCATAGAAACACTAAATATGGCCCGAGCAGAGCCTTTACAACAGGCAATGGAATTGCAGCTGCTTCATCAATAACCAATAGCTCCACTTGAGAAAAAATTTCATAATCTTGGGGCTGGATATACTGTAGAGCAAACAATTGTAGTTATCATTCATGCTCCAATATATTAATATACTTTTTACATTGAACTGAAGAAAGGGAAACAAGAAAATGCTAGCCATCATACAATGCTTTGACATAAGATTTTTGAGTGACATACTTGAAAAAAAGAACTCATCCACTGATATTTATAATCATTTGAGTTATTCAAGTTAAACACAATGTCAAGAATCAAGATTAAATACCCTCTATTATCTTCATCACCCAATACAAGATTTAAATTTTTCCCAAAGAAACGCTTATTAATTTGGCAGCCATTATTTCTCCCTGCTTTAAAAACCCTACATTTAAATTAAAACAAGCATTGCATTTCAACTACAAAAATCTATTAGTGTTCAAATGTACATGTGTGCATCACTTATGTAGGGTATTCCTTTTCCACTTTCACATTATCCAAGAATGTGTGCAGTATAGTTCATATTTTTTGTGATTTAGATTATCTTGAAAAAGGAAAGGTAAATTATTTCCCATGAAAAAAGAAGGTTTTCCCTTTTTACTACTGGAAATGGTACAACAAAGTTCCATTTCTACCCGAAACTCCTATGAAACAGGAACCAAATAAAGGCCATGTCCTCAATGGACATAATTTGGCTTTGAAAATGGCCATTGCACCGTGTTGTTTCTTATATTACATCACAATAGTTTCTTAGGTCATTTCTTGTTTCTTGAGATGAAAAACAACCAAAGAAATTGTGAAGATCCTTTCAAGAAATAAATGACCATTTCTCAATCATATCTCAACTATTTTTTATTTTATTCAGTGATTGTTTACTTTGATAGAAATTTGACACTTTTATAAGGAATATAACATAAAAACACAAAATGGGAAGGAATTGATGAGGTAGATGACTTTTAGTTGTTGTCAATTAAGAATTGATAATACACGATGCATGTTCTGTACTACAAACTAGATTCCTTCCTGGAGTTAGGACATAGAGTATTGAATCAAAGTTGTAGTTTCTAACTTCTTGTATTGGTTCATCAATATTGCAATTAAGACATTGTGTGTCTTCATTGCTTCATGTTTGAATAATTTGCATTATATCATACAATAGGAAATTATGAATTATGATTATTATTACTTTATGAATCTGTTAAGTTACTTTTAAGTTTGCATGGTTTAGTGTGAAATTATTCCTGTGTGCCCCTAGGCCTAGGTGAAGGAATGCCAAGGACTGAGAACCATAGTTTTTAAATTGTATTGTTTCTTATACCCAAAAACCCCTCAACATCACTTCTTATTAGTTCTTAACAATAGTGTTGTAAACAATTTGAGAATTGATATAGAAAAATCTCGCACTTCTCAAGAAAAAGTCCTAAAGCTAAAGTGTGATACCATGTGTAATTCAATAGCCCCATTGTCACCTCACCAACCTCTTTTCACTTTAGGTTAGCTCTCCTCCAACTCAAGGTGGGCTCTCCCTAGTAGATGTTAGGGATCTAATGGCCCAACCAAACCAAGTCAAGAGACCCCTAACTCTCTATGTTTACTACTATCAATCAAAATATTGAACAATAGGGTCATACATGCATCTTGAAGATAAAATTGCCAGGGTACTTTTGGGTAATTTCAAAGGGAAAGTCCCCGAACACATATAATCAAGGAATTATAATGTGATTTCAAACATTAAATATCAACAAAATCGTTTAAAGGATATTGGAAGGAAAAAGCTGATGGAAGATAGAAAGTGCCTTACTTAAATGCTCTAAGGATTTTTCAATAGTTGCTCCAAAAGCTTGACTTCAAGGCCCTTCAAGATCGTCTCCAACAATGCTATACCATCAGCTTCAACGATGTTGCTCCAAAAATGTCCTCAAGGTCTTCACAAAAAGTTTACTAGAAGTTTCTCCAACAATATATTCAATAAGGTCTTCATTGTCAAATCATCTCTTGTTTGGGTGCCATAATGTGCAATGACATGTTTCTAGGAATGAATTCAATGCCAGGCATATTTGAAACTCTAACTCTATCTTCCGGTGTCTTATTAGAAATTATTTCAGTTTTAATTTAGTGTTTTCAAGTTATATATTGTTTTCAAGTTTTTACATTTATAATTTTATTCCAATGTGGCAGACTGATTAGGGCAGTACAGGAACAACCCCAAGACTGGATGATCGCGGAAAGAGGCCAGCGGAAGAACATGTAAAGTGCCAGCATTGCTATATCTTTAGGTATTTTGGTTATTTACATAATTGAAATAATATTAATTTTTTTCAACTATGCAGACACCTAGCCATGGTACACCTGATGATTCCCTCTATGAGGGAGAGCTTTCTTCATCCCTATCTCCAGCGCTCTTGTTGTGAAAAAAGGCATGAGATGCAAGGTCAAAATTTAATACTTTGATAGACGCGCCTCAAACACCTGAAATAGAAGAGAGGATAAAACAACTTATGAGCCAGCTAGAAACATATGAGGTAATAATAAAAATTCAAAAGGATATTTTTTTTTTTCTGCATGAGATGAATTGTGATAGTTTCATTTTTAATTTTTACATTCACTAAACTAACAAAAATTTCTTTTGTATGTAGCGTTTTCTGGCACTTGATGAACCCGGTGTTGGTGGTAGTGGGACACAAGGGCAAGAGATTTCCCAGCAACCCTCTCGTACACCTTCTACTCCTTTAGGTGCCAGCCAAGAAACACACCCTGCCCAAGCAGACACCCAGCCAACCGCTGAACGTGTTGGTAGTGATGAGGCTTGTATGGCCAACTACATTATTTTGTTTCCTAGAGCTACACGTGTCAGCTCCATAGGGACCATTAATGGCACATTGTTGGTGAACGATGAAGGTGTCCCTATAAAGCACATACAACTCCCAGGTAAATTTTAATATTTTAATTATTTCATGTACTCTATCTAAAACATATTTATCATGATTTTTATTTTTAAATTAAGGATAATATCTTTTTTTTCTGTGTAGGAAACAATGAGTTCTACAGGTTTTTGGAGAGTGATACGTTGGTAATTTTTGGCCCAACCATATGCACAGGGTGGAATTCCCACAATTCCAACCTGAAAAAAGAACTTCTAGATTATCTAGAAGCCCTTTTTGGAGTCAGCACATTTGACAGAACAACAGTGGCTCGGGTAGCCGACAAATATTTGAAATATACCAGGGACACCTATAGGATGCAATTGCAATTTAACCCTATATACAAGCGTCCTCTCACAGTTCCAGAGAGTGAGTGTAGAGCACTCATCCATGACGAAAAAGAGAAAAGGGAAAAGAAAGAAGGAAGGTAAATTACAACTTTAATTCAATAGCTTTAATTTTCTCTATGTCTAAAATAAAATTGTGCTACGTCATATCTGACTTCAATAATTTGATGCTAGGTTCCCTCACACCTCAAAGGAAACCAAATCTAGGATTGAAAAAAAGGGCCATCACAAGCTAGGCCAGGGTGGCTACTTGAAATTAGCCGCAAGAATTGTAATTAAGTAGCTAAACATCTTATAATTAATTGTATCGCCTTCCAATGTTTTTGTAATCCTATCAAATGTGATTAAAATTACACAATCATATGTAATGTAGGGTGATGAATTTGGAACAGAAACTACAGAGGAAGATAAAAATATCACTTTCCATTTCAGCTATCAAGCCATAGCTGAACGTCGTAGAAGCTTGGGGCAGGTCCCAATATCCAGCATGCCTGATAAGGTAAAACATTAACCTTTCAATATGTTTGTTTTCGTCCATAAATTTAATGTCTAACAACTTTGTTTAAATCAGGGGAGCAACACTACCGACGAGGAAAATAACCCAGCTTTAGAGCCAGATGTAGATGATACTCACGTGCAACCTGATCATTGTAGTGGGGACCAGGCCGACAATGACACTATCAGTGAGGTCCGTGACAGTAATTAATTTACACTTATAATTTTTTCTAATTATACCTTGATGGTTGTCCTTATAAAGATTTTGTTTAAATGACAGAGAATGTTTCCCTTGAGGATCTTACCACCAAAGAGGAAGATAGGGCAACAGTCCCAACGGCGACAACTGGTGCACCAGGTAAATAATCTCATTGCAATTTTTTTTATTAATATTACCGAACTAGTTCAATGATATTTAAAAACTGACAATTAAAATTTAATATTATTTGTTTTTGTAGGCAATGCCCCATCACTGGATGAGACCAGACATCGTGACTACGCAACTAGGTCAGCAGTGCGGGTCGAAAGGCACGAAACAGGAGCAGAGCATGATGATATTGATGATGTAATTAGGAGCTTTAGAAATAGGAAGAAGAAAAAGAAATTTTGATAATGTAAAATATTGTATTATTATAAGACAAACGTTACCATACTTGGAACATTTTTTGCGTTATATAAAAAACTCATTTATCATACTATTTTTATGTCAAGCGTTAATTCCAATGTTTCCTCGCATACTTTCTGTTGAATTGTTTTTTTATTAGTTATTGAATATTTTCTTTTTATGCTCATGAAAGTAAAAAATGAAATAGAAATTGGGTATTGGGGAATTAAGAGTGATGTGAGGGGGGGCGGGAGGGGTCATAAGAGCTTCCACCTTCACGTGGTTGGCCCTGTTTAGTAGAGAATAATTTATTGGAGCTATTTAATCTTGGAGAAAACCTCCCTCGATCCAACGTAGCAACAAAAAAGTCACTACTGACTGAGTTGCTACTCTTTTAGATCATGGGAGGCTTCTTCCAAATTCATGCGATTTCAATAAATTGTTCTTGAAACGAAGAGGAGCTTATTCAGGTATGTTTTGACATTTTCAACATATGTTATAACATTATCATAAGAATGCATCTTAGAGTAAAAAATACTACATCAATTACTTGTATTTATTGTATAGATAATGATGGATTTTGATTGACTTGGTAGTGCAGGTACAAATCCTCTTGCATCATGAGCAATACAACTTGTCAACCAGGGTCATGTCCAGGATATTTTTTCTTGTGCGCTTGAGCAGGTTCATAATGTCACATTTTGTAAGTTCCTTTACAGTTCATAATTCAATATTAAGCTTGTTCATGATTATTATCTAGGTTTTTTGTATGTTTTTTCTCATCTATTTGATTGTAAGCAACTCTACATGTTTCCTGTTGTTCACTATGATTTCTCCCATTACCACTCCCAGGACGAAACCGACTTTATTGTTACATAGGTTACTTTATTGTTACTATGATTTCTCCATTTACGATTTCATAGGTTACATCATGTAAAGTTGTCTATCTCAAGTTGGTGATGAGCTTTAGTTCTCCAGATTTGGGAATTTTTTGATATTTTCTCCCTCGTGTCATTCCTGCATCACCTCATTGTTTAAGCAAGCCAATTGTCTACCACTTGTACCAATTGGCACATGTCAACCTCTGAGTGGTGCCACATTTCACCTATTTTTGGCCCATTTGACCACCTGAAAAACTCAAATCCACACACCATGTGTCTTTATCATGGAGTGCCACATGTCTTAGATATTTAGGCCGATAGGCCTTCTGTTATGAAAGAGATCAATTTTTTTCTTCAACACTTCTTATCTAGGCACGACACCTGTTACTTGTTTAATCTGATGGTCAGAATCTCTAGAGTTACCTTCTAGGTTTGACATACCACTGATTTCTGGTATATTTCCATGGAATCGGTCTGAAAATACCAGCAACAATCCACACACCTACAACCGTCGACAGCCCTGCCATTCTCCTGGACTCTGTGGATGCATATTTTTCATATAATTTTATCACAAAGTTGGTTGCAGTTCTTTGACATGCCTTTGAATATTTTTACGGGTTAGAAGACATTTCAGGTTAGAGCTATTGAATAGAATTGATGAGATAGTTGTATTTGATCCTCTTTCTCATGATGAGCTCAGAAAATTTGCTATACTACATATGAAAGATGTAGCGATTCATCTTGCAGAGAGAGGTGTTGCTTTAGGGGTTACAGATGTTTCTCTGGATCTTGTTCTTCAGGAAGCCTATGATCCTGTAAGTAATCACTTTGTTTTTTTTTCTTTCTTATTCAAAGTCTATCTTGCCAGGGGATGTGCCAGTTATGGTTTGCTATGAGACCGTTGTCAATTTCATCACCGTCCCTCATAATATGTTTGATTTTGTTTATAAATAATAAAAAATTATTACACCAAACAATAAACAATTAACTGTACCATGAGTAATATGATATCTTGAAATAATTCTCATTATAATTTCATAACCTCTACTCTCACTTGGTGTTTTCTGTATCACTAAGTGTGTCTTCTTTAAAATTATATTTACAACAGACAATGAACAATCAACTGCACTGTGAGTGATATCTTGTAATAATTCTTATTATAATTTCCTAACCTCTACTCTCACTAGGTGTCTATATCACTAGGTGTATCTATTTTAAAATTATAGTTTCAATGGTGAATAAATTGTTATCTTAAAATTAGCACACATGGTGATACCTTGTGATATATCATCAATTGAAACGACTTTGGTATTGACTAATATAGTCTCGGAACCTCTCTGAGGAAATACAAGAGTTAATTAGTCTAGGAAGCTGCCTATATTTGTGGAACTCTAATGGAGCGGGAATGATAATGGTGAGAGAGCAGTGCTTGTTTATTTAGGGCATAAAATTATTCTTCCCAACTATCTTTACTATAATACTTGTTTTGGAATTTGATTAAAAAAACTAGTACCTAACTTTGAGTTCAACTGGTGTTCGTGTAAGGCTATTTTGGCTTTGGGAAATATTGTTGGAGACTCTACAACATTTAGGGATATTTCACTTAGTCATGGAGCTCTGAGGTAGGTGCTTGCTCAGTTGAATGATACTACCAGAATTTCAATGATAAGAAATGCTACATGGGCTCTGTCAAATTTTTGTCGTGATGTAAACCCCAACCACTATTCGAAAAAAGTAAGCATAATACATTTTCTACCTCTTCTTCTTAGTTCACAAATACTATGGATTTTTTTTATAGATCTTGGTGCTTGGTAGATTTGGACATAATATGGACCTAGGTGCTTGTTCATTACAATGACTCTGTCATCAGGTATTAGAAATGCTTAGAAATTTGGGTTTCACAAGGGGATTACCCTTTCTTGCAATTATCGATTATCAATCACATTAAAAAAAGTCTTTCGTAGCATTGATGAGATATTTGTAGGTGAATTTCCGAGGTAATTTCACAATATCTGAACTAAATTTGTCTGTCCTTTTCGATACTCTGTGCTTGTAACAGAACCAGAAAAAAAATCTAGCGGCCAATGCAACAAAAACAACACCACCTGTTGTAATGCCTGCAATTCACCTTCTCTGCATGCATGAATGACTATGGCACCCTCTTTTGTGAACAGGTACTGGAGCTGAAGGTATTGGTTTCGAATAGGATCATGGAATTCAACATCCAAAATAGTATCACATTCCACTACAATAGTATTCCCCGGCGAGGGAAAAATTTCATTGAGACGTATTGGACTCATCACCCCCAAATAGCCTCCAGGGCTACCCAGAGTGTGACCATCTTTGTTGCTAAGTATATTTTTATTTTTTTAGTGAGAGTTTAGGGTTTCTCTAACATAGCTTAAAAAATCCGATTCAGTGCCTGCTTGAATATCGTCACATAATACTCATGGTTTGGATTGATGAGCATGCTCTGAATGGTTGGCTTATTCATAAGAACCACCCATATAGTCATCTTGAGATATTTCAGAAGTTTTCTCGGGTTTCCTTTTTCACCGTTTCTAGTGGGTGGGATGGTGTGGGGTGATCCATCAATAATGGTGCTCTTGTAGTAGGGAATTTATTTTTGGGGATATAAAGGAGCATTTGATGTAGATATCCCATTGGATGCATTCATAGATGGGCACGAGAGGTCAAGAATTTAAATTAAAAATATGCAACCTCTAGCATGGCAACCTGAAGGCCACGAGAGACACTAGTTAAAGTGCTTGCCTTAATATAGTCATGATTTCTTTCTATTTTCTTAATGAAAATATATAGTCTAGTCTCATTAAAATGAGGATTGTGGTTGTATTTCCCTTTGGTTGTTTCTCTCTTAATGCTCCAGAAGTTGCCAAAAGTTGTGATAGTTGTTTAGTTTGCCTGTTACAACTTAAAAGTGGTTTTTAGCAATAAAGTCACAGCATTTTTCAAAGTTCATGCCAGCAGAAGATCTTGTAGACTATGATATTTTTAAAGGGATTAGATAAAGTAACTCTGCTATAGGTAGTATGACAACAATTTACACATCTACCTCATTGGGTAACAATGGAAAGGGGAAGAAGTTGGGTGCAATTTTGATAATTATGGTAGAAAATTGTCTTCTCTTTCAGTTTTTTCACCCATTTCCTTTAATCGCTCAAGCAGAAGAGGGACTCTGAGATTACGCGACAGAGAGAAGGTAGTTAATACAAGAGCTATAAAAAAGGAGTTGTATTTCAACAAGGATGGCTCAGTGACCAAAAAATTACAAGTCAGAGAAAAAATTATGTTTAAAGGAAGGTAACCTGCATGTGAAATTTCACTGCGGTGGATCTTTCCTTGTCCACTTATATTTGATTTTAATGTGTTATTTTAATTTTTCATGGAGAGGTTTTTTGGCATATGGTCTGGCATTTAATTGCACACTTACTGAAAGCATTTTCAATTTGTCTTGTAGGTGGTGTGAACAAACTTGTTGATCTTGTTGGAGTCACCCTTGGGGTGAAGGGAAAAATGTTTTCTTGGAGAGCAAGCATGGTTCTTCGAAAATAGTTAATGATGGTGTGACAGTAGCTAAGGAGGTAATTTGTAGATGTGTGATCTGGTTTTCTTTTTAATGTTGTATTAGTTCCCCCTCTTAAGTGTCTTAGATTTGGTAGGCATAATTTGAAAACTCAAAGGTGAAAGGAAACATATTTGTTACCCAGTGGTCTACTTGGCCTATGGACTAGCCACATTAGAGTAATGCATAAATCTTTTCACAACAATAAAAGGAAAGGGTTATGGCTGAGTCAAATTTTATTTTTATTGACAATGTAATGAAATGTATCTCAATGCTATGGTTTTGGCCTTTTTTTTGGTTGAATTAGAGGACCCAGTTGAAAATATCGGGGCCAAGTTGGTAAGGCAAGCTGCGGAAAATACAAATGATTTAGCTGGGGATGGAACCACAACATCTGTTGTTCTTGCACAGGGTTTAATAAGTGAGGGTGTAAAGGTAACTTTTTGTCGATAGTACTGGATGAAGATCATCTATTCATTTTTGTAGGGTCTTATGGTGTTTGGTTTTTTAGTTTTGGGTTGGGCTTGTTGAGTCTAAGATTGTTTTTGAGTGAAAAAATTGCTATCAGGTATTAAAAATTTTTGGTTCTTTTGTCAAAATTTATGAGCTTGTTAGGAAATACAAAACTGACAATGGTTGTATCTTAAATTTGTGGAAAATAATTTGAAATGAAACCTTTTTGTTTAGGTTGTTGCAGCAGGTGCAAACCCCATTCAAATTACTAGGGACATTGACAAGACAATAAAGGCCCTTGTTTCGGAACTCAAAATTTTGTCAAAGGAGGTAAACGCTTGCCTTTTGAGTAGGCTGGTTTTCCTTTTTGCTGATGGTTTGGTGTATCTAATTGAATTAGTTGCCTAAGGTATTTTTGGTTGCAAACTCCTTTTCCTTTTTCATACAGTATTGGCCTTGTGGAATACATTTGATTGTGTGGTCTTGTTAGATCTACAACATTTGTAGTTGTTTAGTCTTATGGCCGAGGTGCACTTTTATTATGGAAATAGTTGATGCAATATTGTCATTTAATCCTCACTGCAGGGTAGCATGTTGAGAATTTTCTTATGAAACATTTGGTATCCAAAATGACACTTGATCCTATACATCATCATGCACTTGAATTAAAAATTCATATTCAAAGTGTGCCAGACAATTCTTGCAAAATTTCAAATATTTATGTTGTTTTAAACCATTATCTTTTTCATGTATTGGATGCTGAAAATGAGAAAAATTCTTTGGTATGAAACAAACTGGTGAATAATTTCCAGAAAAATAGCCACTTCCAAGACATGATTTAGAAGTAGAACATATGTACTTGATACAAAAGACATTCCGATAATTTAATGTTAATAGGCTTATTAGAAAATAATTTATTCTCAGAATAGCAACTTCAATACATAAATGTTAAATAGATCATCGGTGATTATAAATCATTAACAAAAGTGAATATGAATGATTATTTAATTACAGTATACTAAGTTGAATAATGATTTCGACTTATTTTATTTTAATATGAAAACAAATAAATTGTAATTTATATCATTTATTTAATATCATGATTGAACAATTATCAATTATGCTCGATACTTTATCGTTGGTATTACAGATGATAAATAACGTTTCAAATGAATGCATGAAAATTTTCTATATAGAAAATCAATTGTTATTAATTTTTTGAGATGTGTCAAAATTGCATTACACAATCTGACACATAAGAATCTCCTATATCCCGGTCGTATGTATCCAAATTCTTATAATAGTGTCTTCAAGACTTATGTTGACATTTCCAATGAGATATTTAAGCAATGAAATATGGAGCCTTCTTCATTGTTGTATATGTAACAGTCTTTTATTAATATAAATATTGATGGTTTTGTCTTTCTGAAAATGAAATGTAAAAATAATTTATTTTGGTCAATTGAAAAGTTTTTTTTTTTAAAGCTTTTCATTATGGAAGGGCGACATAGATATATGCCCTTCTAATTGAAATTCAGACCTTCCCTTCAAATTTGATCACTGTGTGGGACCTTAACAAACAATAAAACTATTCCACCATGGGTTATATAAGACATATAACAAAACCTTTGTCAAAACTTCAAACGAACCCTTTAACCGTGGGTATTTCATCACGAATTGATCATTTTACCATGTACCTTCTTCTAGAGGAATATTCTTCCACTTGATTAGGTACTTCATAATGGTTATATGTCAAAGAGATACAGAATGTTTATCTATAAATTTTTGTGGTTCAAGAATCAACTTTCATTATTCATCTAATTTTGGAAGTTCTATCTACATTGGCATATTTTTTCCCAAAACCTTTTTTAGGAAAGATACATGAAAAACCTTATGAATGCAAGAATAAGGAAAATATAACTTCTATACCACTTGTGCAATCCTATGAATAATTATTTAGGGCCATAACATTGTTGAGCTAATTATTTATTCTTCTTTTTTCTTGAATGAAGATTGCTTATAATGCTATAATCTAAAAAATACACAATTACCCTCCTCAAATTATCTTTCACTTCAATGTTGTTCCCCTTGTTGTTTTATCATGTTTCATGTCATTTGAAGGTTTTCCATAATAATTTTCAAGGTTTCTTTAGTATTTTCCATATGTGACTCTGTTTCCTATACTTTGGACTTATCTTGCAAAAAGTATGAGATACTAGGAGTTGGATATCCATAAAGGGCCTTAAATGGGGAAATTTTAGTAGATGTTTGATAGGTAGTATCATATTACCATTCTTCCTTGACAAACCCACTTCATCCATTAAGATTGATTTTTTAAAGAGTAACATTATAAATAACCTTAAAAGCATTTGTTAACTATTTTTGTTTGACCATTTGATTGTGTTTGATATGTAGAACTCATGGTAGCTAGTGTTTCTCCACTCATATTAAATAATTATTTCCGAAAGTTTCTTGTTACTATTACTTTAGGAAAACCATGAAGACTATCAATTTCTTTCACGGACACTTCTGCCACTTGGCTTGTTGTTTATGTACTTTGAGATCTACAAAAAAATCTACAAAATTTGCCGATATAAATGACCACAAAAATGTAATACTTACCTTTATATTTCAGTAACCCTGTAATAAAGTCTATTGATATATCTTCTAGTCTTTGAATATGTATGTGGAATGGTTGAAGTAACCCTAGATATTTTACTATCTCTCTTTTAGTTATTATGCAAACCTGACCTTCTCTTACAAAATTTTGAATATCTTTCTTCATTCCTTCCAATAATATATTTTTTGATCCTTTGAGATGTTTTAAGGAACCCTGTGTCCTACCATCAGAGAAACATGGGACTCCCTTAATATTTTTTTATTCTAATATTCTTGCGTCCATAAAAATATTCTACATTTGCACCAAAGTATATCACTCTTTCACTCCCAATGCTCCATAGAGTTCATCCCATCCTTTATAAATTTTAGTTTTTGTTTAGTACTATTGTCATTTTTCCATTATGGAAAGCTTCTTCTAGCCACCTAGGAATAGAAAATGTAATTGGATATAAATTTGAGGCCTCTTCTATTTTAGAAAGAGCATCATGTACTAAATTTTCCTTACCCTTTTTGCAGATTATCTCAAAATTAACACTTTGCATTTTTTTCTCCTCATTTTTGTTAATATTCTAATGAAAATCATAGCTTCAAAAAATACTTTATGCTATCATGGTATATCTTGACTTTAAAGTACCTCCCAATGATATACTATCCCCATTTTTTATTGCATGTAATATTGCTTCCATTTATTTTTCATATGTAGATTTCACCAAATATTTTCTTTGAATTCCTTGCTTTTAAAAGCCAAATATATCCCTTATTGTGTTAATGTTACGTAAATTCCTTGCCCTAGTGCCTCACACTCTACTATGAATGTTTTACCAAAAGTATGTGCAACCGATGTTGGTGTAGAAGACATGGCATCCATTAAAAGAGAGAATGCCAAAGTAGCCTCATCATTCCATATAAATGATATTTTCTTCAAGAGATATGTAAGTGGACTTGAAATGCATGCATAATTCTTAACAAATTATCAATAATATCATGTAAGTCTAAAAAATATTCTAAGAACCTTGATTTTCTTAGGAATAGGTCATTCTGTAATAGCTTGCATCTTTTGAGGCTCCAACTTCACTCCTTCCTTTAAAACAATATGAACCGAATACTTGAATTCTTATTTCCCAAAAGCACATTTGGATATTTTTAAATAAAAATGATTGTTCTCAATAATTTATATAACTTTTCCACATGTTTAGTGTGGTATTCCCATGATTTATTATAAATATGTGTATTATCAAAGAAAACCAACACAAATTTTATAAGATGGGATCAAACAAAATTTTTCTTAAGTCGAGCCCGCCGGACTTCAAATGGCGATAAACCATAATTCAAACCAAATTCGCGTTCCCAAATAGCCTGCTGATGTCGGCCAATTTTGTGACGCAAAAACGAAATGAATTCTGCCCTAATATTTTTCGGGTCCGAAGTTGGGCTGGCGTACGGAGGGAGAGTTGTGATGTGAATTTCTTATCAAATTTTCCCTAATCTTTTTCGGGTCCGGATTTCCACTGTGCGAGCTCCCCAAACAAAGATCCGCTCCAATCAATTTCTGCCACGTGTTCTCAATGAAAAGTTGCCCTGTTCTCGGATGTGGGTTTATTTGATGGTGTTTAAGGTGATGGGACATGGATGTGGCGATTTCATATCAATCGCATTAAGTTTTAACACTGTCCAATTAGCCGATATTTAAGTTCCAAGGTTTTCACATCAAATTGCATTAAGTTTTAACACTGTTCAAGATCGGACCTCCACTCCTATTACCGATTCCGCATGGTCCAATATGATCCAGCCTTCAGCTCTCATTAATGAGAGATTAACTATGACGGGCGTTCTTCGATTGCATTGCAGTCGGGTCGATAAAATGGCATATCGCTATGTTTTTTCGGACAAGCCGCAACCTTTGAATTGCAGATGCTCTTTGGTTTCTGGGTTACACTGCCTGCTCACTGTGATGAGAAGGAGAAGTGGCCAGTTGAACTGCTGCTTAGACCTTGGTGCATATCTGCATTTCTCTCGGTCTGGTCTGTGTCTGTCTTCGGTTTCTTGGAATCCTGCTTCTCCGTCTCGTCTTATGCCCACTGCTGAGACTGCACCCATGCCTCGCCTGCATAAAAGGATGAATTTCCACAGGGGGATCACTAGATTTCAACCCCTGCCCCTCAACCGAGTCATCTTCCCAGCCCGGTGATTATTACGCAGGTCGCTATCCAAACACTAGAAGTGGGCGGGGTTGGGTTCTAGGATCTGGCCACTGTATGGGCTCCCCTGCTCCTCATTTCCCCACCAATCCACCTTCTCCCACGATGCACACTGCGATTTTTTCCTTTAATTCCTCTCTAAACCACCCATGAATCACAGTTTCAATCACCCTGGTTTTCCGTGAGGAGGCCCAAATGGAGAAACAATGCACCCGTCTGGCGGGTCTGAGCTCAGAAAAAGTCAGCTAGCATTTGGGCCTTCAGGAGGGGAGTGGTGGCGTGAATGTGGAGATAGCACTTGGCGACGCTGGACCTTCCAAAGGATGGTGCCGAATATTCGAGGAGCCACTGGAGGAGTAGTTTGGTTAATTTGGCTTTCTTGCTTCGCAGGCCCACTTAATTGAGCATGTTTTAGATTATATTACTGTGTTAGGCCTCTATAATATTTTTGAATTCTGTAAACATTCAAGACTGGTTTCCCCATATCAGGGGAGTCCTCTTTTTTTATTTTTTGATGACAAATTTTCCATAATTCTGGGCAATGGTTTTGACTAAAGTCATGCTATAATTTTATTCCCACTGTTAATAGATTAACTTTACTTAGAAAAAAAAAATGTTGCCCTATTTCTATTTTAAACCTGTTTTTTGAAATACAGAGCCATGTTTATATGATTGTTTATAGTCGAAGCACTACGGGGTGGTTTATTATATTAATATTTCATGGTTGAATTATGTTCATAACAATTGGAAAAAAAAAATGTTGCCATGTTTCTATTTTAAACCTATTTTTTGAAATACAGAGCCATGTTTATATGATTGTTTATAGTCAAAGAGTTGCGGGGTGGTTTATTATATTAATATTTCACGGTCGAATTATGTTCATAACAATTGGAAAAAAAAATGTTGCCCTGTTTCTATTTTGAACCTGTTTTTTGAAATACAGAGCCATGTTTATATGGTCTACGTATTATACTCTTTCTCTGTATATCTACAGGAACCTTTTTGCTATGAACAGGGTGGATGCTATAGCGGGCTACTAATGGAAACAAGTGAGCCTGAACCTTACATCTCAGATGCAACAGATGGTTACCAATTTTGGAATCAAGCGAGCCTAATCTTACAAGCGAGCCTAGGTTTCTGCATATGCTTTTTATTTCTGGGAACAAGCGAGCCAGAACATACAACTGACCCCGGGTTTATACATATTTTTGATCTATCATGGATGCTTTTTTGTGAGGCGTATATCAACAGTACATGTCTCTGCACATTTCCTGTATCTGCTTTATGATACTATTTTATGTGTTGACATGTTATCACTCTGCCTTCAAAACTAGCGATGCTGGTCCATGTTGCTGGTTTATTGATATGGTTTGATGGTCTTTTTATATTTTGGACATATCACACTCCTTTCATGATTAGCGTTTTTCTCTGTTCAAGGATTTTGGGTACTTTAATTTGTATTTGGAACAATGGACGTCGATACTCTATCTGTTTCTTTACTATTCTACATACTGCTATTTCACTTTCTTATAGATGCCTCGGGCATATTTGGATGCTTTCTCAGATTGTCAATAATCTCCATGTGGACCGTTACTGGGTTTTATATCATGTCCTTGTATGTGACATGGGGTATCTTTCTATCATTGTTTGGGGTGGGAATTCCACTTTTCTGGATGGATATTTGGGTTCCAATCTTCAGAGGTGAAAATGTAATGACTTCATGGACTATTTTACTTCATATAATATATTCAAAACAACGTTTTTTCTCTTGTGAAATAAAAATTATTGTTTATAGTCGAAGTGTTGTGGGGTGGTTTATTATATTAATATTTCACGGTCGAATTATCTTCATAACAATTGGAAAAAAAATGTTTCCCTGTTTCTATTTTAAACCTGTTTTTTGAAATACAGAGCCATGTTTATATGATTGTTTATAGTCGAAGTGTTGCGGGCTGGTTTATTATACTAATATTTCACGGTCATTGGAACGCCCATAATTCATAACAAATATTGGAGATTTACTGTCCTGTTTTAAAGTTTCATTTTTTTTTTAAATTGAACCCACCGTCGGTATACCGGTGCTTTGTAAGTGTCATAATTGTGACAGCTTAAAAACGTTGGAAGAGCGATAGTATAAAAAATTTGGACGAGTGAGGTTTAAAATGTCAAACCAAATTTCGTCGAAATTGTGACAGTTTACAAATGTCGGAAGAGTGACGTTCAAAACGTCGAACCACATTTCGTCAGAATTACGACAGTTTACAAACGTCGGAAGAGCGACGTCCAAAACGTCGGACCACATTTCGTCGAAATTGCGATAGTTTACAAATGTCGGAAGAGCAACATTAAAAATGTCAGACCACATTTCATCAAAATTGCGACAGTTTACAAACGTCGGAAGCACGACGGTTTGGGAAACGTCGGAAGAGCGACGCTTGTTTGGAAGCAATGGAATAATTGTCGGTAGTGCGACACTTTGTCAGTGCGTCAGAATTGCGACGTAATGGAAAACCACGTTTTACCCATCCTCAAACTGTCACTCTTCTGACAACTATGTGTCAGAATAGCGACGAAGTGGTCGTTGGAAATTGGGCCAAATTTTCTAGTGTGGGTAGAAGTTAAAGCTATTTCTTTTTCTAGAGAAAAATTTGTTGTTGATTTTCTTTTTATTGAAATATTTACTAGATTTGGTGTGCCCAGAGAAATTGTTTCTGACAATGGTCCGCAGTTTATTTATAATATGGTACAGGGTGTGATGGAGCAATACAAGATCCGTAATAGGAAGTCCACGCCGTATTACCTGCAAGAAAATGGCCAGGTGGAATCCACAAAGAAAGTGATTGAGTCCATTCTTACACAGACAGTCAATATGCATCGGAAAGACTGGACTGAAATATTACCAGAAGCTTTGTGGGCATATAGAACCACTTGGATAAATAGCATGGGACATACACCATATGAGCTAGTATATGGCAAACAGGTTCTGTTATCAATTGAGTTCCAGATCGAAACTTTTAGAACTGCAGTTCAGTTAGGACTAGATCTCTCTGAGGCACAACAACATCGTCTCCTCCAATTAAATGAATTAGATGAATTTCGTAGAGATGATGTTCAACAGAACATTCTAATTCAGTAGCAATGAAAAAGGTGGCATGACAAGTCTATTCAGAAAAAGCAGTTCCAACCAGGTGATTGGGTACTCCTTTATGATTCTAGATTTAAAATTTTTAAAGGGAAGTTCCATACATGTTGGATGGGACCTTATGAAGTGATCCAAGTATTCAAGAATGGAGCAGTAGAAGGTAAAACTATTGATGGAAAAAATTCAATATTCTTGGTAAATGAACATAGATTAAAGAAGTATTTTCAGCCACTTGCCAAGAAATATATTACACAGCAAGTCCAACAGCAATTTGGGATGATAGTGGTGAATGGTAATACCAACCTTTTGAAAACATGAATTCTTCTTCTTCTCAAAGAGAAAAAATAAATTTAATAAAAAATTAAAGAAAAAATATTTTCCTGTAATTGTGAAAATCAGTTCGCTGACATGATTGTAGAAGGGTCAACCTGAAAACCATCTTGCTGGCAGGAAGATCAAAAATTTCTAATAAATAAAGAATTTTTCCTGATCTTTAGATATTCTAGCGACCACCGAGTAAAAGGAGGTTCAGAAGACATTTATACATTGGGGTAATTAGCATGGATATTTTTATTTCAAGTAACACTTAATTCTCGCTGCAATTATTTTTCTTGCAACAGTGCGGGCAGACCTTCCAGAAAATTTCCTGCCTTTATTCATATCCCATTTCATAATACTCCCTCAGTTTTCTTCTTAAAATCCCAAAATGATTAACCTTCCCACATTCTTATGAATTTACCCTACCTGCTTCATAAAAATCCCACTTTACCCTTGAATTTTTTCCCTATCCCACTTATGTTTATCCCCTCTTGTAGTACTATTCCTGGAATCCCTGTAACAAAATTCCTTCCCATTCTAAAATTTTCGCCTTTCCCACTTCTTTGTTCCCACGTGAATTCATTGTAGGATCTCATACACAAAGAGCAAAAAGATGCTCGGAAGCATCAACAAAGGGTGAAGAAAATTTCCAGTATCATTTGAGAAAGACATTTTAGAATTCCATCCTATATTTTACTTAAATTCTCTGCTCTTTTTCCAGAAAATATTCTTGCACCAGTGCAAGCATATCGTCCTATATAATAATACAAGCAGAATGGTACCAGCAGAACATCATATTAAGCGGTGTAAACAAATCAATGCAAGCATGCACCTTGACAGAAGCAGAGTATAATTTGTTCTTTTCATAAGTATATGTCATAAGAAAATGGTCATCATGAAAGTTTACAATAAGCCTTTTCACTTATTTAAGGAGTACTTGTGCTATCATATTAACTAGGAGAAAATTATTTAAAGTACAAGGTGTTTTTAGTTAAGAATCATGATCATTTTTTAATAAATGCTAAAGTTCTTTTTTTGAATTATGAAGGAGTGCGAAAATGTTTAACCATTGCTTGGATATAATTACCCTTTCCACCATGATCCTAAACTTCCTTCACTTATAATTATTACCTCACTTAGCCGTTAAAAATGCCTCCGCAAGTACCAATCCCACACAATTTCAAACATGTTGCACATCCACGGCTATTTTGGTGGAATGGATCCGTGATAAGATAGAAGGGATGGTGGACGGTTGGATCCCTATCTATAAAGAGCCAAATTTTCCGGTATTGCATGAAATTTTTGGACTGTTCATAATTGTTAAGCAGCGATGACGCCTATTTGATGTGAACCGTCATCTCTCAATGAGGTAGATCAGACCACTCAGTTTTGCAATAGTCTTGCACTATTATGAGACTCAGGCTTTCTTCATTTTTTGCAGAAATTTGATGAGCACAACAATGAAGTGGCCCTACAATTTGCAAAGAGTTTTAAAAATGACCGTGTAAAAATTAGGCCCCTAAAATTGAAAGTCATGGAAGAATCGATAGCAACAACGACAACCTTGCAAAACACTGGTGAGAAGTACTTCAAAAATTATAAGCTTGAGAGGAAGCGCTGGCAGCGTTTCATCATGATCAGAATATGAAGGTAAAATAGAAGAAAGGAGTTCCGCATAGTGCCCTACTAGGGCAGTGGTGGGAACTCCTTTTTATCCTCCAAAAATTCATGACTTGCGAGGGGAGGTACTCCCTCACCTATGTGTATCATTTCAGGATGTTGCAACACTTTGAAGCTAGCCATCACTTTCGATGGAGAATTGATTTCCCCTATTTTTTGTTTTAAGAGTTTGGAAAAGATTTCCAAGAGTGTGCAAGGCGCAGGGGCGAATCAGGCCGACAAGAAATTATATCACCATGTCCTGATCAAAATCTTGGTCCAGAAACAATTGGAAATTAAGGGCATGACCTGGAAGGCGTTGTTGAAGCAGCTATATAAAAGGCCATCTACAGAAAAGAAGATAGCTGCTGAAAAGAAAATAGAGACCCCCGCCAGCACAAGAAAGGGTCTGAGTGTAAAGGGAAGTCCTTATTGCACTGGTGCAAAAAGGAAACGACCTGGGAAGTCAACAGAAGAAAAGGGCCCATCTCCAAAGAAAAAGAAGACAACTAGTACACCTGTTGAAGAAACTTCTCTGATGCCACCAATACATGAACAGACCCCTGAAGAAGATGATTTGTTTTCAATCCTTGCAGACATAGCAAAATCTATGGAAGTTGGAGATGACACTCTGTTGGCCGATTTTATTAAGGCCCGGAAATAGAATGAAGAACCTAGTGCAGAACCATAGTCTGCACAAAATGTTGAATCCCATACTACACTAGTGTGAGAAGAACTAGTGAAAGAAGAAGAAGAACTAGAAGAAGTGCAAGAAGAAGAGGAACTAGAAAAAGTGCAAGAAGAAGAAGAATCGAAAGAGCATGAAGAAGAAGAAAAACTAGAAGATGTACAAGAAGAAGAAGAACCGGAAGAGAAAGAAGAAGAAGAAGAACTGGAAGAGGAAAAAGTGTTTACTGAAACCCCGAGGGATACTGAGGTCCCTGAAGAAGATATAGCCCCTGTCAGGACAGAAGAGGAAGAAGATTCAGTAGCTCCTGCTACTCAGATAGTCGAGTTAGAGCTTCAAGTGCAGAACTTAGAGCATCTCGTAGCTAAAACGCAAGAGGAAAAAGAACAAAATAAAGAATAATTCACGGCAGAGATCCAGAAAAGAAAAGGAGAAGTTAGGGTGTGGAAGTATCATGTTGCGCAATGTTTCAGAAGACTTAAAAAGGTGACGAAGAAATTGAAGAACAACAAAAAGAAGAAGTTTGAAACGTTGCAAATTGATGTTAGTATGCAAGAGCAGGAGTGAGCTGGAACGCTCAAAGTTTTGAAGGTTTTTTGTAGAGGTAAAGAGTTGTGTGAGGACACACAACATCTTAGGGATGGGAGGATTTTAGCCCCATAATTTTCTCTTTTTTTCCATTTTCCCCTTCCTAAATCATAACCATTTACCTCTGTTTCACCTCTTTTATGCACCCTCATCTTGCACTAGTCCAAGCACGGTGACATATTTCGTATAAAAATTTATTCTTCATGTTTTAATTAGATTTAGAATTAATTAAATATTTATTACATGATTTATTACTTTTAAATCATTTTTGTAACTCACTGATATCTCCAATGGTTATTTCATAGTTAGAGTGCTTACGGTGACCACTGATCTTAGTGCAGGATCAGATCTTGCACCATTGCTAGCACAACAGATCTTTGCATCAGATCCAAACCTCCTTGATCACCACCTCGTCTTGATCCACTTCAGCCACGATAGCAGAGTGATTCAAGGACAGCCGAGAATAATCCGTGAAAGGCGAAAGCTGGTGAACTACGACCAGTTTTGCAAGAAATTATAGAGGTTCCATGATCATATAAAAATCCTAAACACATCATTATAAACACATTAATCAGAATAGCAATTTCTTCATAAATATCCCTAAATAGGTTTAGGGTTTCACACATCATCAGCATACCCTTAGGTTAGGTTTTTCTAGAGAACCTCCTTAAGGTTCTATTTATATAAGCAATCAGAGGTCCCTTTATATAAGAAAGTCTCCACTATCTTTACTTTTCCCCTTTAGTGAACCTCTTATGATTTCCTTGATCAAGTTATTGAGACTGCCTTTCCCTCCCTTCTTCACCAAAGATCTGATACCATGTTAGAGAATCAGAAAGGAAAAAATATCCTCTTGTTCTTAATTATTTAATTTTGATATTTTTTAGTTACTATTACATTCTGCTTATCTTTATTCTTATCAGTTCATCAAGAAAATATCAAATCAAATACACATAGATCAAGGACACTAGATGTAGTTGAGAAGTAAGGGAAAAACTTCCTTGAGGGGAAAACTGAGTCAGTAATTACTCCTTAAATAGTGATTTTTGATAATCTAGACCTTGACTTGCACTCCCTCAATATCAAGTTAGCCTTCCTTGTGCTCTTTCCTGAATCTAGCAGCAACGGCAGCAGTAGCAGCATTATGCCAACCTGGAACTTCGACCTTTCTTCTTGTGATTGCGATATTGAGGTAGAGACTTTGATATTGCTTCAAATACTTCTATTTAGGCTCAATAAAACTTCTCGAAGCAACATAATTGAACAAAAAAAACTTCGACTTCCTCCTCCCTTGAAACAACACCTTGGAAACAATTATTGCAACAAAAATTTGAGAACTTCGATCTACAAAAACTATAACTCCAAATGCACAAAGAGTGGTGCCAATTTTTTTATTTTCTTCAACTCTATAAGTGTGCACAAAACTAAATTGAGAAATTCCTTTTCCTTAATCTCGTGATTTCTCCTTGTTGCAGCCAGAAGATCGAATTTCTTTTTTGCAGTGAATTTTCTCCAAGTGAATTTGATCTTCCTATAAATATAGCCTTATGATGGGTTTGAATTACTAGATTTGAGGATGACTTGATCATATTAAGGAAGACTTGATGTCGAGGCTTCATAAATCATATTTTAGTCAATACTTGACCTATTTGCATGATTCAAAAGCCCAACATGGATCAATTTAAATATGCAATAATCCTATAGACTCAGAATAAAACCCAGAAGTCCATAATAGGGACTTTGACCTAAAATAAATATGACCCAAGAATGAAAATCATGCTTTAATAAGTCATTCAATAATAATATAGAATTATTTTATTTATTCTTTTAACATGTACAATAAGTATTAACTCATGTACAATTTATGAAGACCTAACCTATTTACATTATTCAACATCATTTACTAATCAAAATTTGATGAGAGACACAACTAAAGTATTCCAAATAAAAATGATATAACAAGCATAAAAACCACATAAAAACAAGTATGAATACTCATGAAATACAAGGGGAAAAGAGAGCTCTTATTAACATATTAAAAATCCAACCAAGTTGGGACTTCCATGTACCACCCAGCCATAGATTAGGCTAAACCAAATCTTTCCTTTAGCTAATCACCCCTGTTGAGCCCCAAAGATGTTCTTCTCTTTCACCACATTCCACTTCATTTTCTTTTCCCCTCATCAATTACAGGCTTAACTGATCAATAGGATTAATTAAAATTGCTTTAAGAATTTATATAATGACTAACTTGCTATGTTTTTATGATTTAGTTGGTGTAGTAATTTTGATTAAGACTCGGCTACAAAATACAGGAATTTTGTAGCCAGTCGTCTGTTCTGTAGCCATCCTCATGTTTATGTAGGTTCCAGGTGTCACTGCAAAGAAAAAGGCATATGGGTGAAATCCACAACACCTCCCCATCATCTCTTGCTCCCCACAAAGTCTGAGTTAAAGTTTCCAAGAGGTTATGCACGTAGAAGAGAAGCAGTTTCCTATCAAAACATGGACTCTACAGATGTCCGCAGTAAAGCACAAGAATGTTAATAAGAGTTTTAATTTGATTATAAGTGGGAAAGACACTTATTTTCTCAAAGATTAGTTATGTAACTTCATTATAAGTATGACTCGGGAGACCGAGAAACTGTTGGTTAGATTTTGTTTTTGTTGCTAGATCTCAGAGAACCGTGATACTCTGCTTTGAAACATTTCTCCTTTAATGAAAGAAGCATCATTTTATTTCACAAGCTGAGTCAATATTTAGTAGATTTGCGTGCAACTCTGGTGGTAGAGGGCCACTGCTACCTGAGGAGATTTATTCATATAATTTAGATAAGTAATTTAGCCTCGTTTCATTCCTAGTTTAATTGACTTTCTGAACTTTGCGTTTTATATTCATTTGCATTAGATGCTACAGTTTAGTCTCGTTCCTACGTATTATTCAAAAATATCACTAATGTCGAATGAGGTGTAACTGTAGTATTTTAGGAGTGAGTTTTACGTTCTTGTGCTCAATTACATCAGTTGTTACAACTAGTCATGATCTTATAAACTCTTCCAAAATATCACTAACTTCAGATGAGACATAGCTGTGGTGTTTTAGAGCTTTGTTGTGTTTTGTTGAACTGTATGCTTTCATGCTCATTTACATAACATGTTGCAGCTAGTCCTGTTCTACAAACTATTCCAAAATACCACTAATTCTGAATGAGAGAGAGCTAAAAATTTTTAGTGATTAGTTTCATCTTTAGTCTAGTTGTAGTACTCCGAAGGTAGATGTCATTCTAGTTTAATTTTGTGACTGTATTTCAAGTTTGATAATGGCACTCTAGTTCAGTTTTAGTTCACTGCATTTCAAGTTAGATTAGTGGCATTCTAGTTCAACTTTGTTTACTGTATTTTAGGTTAGGTTAATGGCATTTTAGTTTAGTTGTGGTCACTATGTTTCAAGTTGGATCAATTGCATTCTAGTTCAGTGTTATCCATTGTTATTTAGGTTGTATTCATTGTCAACATTAAATTTCATGACCTTCATTATTTACAAACTAATCTTGTTCTGACTTTCTATTAATGCATCATCATATGGACATGAATGAATTAGTGATATCAGTTTAAGGTCTTGATTATTCTACAACCTTTTGCAGTTTCACAAATAAGCCTTTTCCCAAAAATATTAAAGAATATCTCTAACTTTCATATGAGGCTTATTAGTGACAAGTTAAGCTGCAGAATGAATTAATCTTAGCATTATAAGTTAATGTAGAGTGAAAATCTTGTTGTGCTACAAATAAACTCTTTCAACTGTGTTCCAATAAACTTCTAGCCATGGATGAGATTCTTTGTAATATTGTAAGATGATTGTTTACTTAGGAGAACCTCATTTGCACTAAAATTATCCTTTTCTTAAGCTATTCCAACATATTTCTAATGAATGAATTGGATGGGTTTATGTTATGAGTTATTGAGTTCATGTTGTGATTTAGTTCCTTGCTATGAGTCCTTATCAAACTTTGCATTTTTTGCTCTTTAGTTCCTTACACAATTTAGAATAGGTTTTGCTCTGTTTTTAGTGTGTCCAACAACTGTCCTTCATCAACATTTAGTGCTTTCCTTTTTAACATAAAACCATAAAACCAAAAACATTAGAAAAACACTAAACACAACATAGTGAGAAACAAATACCTAGGCACATATGGTGCACCTCACTTTAGCAGTTTACTAGCCCTCGTTGAAAATTAATGACCTCAATCTAGGAACACTAAGTTGAGCACAACAACCCCCACGTCATATTCCAATCATGAATGTGGAACTCACAACAAAAAAACCCAAGCTTCCTCAAGCTTTATGGTAGATCCATCCATTATTGGTCAAGGGATTTCTAGGCCTGAAACCCTCATTTATACAACCAATATTTACCATTTATCCCGCCATTACCAACCAAGGGATTCGTTGGTCTAAAAAAATAACATACACTACCACAATTTACCACAATACTGCCAAAAATGGTCAAGGGATTAATAGGCCTAAAAAACCTTGGATGCCTCCACATTTCTTACCAATACCTTGAGGAATGTTTCTATCTCCACCCTCAGTATTTACCGTGTATCCTACCAGTACTGGTCAAGGGATCCCTAGGACTTTGGAAATTTTCCTAAGACCACCTCACCTAGTTCCAAAACCATCTGGCAATCCAACTCAACCAATTAAAAGAACCCCATCACACCATGGTTATCCGAAAATGGTAAGGCAAAACTGAAACCACTATCACACTCGGAAAAACCCATGCCACTGACGGCAAGAGAACCATTATACACACGTGCATGTACCACGCATGCCAAAAATAACAAGAAAATCATACATGCAACTCGATACCTGCATGTAATCCCATCGTAGCCATTTGATCCAACTCTTCCTTGCTTGGTATTTGTTTCGCTTTTCTTCCTTGTCCTTCCTTTGTCTTCCTTTCTCCAATTCTAGAGTACTCTAATAATTCTCTAAGTGTGCAAGAGTATGAGAGAGCGAGAATAGAGAGAGAACTCCAAAAAAAATCTAAATTAAATTTAACCATCAAAATATGTGAACTGATCCTTAAAAACATTTTTATTAAGGAGGCCTTTGTTTTCTTCATTTTCCTATATTTTCCTTCAATTTCCTCCTCGCATGAAACATGTCACCTTTCACCTTCATTTTCTCCTGTTTTCCATTATTTTCATAAATAAAATGTCAATTAATGTATCTTTTCATTTTCAAATAATTTTTCATTGCCTTTGTCATTTTCCTCTTAGCTATAATAAACCAAATAAACATCTACTTGGGTGTTTTTCCGAACTTTGAAGTTGGAATAGATGTCCCATGACCTTGCTCTTAATCATATTTTATTAAATTTATTATATGAAATTTTAACACAAGGTTATTACACCGATTTAGTAAGATTATAAGCATCATTAACTAAAAATATTTGACACATATAAGAGCACAATGATGGTCAATCATACATTCTACTAAATTATAGCAAACAATGAGAATAGTAAGGAACCATAAACATTAAAAAAAACGTAAATTTTAATATGAAATGTATAGCAAAGAAAGAGAATAGTAGTGAACGATAAACATCAAAGATAACATCGATAACAATTGATAGGGAGAATGGGCTGGCATATCCAAGTAGGAGAATTACAATGAATAGAATAGTGTGAGTATAATTGCACTTTTTATTTATCTCTATAAATGATTTGTAATTACTTAAAGATGTATGGAACTAATTACTTAAAAATTCATCTATTCATTTATCGATGAGGAATGATTTCATTGATATGAAATTAAAAAATATATATCAATCAAATCTCAATAAAAATAAGTATATTAATATAATTTTTTTATTATTAATTATTATCTCACATAATCCATTTAGGTGTGGTATGGTTCAAACAATAGTCAATTAAAATCCTTTATCACTCTAAAATGAAGTGGCTGGGGATTAATAGTCGTTACAATTATCATTATTACTTATTTTCAGCACGTATCCATTTCAGAAATGGTATAGTTCACAAAATAGTCAATCAAAATCATTAATTTCCATTTCAGAAGTGCTATGGTTCACAAAATAGTCAATCAAAATCTTTATTATCACTCTTTGGTTGGGATTAATAATAATTATCATTATTATTATTTATTTTTATTTTCTTTGAAAATAATAAATAATTGTTTATATATTTAAAAATATTATTATTAATAATTATTTTTTGAATTAATAATAATTTTCATCTATTATTATTATTATTATTGATATTTTTTTCATTTTCATAGTAGAAAGGAGCATCTCTTTCGCTCACAAATGTGGGGTAATGGTTCTCTGCTGCAGTTCATTGTCGACAGTGAGAGCCAAAAGAAGCTCATATTAACAAAGGTTATGAAGCAGTTGGCCCTTCCAGTCACACCACATTGGCATGCATACACCATTGGTGGTTTCACGTAGGATGGGATCTTTGCGTCAACCAATAGTGTTGCCTTTCGTACAACATCAAGAATTTAATAGATGAGGTATTATGTGATGTTTATCCTCTTGAAGCTTGTGATCTATTATTAGGCCAACCATACTTGTGGAAACTGTCATGTTGTGTATGAGGATAGACCTCACTGTTAATATTTCTTTAGAAAATAATTTATATAGGATACCAGAGGTAGCACTACCTGCAACCATCTCATTGATCTATGTAAAACAATGCAGTAAGATCATTTACCATACCGAGAATTTTTTCTTCCTTATGATCCACCCTCAGGGCAAGAATAACATAGTGGCCACATCCAAAGCCTCCAGATAGGGCTTTTGCGCATGGAAAAACCAGATGGAAAATGTCGTGGAGGAGTACAGGGGAATATTCACCTCACCCACAAGGGCACCCCTACATTGTTAGGTCAATCACTCCACCGATCTGAGTCCAGGAATGCCACTACCCAATGAACTAATCTATCAATGCTCTATTCTGGAGAAGGATTAAATTAAGAGGTAGATTCAGGAGCTATTGAAGAAAGGAAACATTAGGCCAACTTCATCACCTTGTGGGATCCTGATCGTGTTGGTACAAAAGAAACATGATACTTGGAGAATATTTATTGAATATCAAGCACTCAATAAGAACATTATCCATAATAGGTATCCTATCCCATGGAGTGATGACCTTATGGAACATCTCAAGGGGGCCAAATATTTCATCAATATTGATTTGAATTCCAGTTATCACCAGGTGCCAATTGAACCCTCTTATGTGTGGAAGAATTCCTTCAAATACAAAGAGGGTCCTTTTGAATGGGTAGTCATGCCTTTCGAGTTGAAAAATTCCCCCATAACCTTCATGAGGTTGATTGAGAACATCTTGCGACCCTTCAACAACTAAGTCGTGGTAGTGTATTTTGATGACATCTTGATCTTCAATCAAAGTTGGGAGGACCACCTACATCATACCCGACAGGTCCTCCAAACTATGTGACATCACAAGTTGTATGCCAATTTGGAGAAATGAACTTTTAGTATGATCGAGGTTCAATATCTAGGGTACATCATCGATGAGAGGGGTGTTCATGTGGACCTAGCCAAGATACAAATTATTCGTTATCACCAGCCCCAACAACTCTAACAGAGCTACGCATATTTCTGGGACTTCATAATTTCTACTGCAGGTTCGTGTTGGGTTTCTCTAATATCACTTGGCCCTTGAGTCTAATCACCAATGGGGGAGCAAAAGAAAAGTTCTTCTAGTCTGAATCCCAATAGAAGGAATTTGTCGAATTGAAACATCACCTCTTCTCTGCATGAGTTTTCAAAATAAAAACAACTACTTGAGATTGAGGTAGATACCTATGACTATGCTATCGCAAAATTTCTTACCCAACAAGGGCATCCGATGGCATATCACAGTGAGACACTTTCTGACACAATTTGAAAGTATCCCACGTATGATATAGATATGTATTCCACTTTACAGTTCCACTAAAAATTGAAGCATTACATTACGACCAGAGAAATTGAAATCATCCACACAAACCACCGATCCCTGCGATTCATATAGGCACAAGGAATTTTGCAAAAAGATCGCCATCATAAATGGTCCACATATCTGCAACGATTCCACCTAAACATCAAGTACAATAACAGAAGCACCAACAACATTGCAGATTGTCTCAGCTGACCACCAATCATGGCATTGACCACTGTGCTCGACTCTTTTGGACTATAGACTATGGGGTGGCTACATATTTACAAGAGTGATCCAGAACTTGACAAAAAAAATCAAATTCTCTTGCAAGGAAAGCAAGCTCAATATTTTCACCTCTAGTGCACATTATTATGACACTTGGGAAACCTTTGTGCTCCTTCAAGTGAGTGTGGAAATATTATTTTTGAAGCACACTATAGGTGGTTCATTCGACATTTCAGAGTAGAGAAAAAATTATCTATGTAGCAAAAGAATTTTTATTGGCCAAACCTTCGACGGGTTGTTGGGAAGTACATCAGATCCTTCATTTATCATGTCATTACGAAACCAACAATAAAGAAGCAAGGCATATATACTCCTATGCCTTAGGAATACATATCCATGGATTACATGTTGGGCCTCCTTCTACTAAGCATGTAAATCACTGTGTTTTCGTGATCATTGACAAATTCTCTAAGATGACCATTCTAGTAGCTTGCAAGAAAAGTATCACAACAAAGGCCACTGATAAGCTCTTCTTTTAACGAGTGTGGGTACACTTTGGGATGGCATGGTCCATTTATCCTGAGTACATTTTGGTTAATCCTTTGGTAGATTTTGGATACTAAGCTCACTAAGTCCATGGTCTTCCACCCCCAGACTGATGGCCAAACAAAGGTCGTCAACGGGATGATCATGCACATTATGTGCATGTACAGCTCGAAGCATCCACATGCATGGGATTAAAACCTCCCTTATGTCCAACACAACTATAATAGAGCTCTCCATAATTCAACTAGCCATAGTCCCTTTCAGGTGGGTTTGGGCTTCCAACCACTATCATGTCCCATTGATGTGGCCATACCATTTGTAGCTACTCAGGAAAATTTGACTCACATCCAGTCTGAATCTGACAGGGCTAAAAACTTCATTGAGCAGATTCAACACATCCTATTTTAGGCCTGTGACATATTAGATAGATCCAATGTGATGTACAAGCATCGTCATGATCAACATCGAGTGCCACACAAGTTCTGGGTGGGCGACAAAGTGTGGCTACATTTGCAGAATGAACTCCTTAGTGGGCCCCACAGTAACCTTCGATCGATCTCATATGGGTCATACACCATCATCAAGTTTGTAGTGGAAAATTCCTTGAGGTCAACATTCTACCTTTCCTTGGCCTCCACCCAATATTTAATGTGGATCGACTGTGACCATATTTTCCCCCATTATTGGACACATCCCACATTGTTGAGCAGCTAACACCAATAAAGCTCAATACAAGCTGCATTGAGCAGGCCAGAACTGATAAGATCATGTACACAAATATCAAGAACACTCACCAATAGAGGATCCAACTATATTGATTTGTCAAAGTAGATTAACTCCTTCACTAGGGAAAGTGGCTCACCATGGATTAGGTTCAAGAGAAATTTCTTCACCTCATGGAGGTTCCAAATCCAATGTTGACCATTTCTTCCTAAGGGGTGACAACTGATCCAAGAAGATATTAGTAGGCACCCGCCTATTCCACCTATACCTATATCCAATTTCATCCATTCCCTCAATTATAGTAGTATTTACTATTTTATCTATTTTTTTGGTCTTAAACTTTCCGAGCTATTTTGACCCCCCTAAACAAAATATTTTTTAGGTTTGAAACAAGCCTGAGGCACGGGCCTATGTAAAATCCTATAATAGTCAAATATATCTTTCCAATGAGGTATCGTATGTGACAAACAAAGATCATATGACCAAGTTACGACCCTAGGAAGTTAGTTGTCTAATTAACCCCAACAGGGCCCACAAACTCTTGGTGTTTTATCTCTTGGGGTTAGGGTTTTGGTTGTTTATGGTTTTATTTTTTTGTTTAATAATAAAAATTCCCTCAAGCCACACTGCAACACAGTTTAGAGGCATGTAGCCATCACATCTCTTCTCATAGATAAGCTACCATCAACAAACCTAGTTTATTTCCATTATTCTTGTAAGCATCTTTCAATTCTTTAATATTAATGAAATGAAGGTTTATTTTTGCTGCACCTATGTGTTTATATTTATATTTTTATTCTCTTTCATTCCTACATAAATCTAGATAAAAAAACGGTCCACAGAGGTCCTTTAGAGCGTTAAAGAAGAAGAACATTCAAGCATTAGGTCTGACATTACGAAATTGCAACAACCTTTCAAAGTGGAGATAGATGTGAGTGGTTATACTATAGCAATAGTCTTGTTGTATGGAAGAAGACTTGTATGTTACCAGTTTGAAGTATTTTATGGGGAATTTTTTCAACCATCCTACCTATGAAAAGGTGTTCTATGCCATAGTTAAACCTATGAAGAACTAGAAATAATATCTAATGGGAAAGGAGACAATAATCCAAATAATTGATTAGCAAATATAATTCCTATATACCTAAAGTAAGCCTTAAAAAATCACTTAGGAATGTTTGACCATGATCTAACATAGCCCACATAGTCAACCATGGTCATGTATAGTTAAGTGTTGATAACCATGGGCAATCATGTTCTCACATAATCACCTCTAGTTGATCATTCTTGAACATGTTTAGCAATGGACAAACAGGGTCAACCATGGTCAAACATGGTGATCATGCTCATTCATGGTCACCCATAGTTAACTATGGACAACATGGTCAAACCATACACAAACATGGTCAACATAAACATGCTTAATCCACCATAATTTATACTCATCATCACAACCACATTAATAAATTTGATGATATACACGAATCAATTTCATTATACTTATTAATAATAACATTATTACATTAATTTTCTTATTTTAATATATCAATATAATATTATTAATATTATCAATAATTTTATTAAAAAAATTATTACTAAAAAAATTATAATATAAATGTTATTAATATAATTTATCAATATTAATAGTGTTTATATTAATAATGTTAATGTTATTAATACTATTATTTACACAATAAATTAGCATAAAAAATAATTAACATTAATATAAGCTAATACTAAGGGAATTATTCTATATTTTAATGTTAATTTAATATTAGTGTGAAAACCGAAATGAGGGGAAAACTCGATGGAGCGTCGTCAGGTTAGGGTTCCTACGCACTTCAATGGAGCTGACTGGTTTTTCTTACCGCCTGAAAATCGCCATTGCTCCACAGCCAAGTACTCCCAAATGCCCAGATCCTAATCAATAATAATGGACGTTTCTCGAGGAGGGGCGGGCCAGCCACCCCTCCTATCAACCTCACTTTTAATCCACTAGTCTTTGCCAACACGACTGCCTCTACCAATACGGCTGCCTCTACCTAGATCCCATACACAGCTACCACAGGAGAAGCTATCACAAGCAATAAAGTACCAAAGGACACAAAGATACCTTCAGAAGAAACAGAGGCACTACCAAAAGCCTCATTAGCCACCTGCATCCCGATTTCCGCGGAAATAATAAAGATAGATCTTCTTAGTCATTACATCAATGGACACATTCAGTTCATGAAGGACCATGCTCTAATAGGGAAATATATAGGCCTGTGGCCAACGGAAAAAGCGCTTCAGGGATAGATTGCCACCAAATGGAAGCCTAAAGGACATGTAACACTACAGCTAGGTCCAAAAGGCTTCTTCACGGCGATCTTCAACTGTTTGGAGGATAGAAACTATATCTTCGATGGAGGACCATACTTTTTCAACCCCACAGGCCTTTATCTCCGTGATTGTATCGAAAGATTCAACCTGGATAAGGAAGACTTCAACTAGGCGCCTATTTGGATTCGAATGTACTCTCTTCTGCTAGAATATTGCAATGAAGAAACCCTCAAAGACATCGGTAATGGCCTGGGAGAGTTCACCAAGATAGCTGAAGAAGCCAAACTCAGAAGATACACCTCCTATGCCTGGATCTGCGTCTACATGCACTTAGCCAAAGCTCTAGCGGACTCGGTAAGTCTCTTCCATGATGATTTTGAATGGATACAAACCATAGATTATGAACATGTACCATTCTGTTGCAGAAAATTCCATGAGCACGGTGATTTGTATCGTGATTCCCCTATAAATAACCCTCCTGTCAATTCATCATCTGCGAAAGGGAAGGATGTTGAAGGCTTTACCAATGTCTCCAATAGGAAGAAACATACCAAAAAATCCACTACCCAGCCCTCAGCTTCCAACATACCCTCAACCAGCAACAGATTTGATGTCCTCTCTTCCCACACCTCTTAGGAAAGTTCTCCTGGCAAATCCTCAGCAAACAATCCAACCTCCAATACCCCTGAACCCAAATATGTTCCTCATAATCCTGATCCACTTGATTCTGAAAAAGTTGCGCATCAAGCCTCCTCCTCTCAATCAAACCTGGACAAAGCCATAGTCCTTCGAAGCAATCAGATGGAAATCGATGGAATCTCACATTGGTATCACATAAAAATAGTACCAATGAGGAAAAGAATATTCCAAATCATATGTAGGAGGAACCTGAGAGCATCTACTTGGGAGATTTGGACATTCTGGGGTTGGAAATTGCATGCCATCAGAAAGCTTATGATAAAATTCCTACTCGGAAAATCGAAAGTATGGAGGTAGCCCTCCTTTGAGCCCAAAAAAGTAACTCTCTCGGCATTCAAACTGGTAGCCACTGGGATGGAAAACAAATGATGAAAGAATCCGAAAAGAGAGGGCACAAGTCAGATCTACAAAGAACCATTATTATTGGAGAAATACTTGTGGAATCTGGAAGGTATCCCAAGTTGACCAAGTTCTATTGGCTTCTTCCTCATATTTCCTCATGAAACTCATCTCCTGGAATGTGAGAGGGCTCAATAGACCCTCTAAACACAGAATGATCAAAAATATGATACAGAACTACATGCCCACAATTGTCTTCCTACAGGAAACCAAATGCAACAGTATTACTCTTGAATCCATCCTCACCAAGATCTGGGCGGGCAACAAATCTTTCATGGTTGATGCTTCTGGAGCATCGGGCGGGCTTGCAATAATATGGAATCCACATATCATCTCTCTTTCCAACTTCCACGCCTCCCATCATTTCTTCCAAACCTCGTTTCATCTAGTGGGTACCAACTCTCATGGAAAACTTACCCATGTAAGTCAAGCCAAGCAAGCCACCCTTTAGGTGATGGAAGCAATCAAGGTGGGTTCTAAGAATGGATGGACACGTTTTAAGGGCCCATACCTGATGTCATCTCTGAATTGAGTCAAACTCCGAGGTAGGACATGGTGATTCCAGGTTAGACGCCATCCTCAGATGGAAATTGGCTATACTTGTATGTAGCCAACTCATGCAAATGGGTTCGAACAATAGTATGACACTCCTTCAAAAATGGGTATGTTAAGTCTTATCGGAATATAAGCCAAATACCCTTATGTCCTAAAGGGTGGCTTGCTTGCTTAGCTTGGCTCGGGTGGGCTTTTTTATTCTCTAAAGGTGTGCGCCTTTTTGGGTGTAATTTTTTATTTCCCCCAAGATGCTTTGAAAAATATCGCCCTACTCTCCATGCTTGCTGATCTCAATTCCTCTAGATGCCACCCGCTCTGGATCTATGGAGGCGACTTCAATATGATAACCACCTTAGAAGAAAAAAATGGTGGCAGAACCAAACTTGAAATGGACAGCAATGGCTTCAAATAATTCATTCAAAACAATTGGCTAAGGGATCTCCCCACCTCTAATGGTACCCATACCTGGACAAAAAAAAAGAGGCGAAACACAACACATAGCTTCCCGTCAGGACCGTTTCCTTGTTTCATACAATGACATTCACTTAGCAGGGGACTTACATGCCTCAATCCTGCCCCTAGCAGGATGCGACCACTGGCCCATTCTTTTGTAATGGACTCGCTCAGGAGCAACCAGGAAGAGGTCGTTTCAATTTGAATCCTTCTGGCTTAGCCATCTAGATTTCAAAAAAATGGTCATCAACACATGGAACAACTATCGTCCCTTGGCAAGATCTAAAATGTTCCAATTCCAAAAAAAAATCAGGCACCTCAAGCTCACCCTCAGGAATTGGAACCATACTAGCTTTGGCAATATTTTCTCCCACCAAAGAGAACTCGAATTGGAAATGAACAAGCTACAACTGAGCATCATCACAGAGGGTAGATCAGATGAATATGCAGCTCAGGAAAAAATCCTCCAATCCAAACTGGACGAGTGACGCAACAAGAGGAGACACTCTGGCACCAAAAATCCAAAATACGGTGGTTAAAAGATGTGGAGAAAAATACCAAGTTCTTTCACAGATCAACCATTCAGCGGAGAATGCACAATAACATTGCCTTCCTAAAAAATAGTCCTCTGAATGCACAATAAGATTGCCTTCCTCAACAATAGTCAAGGAGATCGAGTGGAGGACCATGCAAACATAGAGAGGGAGCTCAAAGGATATTTTAAAAATATTCTAAAGGAACCTGAGGGAAACAGACAACAAGCCATCCAGGATATTACCCAACACATACCAAGGCCTATCACAGAGGAACATAACACCATGCTACTCAACCCTGTCTCTCTACAAGAAGCGGAGCAAGAAATAGCAAACTCAAGGACAGAAAGGCCCCTGGACCTGATGGTTTCATGACTAATTTTTTCCATTGCTTCTGGGAGCAAATCAAAGAGGAAGTTTGGGCCTGTTAGCCATTAGTAAATTCTGTCACAACAAATGATGGCTAAAACAGGTCTTGAGCCTTCAAGAGATTATTTTCATAGAAAATTACTCATTCTTGAATCTTGTTGTTCCTTAAAGTGTTGTTCCTTAACCCTGCTGTTCCTTAGCATTGTTGTTCCTTAACTGCTATTCCCTTTAAAAAATCCTCAAGAAACATTTCTGAACAAAAAGACTGTTATGTAGGCCATATTCCATCATTTTCTAAGCCTATTTTCACTCATTTTTCCATTTTATTATCCTTCATTTTCCTCTACTAAAATCCCCTTTTCCCCTTTAAATTACCCTTCATTTCATCAAAAATCCTTTTTAGACAGAGAAAACCCCTTTTTCTGGTTTGAAATTACCCTATTTTTCTTATCGGAACCTCAAAACACTAAAAAATACCATGAAAACCCACAAAAAACTCATAAAAACCTTTGAAAAAATTTTCCACCCCTTTTTAGGCTTTAAGTCCCCTTGGCTTAAAGCTGCTTTTCCCTTATTCGCCATAAAACCAAGGCTCCACAACCAAGCGCCTAACCACTAGCCCCTTTTTTCTCCTCCTCGGGTCACCTTATCCCTCCATTAGACCTTGCCCTTCCTTACTTTTTAAGCTCCCGTCCCGTTATATTTTTCTCCGCCATACTTATCAAACCGTGGAGCAACCATAGCCATTGATCATGGTCCTGAAGCCTTGATCCGATGGCCTCCATGCATCCTCGTTCTCCCCCTATCCTCCCGACTTAAATATATCATTTCACCCCTATAAAAGATCCCCACCATTGATTTCTTTAATCCAACGGCCCTCGTTCATCCCGATAACCAACCCCATCGGGGCCTACCATCCACTACGCAAAGCACCCATCCAATTAGTTCTTGCCACCTGGCTCCCACCAAATCTCCTGCCCGCACACCTTTCCCATCGCGCTTCTCTCTCGACCATTGGATCTGCCCCTCCTCATCCAACGGTCAATATTGCATATCGCGTGAATTTTCTGTCTGGGGTTTAACGATCCAAAATTGCACGAGACCGCCGGTTTTGAAAAGGCCACGCATCCCCTTTTAATTGGATCATGGTCAATCGAACATAAACTGCTTACCACCCATTTGCTGCGTGAAAACCACCGATGGTTTTTGTAAAACAACTTTTCCCATTTTCACACCAAATACACATTTTAATCCAATTTTCGTGGGTTTTTCTCCATGAAACCTCCTCCGCTCCTTCGCTTGCATACTCTGCCCCTATGCATAAACTCCTCTACCTTCGCTAGCTTCCTAAACAGTCAAACCATCCCGCATAGGTTTTCATAACATGCTTTATTTGTTTTTGCAGGTTTTGATAGCAGTTTTTAAGCCCAAAAGCCCCCCTACAGTCCATAAAGGGACGGGGCCGAAGATCATAATCCCTGAAGCTTAAACAATGCCGAATAGAAGCTTCCATGGTTGATTCAATGGTTTGATCGGTGGTTTATGAGCATTGGTTATACCATTGAACCCTCCAATGCACTAAAAGCTACCTATACATAGCAAAGAAGAAAGACAGTGAGGATAAAGCTTGAAAATAAAGTTTAAAGTAAAAAATCCTGGAAATTAATGACTTAACCAAAGGTTTAAATATTTATACAGAGGATTAAAAAGAAATTCATCGAATACTGAAGGACAAAGGGTTAAATACATAAATATGGAAGATTAAGCAGCTTAACCCTACAATGAAGGCCGAAAGCCAAAGAAAAGGGATGATTAACAGTAAACACAGTTAATATAAAAGTTTAAAAGACCGAAAATATTATAAAGCCTTAAAGCACAGATCAAGGCCTAATCAGTATTTAAAGCAACAGATACTGACAGATTAACAAAAAGAGCCTCTGAATGCCACATCATTGAGGCTATTACTCCTCAAAATGCCGCCTGCCGGCTGATTTCACCTAAAAAGAATGCATATTAATTACATAGTCAAAGATATTTCTAAAGACAACTCAGAATTAATTGCCAGCCTACCAAAAGCCCCCAAAGTCAACAAAGTGACTAAAGTTGATGAAATTTAATGTAATAATCAATTAGCGGATTTAAAACATTTTAGAGCTTCTCCATTTGGCCCTTCAGGCCGAGAAGCACTTACTCTACATTAATTGAATAGATAGGCCTTTCTTTCACTCCACCTCCTCATTCTTCTATAAATATTTCTCTAGAAGACAGTATACAGGTTGGTCTTTGGATACTTGTTGAATGTAAATATTTTTTGAAGCATGATGTAGCTCTGTTAGGAATTGAAGAAACATAAATTGAGATGAGAAGTTTGAAGCTTGAAGATTGTAACTCGTTTGAACATCAAATACAATAGCTGATTTATGGGATCATGGTCTATGTCAATGGTGATGTTATTCTCACTGTAATTTTTATTTTCTTTGTGTTTTTGTATTTTTCACTTTCTCTGATAAAGAACAACAAATATAGATTAGGATTTACTTCTGAAGTACCCTAAGTCTCACTGAAAAATCTTTACCCTTTATGTTTTCTTCTAATTGTGTTTTGAAGGTAATTCAATAGAGTATAACTAGTGAAGTGTTGGTAAGCCCATGTTTCCTGAGTAAAACTTGAGATATTGTCTTTGAATGTTCTTGAAAAGTGTTCTAATTAAAGTTGAGCTAGAGAAGTTTATGGTTAGCCCTGTCCTCTAGTTTATCTCCAACATTTTCTTTGAAAAGTTCCCTTAATAGTATGTCGAAAGCAGGCTAGTTTAAAAGTGCTTACCTGATCTTAGACTACTTTTTATGTTTATCATAATTTTTTTCCTTTAAGAACATGCTCAAAGTAGGCTAAGTTAAAATTATCTACTTGATCTTAAGCTATTCTTTGTTTTTAAAGTTTTCTCTTGAAATTATATCAAAAGGAGGCTAGTTTAAAACTACTTACCTGATCTTAGGTTGTCCTTTGTTTTTCTTGTGTGTTTTTTTCTTTCACAACACCCTTATTTTTTCATTCCATAAAATCAACTTAAAGAGATCCTTTGACATAGATTACTTTCCCCATGGACTACTCTTGAAACTTGCTATGAAATTAAACCCTTTTGTGACTCCATAGCCCAATGGATTGATGCTGCTCCTTGCTTATCTTATCAGTTGAACCATTCTATCACTTGCTCACACCTTCACCCTTCATATAGACTTCCTTCATCTTCGTAATATCCTACCCAACCAAAACAAACAACCTTGTTCTTCATAACTAGCCTAAAATCATACTTAAAGCACAAAGAAACATATATAGAGAGATCCCTCTCTGAATCTAGGATGGCTAGATCCTTAGATTCCAAAGTGGTTTTGATGTAGGCTCTGCAAAATTTTTATTTTCCAATCTTGCAAACTACGGACACCTAAAATAATGGCAACCATACTGGGGAATTTCTGAGTAAAAGTCCTTAAAACAAAATAATCAGTATTCACTTAAGTAAAATCATCTTTCTTCAAGCACTACCAAGCATATTGGTGATCATGATGGGACTTGTTTGAATCAGTGATAATATAAGTACTTCTAAGGATTCTAACAGACCCTCATCAAACCTTGGAGAAATCATCTAGTAAGCCATAGAGTCAACTATGTTTGTCTCATCATCGTAGCTAAGTGTTGAAATAGATATAGGACACTCCCATAACCCACAGGACTGTAAAAACTCAGAAAACCCAAAACAATCCAGATTGGTATTCAAATCAGTCAATGGTGGTGGACCATAAAACATTTTACCTTCAAAAGATATAAATTTCCACCTGGCGACTCCACGTTTCTGAATTGACCTAAATACTCCACTGGGAAACCCATTCGATCGTAACATCATACAACCTCAGTTAAGAAAACTTTGAGGAATAAGTTTTCTTATTAAAAGATTAGTTAGCCTATTAAATATTGTCATACTTGGTTGAACTTTTCTTATCATTGGGTCTAAAAACATATCATAGTGGCTTCTAAAAGAATTCATACTAGAGCCCATCCTGACCCAAATCCTCCTGAGATAGTTGATAATCCAGAAAGCATGCTTAGGAAATCTCCCAAGTATAAGACTTCAACTGTTGTTAGACCTATTCATAGGGCTGATTCTATCCCTGAAAACCTCACAGCTCTACAAGATACACAAGTTGTCTTACCATTCACAAGAAAACCATCTAGAACTAATTCACTTAGTGATATTGATCAGATATACTTTGAGCTTTCACACTCACCTCAAAACGGTGGTGAAAACACTTTTAGCAGAGAAACTACTACACCTAATCTTCATTTCATTCATAATTTTGGTTTCTCTCATCCTAGATCTACTCAACAGTCTCTCACTAGTCCATCCACTTCTATTATCCATACTCCCACTATTCAAACTACTCCATTCAATCAACCCCCTCCAATCTTACATCCTCCACCTGTAAACCCCCCATATTTTCCACAACCTCCTATCATGTCAACATGGTATGCTCCTCTAGTCCTTCCTTTACCTTTAGTCAATCTGCCACAGGACTACCAGTCCAAGATTCCATTTTCTAATTCCAGTGGTTCTACTACTGCTTCACAACATGTGGACAAGATGAATGACTATTTTGATAGAAATGAGATAGATGATGAAACTATGAAACTCAGATTGTTTGCTCAAATTTTAGGGGGAGAAGCAAGAAAATGGTTTAAAAGCTTAACCCCTAATAGTATTAATGGCCTCTAAACTCTCCATCAGTAATTCCTAAACAAATGGGAACTCAGAAAAAACCCTCTCCAGATACTTTCATATTACAACAACCTCAAAAGAAACACTGGGGAAAGTGTTCAAAATTATTGCAATATATTTAATAGTGTTTATAATGCACTACCCCCGGATTTGAAACCTCCAAAAGGCTCAGATTTGGCCAAATTCCCTGAAGGATTTGATCTTGAAATGGCCTATGAGCTAAAGGAAAGAAATCCCTTGAATTTGGAAGACATGCAGAAGGGAGCTCTTGCTGTGGAAGTAAATCTGATTGAAAAAAGGGCTAGAACGAGGAATGAAAAGAAAGTATCATTCAGGGAGGAAACGTCACCTTCCACATCTAGCTCAAAAATGGAAAGAATGATGCAGGATATTATGAAGAGGATGAGCATATTTGAGAGAGAACAATCTAGAGAAAATCAATCATCTCCCCAAAATAGAAATCAGTCTCAAAATCAGAATCAGAACTTTAGGAGAAATCAATTTCAGAACAGACAAAGAGAGGATGATAAGGCAGATTATACCTCCCTTCCAAGAAAATTATGTGAATGAGGATGAAGAAACAAATGAACAAATATAGGATGACAACATAAACATGCTGGGAGTAAGCAATAAGGAATATGATTTCCTACATGAAAGAAAACAAGGTCTATATACACCCTACGATGATAGAAGAACAAGAACTGATTATTATGAACAAGACTCTGAAAATACCATCATAGGATCACCTAAAAAGTATGACCTGAGAAGTAAGAATAATCAAGAAACTCCCAAAAACAAAACCACTAATAAATCTGCCAAAAACAACCCTGAAAATGTTTCCAAAAAAACAACAAAAATTCATGAAATAGTGGTTGTAAGTTTTGATCTAAACAAAGGGAAAAACACCCAAGTCAATGCAAAATAGAGTGTTGACCCTAGCAGCACTAGCATCTCAGCTAGTGCTCCTGAAAAACCATTTTAACTGTTGTAAATAATAGAAATTAGCATGCTGATTTTGCTGATGAATTAGTGACTAAGAAGGCTGAATTAAACATTTTGAAAAATCAGATTCCCTTTAGCCTAGAAAATGAAATTGCCAAAATCAAAATATCTATCCCAATTACCAAATTAGTCACTCAAAATGTATATAGAGTTTGAATTTTGAAAGCTTTAAACATAGAAGATGTTCATGACACTATTAGCTTAAATGATGATACACCAGAGCTCCTATTTGGACCAAAAATTGAAGGAAAATTTCAAGAAGGAACTACTCCTCCATTTCACATCAGTTTGAACATCCATGATAATATTTTTCACAATGCCATGCTTGATTCAGGAGCATCAGACAACCTCATGCCCAAAGTAATAATGGAAAGGTTAGGCTTAGAGGTGACTAGACCATACAAAGATTTATATTATTTTGATTCAGGTAGGGTGAGATGCCTAGGCCTAATAAAGGATCTATGTGTTAACTTAGCCCAAATTCTAGCCAAAATTTTAGTGATGGACATTGTAGTGGTTGATATGCCCCCCCCCCCCCCAAATATGGAATGCTTCTTTCAGGGTCATGGGGTGTTAAGTTACAAGGTACTATGCATATGGATATGACTTATGCCACCATCCCTGTCTTCAATCGACCTAGATGACTCTATAGGGAAACACACATGAAATATATGGTGAGAAACCAAGAAAGACCAAAGAATTCTCCTCTCTATTCCATACACACTGACCTTGACTCATTTATTCTTTAAAATGATGATAGTCCTAATGAGCAAGAGTTATTCAATAACACACCAGCTAATGCTGTAATCACTTCACATCCAAATATAGTGGCAGCCATAGATGAAGAGGAAAATAAGGAGAAAATTAAAAGGCAGTTTTCTGATTCAGAAATTTACAACAAACAGATCAAAGGTCTTGAGGTCCAAAATAGTAATAAGCATAGTGCAAATCATGGAAATCAAAGAATAAATCCTTAAATCATTGAATACCTTGAGGAAGAAAACAAAGTTCAACATAGTGAAGACCTGCAAGAACAACATAGTGACAGATTATACAAACAAAAGAAAGAGGAAAACAATGAAATAAATGACAAATCTGAAAACAATCCTCTTTGGAGCATTAATTTTGATTGGTCTTTCACTAAAACTGGTGCAGGAGCAGGCATATGGTTACTCAACACTGAAAAAAATCATGTTGAGGGGAATTCCTATAGATTAAACTTTCAATGTACAAACAATATAGCAGAGTATGAAGCTCTCCTTTTAGACCTGCATTTATTGAAAAAACTAGGGACCAAAAGAATAATAATTCATGGAGATTCAGAATTGATAATTAGGCAAGTAAATGGGTAGTACAGTGCTAAACATCCTAGACTTAGAGCCTATAGAGATGATGCCATGGACTTGTTAAAAACATTTGATGAATTCCAACTTATCTTTGTCCCAAGAAACCAAAATGTCCTTGCAAATGGGTTAGCCTTTGCTGCTATAACTTGTCTAACACCTTATGAAAGAAAACAATGCACCACCCAAGTCAAATATAGACCAGCTGTCCCAGATAATGAAAAATATTGGCAATTTTTTGATGGAGATAAACAAATAGAAGACTTCCTACAGTCCAAAAATGAATTTGAAACACCACACTCAGATTCAGACTATGAACAAGACTGTCCTACTGAAGAAAACCCACTTGCTGAAGAAAAAATGTCTCCAAAGATGGCTGAAATAAATCTGTAAACTGATGAACCCACACATATGATAGAAAATAGCATAGATTTAGAAAATGAAGACTTAGAAGTGTTGAAATCTAAAGACCAAAGCTTTCCAAAACGACTGGTCCCTTTAGAGGAATTGTTTGATTTGAATGATGTGGCTAAGAAGCCAAAACTGGAACCCATAGAATCTGAAGTAGAAGAATGCAACATAGGCAGTGTGGAAAGGCCGAAAATTATCAAACTGTCTAAAACACTGCCAGCTCATATCAAACTGAAATACATTGAGCTTTTTAAGGAATTTTCTAATGTTTTTGCATGGAGCAATGAAGATCTAGAATCATATCATACATAAATAATTCAGCATAAGATACCCCTCAAAGAAAACCAGAAAAATTTTAAACAAAAATTGCACAGAATCAACCCTATTCAATTACATCTCGTAGAGAAATAAATTAAAAAAATGTATGATGCTGGAATTATAGTCCCTATTAGATACTCATAGTGGGTGTCTAATCTTGTATCAATTAGGAAGAAAACAGGAGAGATAAGGCTTTGCATTGATTTTAGGAACTTAAACAAAGCCTCAGTAAAGGACAACTATCCCTTGCCCAAAATAGATCATATCCTACAAAAGGTAGTTGGTTCTAAAAGAATTTATTTGCTAGATGGCTTCTCAGGTTACAATCAAATTTTGGTACATCCTGATGATCAACTTAAAATAGCCTTTACTACACCTTGGGGTACTTTCATGTATTTGAAAATTCCCTTTGGTTTTATGAACGCTGGTGCCACATTTCAGAGAGCCATGGATATAGCATTATCATAAGAAATAGGTTACCTCATTGTGATTTACCTTGATGATATAACTGTTTATTCTAAAACAGATGAAGAACACCTAATACAGTTGAGAAAAGTCTTTGAGAAATGCAGAAAATTTGGGTTGTCCTTAAATCCAAAGAAAACATTGTCTGGCCTCCAAGAAGGTAAACTTATTGGAAATATCATATTAGAAGAGGGAATAAGGATAGACCCAAAGAGGATTGATGGTATTTTGTAAATCAGCCATCCTAGAAACATCAAGGAACTTCAATCTTTCATTGGAAAGATTAATTTCTTGAAAAGGTTCATACCCAATTTAGCTGAACTCCTTAGAAACATAAAAAATATGCTTAAAAAGGAAGAAGGAGTTAAATGGACTTTAGAAGCAAAGAAATCATTTGAACTGGTAAAACAAGCACTCACCAAAACACCAGTTCTTATCAGTCCTAATTTTTCAAAATATTTCTTCATTTTTTCATTTGCATTAGAACACACAGTAGATGTTGTCCTATTACAGAAGAACTTGAATGGACAAGAGCAGCCTATTGCATTTTTCAACAAGGCATTAAGAGATGCACCTCTGAAGTATAAAATAATGGGAAAAAAAAAGCCTTTGCCTTGGTCAAAGCCTTAAAAGACTTTAAAGTTTACATTTTAAATTCCCACATCATATCATTTGTACCCCATTCAGTTGTAAAAGACATACTGACCCAAGATCCAGATGGAAAAAGAGGAAAGTGTATTGCTGTAATTTTAGAATATGACTTAGAAATCAAGCCCACTAAGCTCATAAAAGGTCAAGGACTAGAAAAAATTATGGTTGAATCCAACTTTCAAGCTCTTGATATAAACATGTTTAATGCATTAGATGAACAGGAGGAGTTTTCAACTCCAATTATTGAAGATCATTTTCTGAATTCATCTTGGTATGCTAACATTTTTTATGTCTTGCTCAATCTTAATGCCCCTCCTGGTTTCTCTAAAAAAAAGGTAAGGTTCTTAAAGTTGAAAGATGTAAATTAATCCATTTTGAATAAATGTTTATATTGGAAAAATGCTAGTGGTTTATTGCTTAAATGTTTGCCTAAGAATGATGCAAATAAGATCAAGCATGAGTTTCATGAAGGAGAATGTGGAGGCCACCTCTATTGGAAATCAACTGCTAACAAAATCCTTATAGCTAGTTACTACTGGTCCACCCTCTTTCAAGATGTCCATAAAATGATTATTACGTGTCACAAATGCCAAATATTTGAAGGCAAAAGAAAGTTGCTTCCCTTACCTCTACAACCAATCACTGTTGAAACCCCTTTTCAGTTGTGGGGTCTAGACTTCATTGGGGAAATACATCCTCCCTCATTAGCCCAACATAGATGGATCCTCATAGCAACAAACTATTTTACCAAGTGGATAAAAGCCATCCCCTCTAGGAATGCCACAGACTCAGTCATCATTTCATTTCATGAAAACCATATACTGTCTAGATTTGGCTGTCCTAGAAAGATCATAACTGATAATGTTGCTACATTTGGGTCTAAAAATATCGTATAATTCTGTCATAAGTATCAGATTATATTGGGTCATTCCACAACTTATTACCCTCAAGGTAATGGGCTTGCAGAGTCCTCAAATAAAATTTTGGTAAACATTATCAAAAGGTTTCTGGAAGATAACCAAAAATCATAGCATGATAAGCTAGTACATGCCTTGTGGACAGACAGACTAACCATTAAAAAATCCATTGGAATGTCTCCCTACCAGCTATTTTATGGAGCTAATGCAATATTTCCAACCAGTTTAGGAGTGCCAGTCATGAAACTGATCCAGGAAGTACAGTCTGAAGATGATTATGTGACAAGAAGAATAAACTAGACTATACATTTACAGCAAACCAGAGAGGAAGTATACATTAGAGCACAAAAACTACAAGAAAACATCAAGAAGCTATTTGAAAAAAGAGCCAAGGCAAGTGATTTCAATATTGGTGATAAAGTTTTGAAATGGGATTCAAGAAGAGAAGATAAGGGAAAACATGGAAAATTTGATAACTTATGGCAAAGCCCTTATTTTATCCAATCTACCACCGGAAACAATTCATTTTTTCTACAAGAATTGGATGGAGTTGAATACTCTGGAGGTCCTATCAATGGCAGGGTTCTCAAACATTATTTCTGTTAACTGATATTTTTTAGTTTCAAAGCTTTTGTTCATTGTATATAATATTGCCTTTAAATTTGGACAAAGAAAATATAAAAACAGTAGAAAAGAGAGAAAAAGAGGGAAGAAATAAAAGAAGGTACAACCCCATACCAAAAAGAAAGGAAAATTTTGAAAGTGTGCAAGCTTAAATTCCACTACCAAAAACAACACTGCTATTTTAGTCATACAGCCTAATCATGACTAAGATAGATTTCAATTTTCTACTGATAGGATAGTGAAGAAGATTTGCCAAAATGTTTAATCTTGGCTTACCAGTAGAATAGATTAGGATAGAAAAACAGCGTTTCAAACAAGCTCAAATCTTGAACCTGTAATTTTGATGAAAAGATGGTTCTAATATGCTCAAAATCTGAATGAAGAGATAAGAAAAAGACAGCCCTAAAAAGATCAAAACCAGAGCTGAAAGAAAGAATGAAGGATGTTTTTAATTTTCAGATCTTAAGCCTTCACAGTTTTGTTTTAAATTTTCTGCAAATAAAGTCTATGTACAACATGTACATACAGCCATAGAAACCATGGCAAATCAGAAAGTCTAATCCTGATTTGACTGTGTTTCAATTTTTGTTTTAGAAAATAGAGAATAAAAACTGCCAGACAGTCTAATCCTGGCAGATAATAGCTTAGGTAGAGAATTTATGAGTTCAACAGTTTCATCTAAACTCATGGAAGAAATAAGGGTAGATTTAGATTAGTTTTTCCTATTTTCAAAAGAATAAAATGTTGATGTTTAAGGTTTGCAAGTCCAAATGCACCTTCTGAAGAAAAAATGTTAGGAAGTAGGTTGTGTAGGTAGAATGATTGGGAGAGATTTGTTTGCTGACATGAATTATTGATCATCTTTTAAAGCAACATCATCAAAGAAGAAGCAGGTTGTCAATGGATAAAGGCACAGGTCTTCATCCCAGAGATAAAAATTATAAAGTTCTTGACACCTCCAAGGAGCTGCCATCCCCAAGTGGAGCCACTGTTAGCCATCAGTAAATTTTGTCACAGCAAATGATGGCTAAAACAGGTCTTGAACCTTCAAGAGATTATTTTCATAGAAAATTACTCATTCTTGAAGCCTACTGTTACTTAAAGTGTTGTTCCTTAACCTTGATGTTCCTTAACTATTGTTCCCTTTAAAAAATACTCAAGAAACATTGTTGAATAAAAAGACTGTTATGTAGGCCATTTTCCATCATTTTCTAAGCCTATTTTCATTCATTTTTCCATTTTATTATCCTTCATTTTCCTCTACTAAAATCCCCTTTTCCCCCTTTAAATTACCCTCCATTTCATCAAAAATCCTTTTTAGACGAAGAAAACCCCTTTTTCTGGTTTGAAATTACCCTATTTTGCTTATCGGAACCTCAAAACACTAAAAAAAAACCATGAAAACACACAAAAAACTCATAAACACCTTTGAAAAACCTTTTTCACCCCTTTTTAGGCTTTAAACCCCCTTGGCTTAAAGCTCCTTTTCCCTTATTCGCCATAAAACCAAGGCGCCACGACCAAGTGCCTAACCACTAGCCTCTTTTTTCTTCGCCTCGGGTCACCTTATCCCTCCATCAGACCTCGCCCTTCCTTACTTTTTAAGCTCCTGTCTCGTTATATTTTTCCTCGCCATACTTATCAAACCATGGAGCAACCATAGCCATTGATCATGGTCCTCAAGCCTTGATCCGATGACCTCCATGCATCCTCGTTCTTCCCCTATCCTCCCGACTTAAATATATCATTTCACCCCTATAAATGATCCCCACCATTGATTTATTTAATCCAACAGCCCTCGTTCATCCCGACACCCAACCCCGTCAGGGCCTACCATCCACTATGCAAAGCAGTCATCCAATCAGTGCTTGCCACCTGGCTCCCACCAAAGCTCTCGCCTGCGCACCTTTCCCATCGTGCCTCTCTCCCAACCGCTAGATCCACCCCTCCTCATCCAATGATCGATATCACATATCGCGTCAATTTTCCGTTCGGATTTTAACGATCCAAAATCATGTGAGACCGCCGGTTTTGAAAAGGCCACATGTCCCTTTTTAATTGGATCACGTTCGATCGAACATAAACCGCTTACCACCTACTTGCTATGAAAAAACCACTGAAAATTTTTGTAAAACCACTTTTCCAATTTTCATGCCAAATATAGTTTTTAAACCGGTTTTCGTGGGGTTTTCTCCATGAAACCTCCTCCATTCCTTCGCCTCCATACTCCACCCCTCTGCATAAACTCCTCCACCTCCACCAGCTTCCTAAACAGTCAAACCATCCTGCAGAGGTTTTCATAACATGTTTTATTCGTTTTTGCAGGTTTTGATAGCAATTTTTAAGGCCGAAAGCCTCCCTACAATCCATAAAGGGATAGGGTCGAAGATCATAATCCCTAAAGCTTAAACAATGCCAAATAGAAGATTCTAGGGTTAATTAAATGGTTTGATTAGTGCTTTATGAGCACTGTTTATACCATTGAACCCTCCAATGCACCAAAAGCTACCTATACATAGCAAAGAAAAAAGAACAGTGAGGATAAAGCTTGAAGATAAAGTTTAAAGTCAAAAAACCTGGAAATTAATGACTTAACCAAAGGTTTAAAGATTGATACAGAGGATTAAAGAGAAATTCATCAAATACTCAAGGATAAAGGGTTAAATACATAAAGATGGAAGATTAAGCAGCTTAACCCTACAATGAAGATCGAAAGCCAAAGAAAAGGGATGATTAACAGTAAACACAGTCAACAGAAAAGTTTAAAATCCCAAAAAATATTATAAAGCCTTAAAGCACAGATCAAGGCCTAATATATATTTAAAGCAACAGATCCTGACAAATTAACAAAAAGAGCCTCCGAATGCCACATCATTAAGGCTATTACTCCTCAATATGCCACCTGCCAGCTAATTTCACCTAAAAAGAATGCATATTAATTGCACAGTAGGAGATATTTCTAAAGACAACTCAGAATTAATTGCCAACCTACCAAAAGCCCCCAAAGTCAACAAAAGTGACTAAAGTTGATGAAATTTAATCTAATAATCAATTAGCAGAGTTAAAACATTTGAGAACTTCTCCATTTGGCCCTTCAGGCTGAGAAACACTTACTTTGCATTAATTGAACATATAGGCCTTTCTTTCACCCCACCTCCTCATTCTTCTATAAATACTTCTCTAGAAGATAGTATACAGGTTGGTCTTTGGATACTTGTTGAATGTAAATATTTTTTGAAGCATGCTGTAACTCTGTTAGGAATTGAAGAAACATAAGTTGAGATGAGAAGTTTGAAGCTATAAAGACCCACTGGACTTGAATATTGTAACTGGTTTGAACATCAAATACAATAACTGATTCATGGGATCCTAGTCTATGTCAATGGTGATGTTATTCTCACTGTAATTGTTATTTTCTCTGTGTTTCCATATTGTTCACTTTCTCTGATAAATAACAACAAATATAGATTAGAATTTAATTCTGAAGTACCCTTAGTCTCACTGATAAATATTTATCCTTTATGTTTTCTTCTAATTGTGTTTTGAAGGTAATTCAATAGAGTATAACCAGTGAAGTGTTGGTAAGCTCATGTTTCCTGAGTACAACTTGAGATATTGTCTTTGAATGTTCTTAAAAAGTCTGCTAATTAAAGTTGAGCTAGAGAATTTTATGGTTAGCCCTGTCCTCTAGTTTATCTCCAACATTTGCTTTGAAAAGTTCGCTTAAGAGTGTGTCAAAAGCAGGCTAGTTTAAAAGTTTTTACCTGATATCAGACTACTTTTTATGTTTATCATGAATGTTTTCCTTTAAGAATATGCTCAAAGAAGGCTAAGTTAAAAGTCTTTACTTGATCTTAAGTTATTATTTGTTCTTAATGTTTTCTCTTGAAAGTATATCAAAAGAAGGCTAGATTGAAAGTACTTACCTGATCTTAGGTTACTTTTGTGTCTTTCCATTAAGTGCATGCCAAAAGAAGGCTAGTTTAAAAGTACTTACCTGATCTTAGGCTGTCATTTTTTTCTTCTTCTGTGTTTTTTTCTTTCAAAACACCCTTACTATTTCATTCCATAAAATAAACTTAAAGAGATCCTTTGACATAGATGACCTACCCCATGGACCACTCTTGAAACTTGCTGTGCAATTAAACCCTTTTGTGACTCCATAGCCCAATGGATTGATGTTGCTCCTTGCTTATCCTATCAACTAAACCATTTTGTCACTTACTCACACCTTCACCGTTCATATAGACTTCCTTCATCTTCATAATATCCTACCCAACCAAAACAAACAACCTTGTTCTTCATAACTAGCCTAAAATCATACTTAAAGCACAAAGAAACATTTTTTGAAAACATATATAGAGAGATCCCTCTTTGAATCTAGGATGGCTAGATCCTTAGATTCCAAAGTGGTTTTTATGTAGGCTCTGTAGCGTTTGTATTTTCCAATCTTTCAAACTACAGAGACCTAACAGGGCCCTGGTTGAAGAATCACGCTCTATGCACTGGATCCTTCCCTCCCTCAATACAACTTTCCTTGCACTCATACCGAAGGAAGAAAACTCTAGTACTCCAAACAAGTATAGGCCTATTTCTCTCTACAACGTCATTTACAAACTCATCTCCGAAGTGATTGCTAACCGGCTCAAGCCGCTGCTTCCTCTTCTGATATCTCCAGAACAGACAGGCTATGTGGAAGGACATCAAATTTTGGATGGTATTATTCTTACCCATGAAGTTTTCCATTCTTTAAAGCATCTCAAGAAGGTAGGTATGCTTATAAAACTAGATCTCTCAAAATATTTTGATAAATTGAGTCAAAACTATATTAATCAAATGCTCCTGGAATATGGATTTAGCCCAACATGGACCATATGGATCATGCACCTCATCTCAACCCGTCGTTTCTCCATCCTCTTGAATGGCATCCCCTCCACTCCTTTATCCTCCACCTGTGGAATCCGTCAAGGGGACCCCTTGTCTCCCTTTCTCTTTGTCCTCATGGCCGAAGGTCTAAGCCGCCTCATCCACCATGATGTCTCTTCCAACTCCCTAAGAGGTCTCTCTCTTCATGGTAACCAGCCCCTCACTCATCAACAATTTTTTGACGACAATATTCTATTTGGACATCCCTCTGTGTAGGAAGCTAGAACCCTTAAATCTCTGCTAGATACTTTCTCAGTCGCTTCAGGAACCACTATCAAGGCTAGAAAATCTCAAAATTTTTTCTTCAATACTCCTGTCACTACTCAGCATAGCATAGCAAGGCTCCTGGGCTTCACGATTGTAGCTCTCCGTTCCAAGTATCTCGAGGCACCTCTTATAGACTCAGCAGTCAAACATGCCTCTTGGAGGGAACTCCTTGAGAAGTTTGAAGCATGACTCTCCTCATGGACCTACAGGTCACTTAATATTGCTAGCAGACACATACTCATTAAATCTGTACTCCAAGAAATGTCGCTATATCTGTTTTCGATCCTTGTTGCCCCCAAAGGGATTTTAAAACAGATCCACAATCTTCAGGGAAACCTCCTCTGGGGTTCCACTTGACTTCACAAAAAGTGGGCACTTGCTAAATGGACAGAGGTTTGCCTACCTAAATTGAAAGGCAGTCTTGGAATAAGAGACCCCCAGCACAACAACGCCACTATGCGAGTTCAAAGATGGTGGAAATGGCTCTCCAAGCCGCATTCTCCATGGGCTCATCTCTAGATTTCCAAGTACACTCTGGGAAGACCTCCAGAAGAACTTATCAGACTCACCCCTGACACTACAGGCTCTCTCATTTGGAATGCGGCAAAACAACATAGTGCTTTCATTCAAGCTCATATTTTTTGGGAAATCAACTCGGGCAACTCAGCTAAATTTTGGGAAGACTCATGGCAGTAACTTCCCAAACTCATCGATCTATTCCAAAAACTGAACTAGCAAGCAGAACTTCAAAATTCTGCAAAAAATCTTGTTAATTTCTTTTGGCATCCGCAACCAAGTCAAGGCTTCCATCAGTGGATTCCGGCAGCACAATGGCAAGCAAATTGGCAAGATGAGACCTATGAGGATATTTATCACGAACTAAGCCAAAGGAAAATTAATTTTTTTGCCCAGGAGGACAAACTTCATTGGGGATATATTCCTTGAGGAAGATTTACCACAAACGAGGCCTACCAACTGCTCTTTCTCACTTCCACAGCTCAAAAGGATAGTCTCTGGATTCAGGTTTGGAAACCGAGTAATTGGTTAAAGATATCCACTTTCCTCTGGCTTTTAAGTAAGAAGAGGCTCCTCACCTGGGACAACATACTAAAAATAGGTTTAATTGGGCCATCCGAATGCCCCAACTGTGCTATTCAGGCCAAGATGATCTCTTGCCTTTTGGATATCTGTACATTGGCCAATTAGTTATGGGAGAACATAGCTATTTGCTGCAGAAGAACTGGTAGATGCAAAGGGAACATCACTAACACTATCCGTCATTGGGCCTCTGAGCCCTACAAGAGCAACCTGCTCAAATCCATTTGGGCCCTAATACCTGGTTTCATCTACTGGACAGTATGGAAAGAACAAAATCGACGCATCTTCAAAGATCAAAGTTCCCCTCTAGAAGTATTATGGTCCAATCTCAGGCGCAATCTGCAAGAAACCATTGCCCTCCAGCAATGGTAGGATTCAGATCTACCTACCTCTCCCCCTGAAAGCCTCATTTGGGAAAGCTGGAACTTCACCACCATCCCTCTCTCCCCACCACTCTCTAACTCCATCCTTCGTCCCAACTCCCCTAGTTCATGGACTCCCCCCACAAAAAACATTCTCAAGATGAATTTTGTTGGCGCTTCCAAAGGTAATGCCAGGAAAGCAGGCTTTGGTGGTATCATCTAGAATACTGCTGGAAACATCTTACACATCTAATATGGATCTATTGGGTGAGACTCCATCAACTCAGTTGAACTTGAAGGTTTATGGCAGGGTCTCCAAATCGCTGAAAATGAAAACTTCTTCCCCTTGGAAGTTGAAGGTGACTCTCAGATTCTCATTGACGCTGCCTCTCAAATCTAAGACAACACCCCAGCCTCTAAAGTGGCTTCTAGTTGGAGGCTTCTGTAGAGGATGGAGCAACTTGAAAACTGGCACAAAGCTCCTCATGCGATTTCCTTCAAGCATATTCACTGCACCGCCAACAAAGTTGCGGATTGATTAGCTAACAATGGAGGAGATCAACAACTCCTTCCTTTCACTGGCCATCTCCACAACTCTGATTATGCTTCCCTCATAAAAGATTTCACTCTTCTGGTGCACCATGATCTCCAAATCTTGGATGCGGGTGCTGATTAAGGTTCTTGGCATGGCGGGAGAAAACGACGACAGGCAGCTAGGCCACTTGCCACCACCTGCTTGCGGTACCTCCGCCATAAATAACCGTGAGATGGTTCCGCTTTTGAAACATCTCCTCCACATGCCGAGAATTTACGTCACGTGCTAGTGCTCTGCAATGGCGACTTTGTGTGCTGGTTATCAGTCCTCCTCCCTTGCTTTGGAATTCAATTTTCCTTGATTGCTCAGCTCTTCCTCTCCGCTCCTCTTTCGACTTCGTTTGACCTCATAGCTTCAAAAAGGAACTCATCCACCTTCTCCTCACAATCTTTCGGCTCTGTGTGGCCCTTCTTGCTCTCAGCAAAATTCCTCTCTACCCTCTGTTAAACCATTTACGCCCATCTTCTCATCCATCTCCTCGCCCATCTCCTCGCCCACCTTCTCGCCTTCACACCGGTCTATTTTGGCTCCCATCTCTCCCTCTCAGTATTTGGACTGTGCTCACTCCCTTCAGGCCTCTTACAAGCAAAACATGTTGCATAGACAGCGCATGAGATGAAGACGCGGAGACAGTGGTAGGGGAGGTGGTGGCAGAAACAGAGGTGGCTCTCATTTCACGCCTGCTACAGACAAGACTCATTTTCCTCCACCCAGCAATGAGGCACGTTTCATTTTAACCAGGAGCTTGGAAAAACTGCGTGTTAATGCGACCATTTTAGCGATATTTCAGGAGGAAGCTTCCGGCGAAATTGGCTCTAGTTGCGGTGAAATTGGCTCTAGTTCACGTAAACTTCAGATGAAGTCGACCATTTCTGAGGCACCTCCTCAAATCCTCATAAAAGAAGCCGGCCTTCCAGCCAAATCTAGTTCTCCGACCTCCAGCAATGATGATTTAGGCAGTTCTGAGAGTGAGGGCTCCAGCTCTCCTTCCTCCTCCGAGTTCTCTGCCCAGCCATCCAAAAAAGAAGAGGTCGACCCGGCCGCAAGCTACAACTACCTGATTGTGGAAGAAGATGCTCCCCACCATGACAGCAAGCAAGATGACAAGTAGTTACTATTTTTTTTTTTTGGCTTTTGATCTATAGTTTGATGCTACCATGGACAAAATTCTTGTATGTGGCATAAAATTAGTTTCTTTATGTTTTAGAACAATGTCAGTATGCTTGTTTCCCACTCATGGGCAGTGAATTTTTGGATCGGTTTCCTGAATATGGGCGATCTACAATATGTTGGTTTTGATATAGTATGTTTTTTCTGCTTTTGCTTCCCTCCAAGCTAGGCCTGTTTTGCCACCTTGGAGGTGAAAGCCTGCTCCGTAAATTATGTTTTTATTAATAGAATTAGACCGACTTAGAAAAAAAAATATTAATGTGAAAACCTAATTTTAATCTAAGAAATATTCAATAAACTCTAATTCACTAATCTCAAAGGCATCATTTAATAGGGTAATTTGATAGGGTTTGATGCACATGTGGACAAGTAGAATGGAAGGTAACTACAAAGATCAGAGAGAACGTTGATAGGCTTTGATTGGACATGTGGGGAGAATGATCTCGCATATCGGATAAGTGATGATTTTATTTCTCATTTGTTTTTATTTTTCATTCCTTTTATATTTTATAAGGGTAGGTATTTCAATTTTTGGATACGATTTTTAAAAATTTAATTTAATTATTAATTATTATTAAACAAATAATTTTTAATTTAAATAGTTGGTATTATATTCAAAGAGTAGATAAGGAAAAAAAAAAAACTATTTAAATGAATGATAAAGATTTAATCAAATATTTTAGAATAGTTTTTAATAATATACATAAAATTATCAAGGTTGAGTTTTATTGCAAAGTAATTATGCTAGTTTTTTTTTTTAATTAGATTGATTAATTCAAAAACTTGTCATGTGATCAAGTGTTTTGTGAAATTTTGATATTTTTTAGAATATTTTTTAATAATATACAAAATAATCAAACATTGTGTTTTATGTGTAAAGTTGTAATGCTAGATTTGTTTTTTTAATTAGATTGACTAATTAAAAAAACTTGTCATATAAATAAGTGTGTGAGAGTTATGATTTTTTAACATGTGGTATTGATAAACTATGACATTGTTACATAATACTGTAACAGAGTAATAATTTAATTATTTTTATGATTTATTAAATTTTAATAATATGAGATGTATTATAAAATGTGTTTTGATGCTTTTAATAAATAGATACTTATAAGCATTTACCACCCTTTTAATATGGGTATACTAATCTTTATAAATGATTATCAATCAATTATAAAATAGATTTATAATTATGTTAGGTAAATGTAAAACATAAACATAAATTTATAAATGTAACCAAGTGATTACTTAAAAACTCCATATTTATGATATATCGGAGTTAAAGAAAATATGTAATTATTGTTATATTTTCTTATTATTGATTTTTTTTATTATTATTACTTATTATCTTATGGGAATTCATAAAGATCTATTTCACTAGCATATGGTTAACAAAATACTTAATTAATTTTTTATCACTTTAAAAAGTGGGCGGGGATTAACAATTATTGTATTTATAATTATTATTCATTTTTCTCACAAATGATTGTTTCCATCAAAAATAATATTATTATTAATATATATATATATATCTATATATATAAATATATAAATTATTATTATTATTAATTATTTTCCTTATAATTTATGTTAGACAATTCTATTGGGAATTTCTTTGATAGTGAGGATTTTAGTTTCCATAAATTAAATTTCCTTACGAGGTAAGAGGTATGTAAATCTTTGTGAGCTCAACATACATGTTTTTAATATACATTTTTAATTATGGAGATAGACTTATGTTAGTATGAATTCTTCGTCGAAGTGTACGAAAAAGAACCACTTTAGCTATGCATAACTAATAGCCCTAACAACAATAGAGGCTGCCAAACATCTTCAGATCTGCGATTAGTAGTTAAAATGCTGCAACAAACAGATCTATAAATGGAAAGACATTAAGAAGTAAAGTAAAGAGTTTGCTCCATGCATCCAACAGACAAGACAAGAACACGATTTTTGAATGAATTTTTATATTACAGGGCACCTGGGAGGAAACAAGAAGGTGTATCCAGATCTCCTCAATGGGATGGGCTCTTTGTAGTCCTCAGCACTTCAGATCTAAGCTTTCTCTCTCTCGTGGATGTAGAAAACCCAATGTAGAAGATAGAGCTCAATGGGAGCAAATGGTAGGAATGAGACCAAGTGTATAGATCCAGAGTGATCTAGTAGGCAACAAAAGGTGAAGAATGATGGGGAAAACCCTCCTACTTATAACAAAATATTGGGTCATTCTAGATCTTGGTGCATGATTAAAATAATGTTAACCAAATCTAGATCCACCTCTATGGAATATTTTATTATTATTTGTTGGAGGGAAAGGGTGTTTGACTTGGGTCAAATCCCTTGATTAGTGAAAAATAAATAAATAAATGATTTATTTATCTTTTTAAGGAAGTGGTTGGGATATAATCAAATAAATAATGATTTATTTGATTAATGGTGGTTGATTTGGTCATATTTAACAGGGAATATTATTAAATAATTATTCCTAGAAAATAATAAGATAACTATGGGTTTATCTCATTAATTTCTTTGTTTTTGGGTTAAACATGACTGGGAATAATAATTAAATTATGGTTTAATTAATTATTCCTTGAGGAAAATCAAACAAATATAGGTTTGTTTAATATTTCCTTTTAGGGTTTCCTAATTAACATAGTGAAAGCAGTTTTACTTGGGGTAAAACTGGTCTTACATGGTGTACTTGGGTCCATCTAATGATGAAAGGTTAGATGAACAAAAAATGGTGTAACAGATTGCCCCCCAGCGTGCGAGTGTCAGGAGCAAATCGTATGACCGAAGTACGTTGTAAGAATACAATCACTAGACAACAAAAGGGGATGTCAGAGAGAGAAGTGGGAGGTAGATAGTGTGCTGAAGGACTAGACCCTGAGGAGACGAGACTCGCAGGTGCAACAAGTCTCTTTTTATGAGAGGGTACCTGTGTTGAAGGCGGCGGGGGAGGCATACCTATGCCCGCCGTGACAAAGTACAAAAGAATAGTGTGTCCAATAAACAAGGGACCGAACCATAGAGTACAGCTGGCATAATCAAGGGCCAGATAAAAATACAATGAAGAGTCTCACATACATGCTGTGCCTGGGATAACAGCCAGGACTAGTACAATAAAATCTGAGTACATGAGATAAATACAACCCAAATGCCCCCTGTAAATAGGGAAGGGCTCACAAAATCTGACTGATACATGCAAATCATAGAGGTGCTGCAAGTGGCTAAGGCCAACATCATCAAAATCTGGAGCGGCATCAACAGCTGCAATGAAGAGGTCCTCCGGGCATGTGGGGGGCTACCTGCAGGGCCACCCCCTCATGAGGGTTGAGACATCTCACACATGCCCGGGAATCATCAAGAGCTGCTGCTGGGTCACTGGACTGTCCAGTATACGAATCTCAATCATGCTGAAATGAGCTGGAGAAGCAATCAAGTCAAAGGGAAGTGAGAGATCCCCTTGCCTGATCCGAGGCACTGAACAAGAGTGGAAGCTGGAACCAAGGTACACCGCCCACTAGACCTTGCCTCTGGAATGAATGTGCTGATGTCGACAGAAGGAGGTCCGCCGTAGGTGAGGCAATGAGAGATCCTCAACTAAGGCACCAGAGAAGAACAATAGAGCGACAGACAGACGGACACTAATGATGATAGTGGAAATGGGAAGGATGGAGTGGCGAATGGACGACTTCCCTTGTTAGAGCATAAAGGGCATGAATGACATGGCAGCGACTGACACAATATCGAAAGGGACAGGGGACAGTGGGGTTGAAGGTCATGATATGCGACACAGGAGAGGAACCAAGCAAAGAAGAATGGAGGGCTATAGTGGGGTGTAAAAGGACGCAGGATAGACTCCATGAATGCAATGATGACTCAACTCGAATGCTCTAAACAAGGGCGACTTGATAGTGCTGCCACACAGTGAAGGCCCCAATGGGGGGCCATGGAAGCATGAGTACAAGGTGGGCACTCATGACGAAAATCGACACGAACATGGACAAGTAAGGGAGCGATATGGTGCCCCAAGTACAAGTGTCGTAAGTGAGGAAATTCGATTTTAAGGAGCGGTGAAGTGACCTTTCATGGAAAAAATGTGTCCGGGTGAAGTGTCAAATCACCAAAAACTAATTAAAACCCATTTGAGAGCTCGGTGAGATCTAACCAGCGGTGCTGACGGTTCGTCGAACAGGGCTACGGTGTGGTCGCAGCAGTCGAAAGAAGAAACAGGGGTTCTCTTTTAATGAGGCAGTTTTTCCTCCAAAATCATTCATTTGCTATTGTTGCTGTGGTGAATGTGGAGAGGAGAGAAGGCCCTAAATCTTGCGGCGAACGTAGCGGACAAACCGACCGTTGGATTCGAGATCTGTCAGTTGGAGGTAAGAGGCCTAACCGTGCTCTTGCATTTTGGTGGATTAGATTTGCAATTTAGGGCCTAGCACCCCAGAAACAGCCCCTCCCTCATCTCTACGGCCGGGTCGCACTTTTTGGGGCAAAAAGTGTGACCCAGGATGCAGGTTCTAGGGCAAAAAGTGTGACCTGGTCCAGAAAATGGCAGAAAACTGCGACCTGGGAGATGAGGGGGGTTTGGTGTTGTTTTATGGTTGGGAGTTGGGTTTTGGTGTGTGGTTATGGTTTTCCCGATCTGTACCCTGACAAAAATAATGTGTTTGTGCAGGTATGGCAGAGTTGCGGGTCAACTGGAGAGAGAGGGATCTGGAAACACTTCGAACAGAGATCCAGGCGGATCAGGGCGTTCGTCGTGTATTGGCCAGATTTGGGGTTCTTAAGTTTGTGGAGAACCCATTGATGAGAGCAGGGGAACCATTACTGGCCCGGATTATCAGTTATTGGGATCCAGATCAGGAGATCTTTGTAGTGCAAGGGCACAGGATCGAACTGACGGTCCAGGATGTGTACTTCCTGACCGGCCTCCCACCACTGGGGATCGTGGGAGACACGCAGCCAGTGCTGCCGCGGGGGCGGCATATCATGGAGTTCGTGGAACGCCATTGTTGACCGGGTCTCCAAGTCAAGGGGACTCGAAACCCGTGCAGTGGCCACAGATGTGCTGCGAATCTTGGGCAGCCAGGCGTTCCATCACATCACCGGTGGGCAGATGATGATAGTGGAGAGTGTGTTGGGTGGGACCTACTTTGGGTGGGCCCAAATGATGTTGGTGGCGCTAAAGTGACAGTTGTCGCTATGCAGGTGGCAGGTGAATCATGATTGCTCATATGGGACTTTATTGTGCGCCTTCTTCTTTGAGAAGATCCCGACCTTGAGGCCTCGTGTGCAGCTTCCAGATGGGGGCCCGAGAGAGCCCAGGATGCGTTGTTGGGGACGACTACTCTGCAGAGGAGGAGGAGGGGCGGTCGGGCGAGTGTTTCGACCGGAGTTATTTTCACATTGGGATCAGATGCCGTTGTACATAGACGACTACCCATATAGTGGGATGAGCTACTGTGGGGATCCGGATCTGCCACTTCCGTCTGGTCGAGTCTGGGGGCCCGATGGTAAGTGACAAATTGCTATTCTTATGTGGGCATGTTAAATTTTTTTAATAGTAAATAATGATACTGATTCAGGGACTTTTGGTATGCAGATATAGCACCGGTAAAACCGGCCGGATATATGGGACGACCGGCAGCGTCTGGAGCTACGGGTCCGAGTGGGTCGAGAGCAGCGCAGAATGAGGATGTAGCCGCCCTACTGGAGGACATCCGCCGTAGATGTGAGCAGCTTTTGACCGGAGTATCGGAGCGCGGGTGGCAGGATTTAGACGACCAGTACATAGAGCCATGTGTTGGTCTCCCCTCGGAGTGGCGAGGTATCATGCGGCGCATGGCGATGGCTGGTCAAGCTATGCGTGATCTACATGCTGCAGGGGCAGAGCCATTGGCCTGGGAACCTCCAGATAGTGATTAGGGGCATATGGTGCCCCCTCTGATGTATGTAGGGGCAGGTGGTGGCCCCAATAGTGTATGGAGGGGCATATGGTGCCCCCAGTTTTTTTGGATTTTGTTTGTAACATGCTATGGGCATGTCGTATGTATATGTATGGAGGGGCATATGGTGCCCCCAGTTTTTGGATGTTGTTTGTAACATGCTATGGGCATGTCGTATGTATCAGAGTAGATGGACTCATCAATATATGGTTTGCGACACATATTATGGATATGTATCGTCTTTTGATGGTTGTTTTAATGTTATTGTCTTGTATGAACTGTGTGTGATAAATGCCAATCTAGAACATGGTTTGCAATACTATCTACGTAGTGATTCTGGTCTCTGGGTACATGGTTGAAAGTTATGGTTTCAAACGCACGTATTAAGACTTTCACGCGTAAATAGCGTCTAAACAGCACAGGGTTATGCACACGATAAACACCATTTAGTTGCATTACAAGAAGCAGGGAATCCAAACGAACGTGCAGATGGCGGATGCGATGCAACAGGGCATCGGCTAATAGGCCACGCACTGCATCATATTCGGCCTGATTGTTGGTGGCAGAACCAATGCATACCCCGTTAGATAGAACGAGGTCATGCAAGGGGGTGAAGATGGCCCACCCTGCCGAGGCAAGATTTCTGGAGTAGCGACTTGCACCATCGGCGTAACCGATAAAGGGTGTGGACGGGGGGTCTTGCAAAATGGTGTGACAAGACAATAAATGAGGGGATGAAAGGAAATGACGGCAGCGTGAGGGTACAGAAGTCATCGAGCGGTAATGGCAGGAGGAAGGGGCAGGATGATCAAGACTCAAACAAGGTGGTGTATGAGAGCTATCGGAAACATGGCGAGGACTCGGGCTGCGGAGGTCAACAGAGACACAAGTGGAGTGATCTCGAGTATCAAGGGACACAACGGGGGAGGCTACGGACGGGCTAGGTTCCGAGTGTCGTGCGGAGGAGGATAGGTAAAGAATGGTGACTGTAGACTCCGTCATCTGAACATCAGGGGGGGGGATGTGGATGGGAGCGGGGGGATCCTCAGGCTGGCCTGAAGCATACTGCGCGAGAATTGGAGAGGCGGATTGATTTTGTTCAACCTCGTACTCGCGGATCACCTCAAGGGAGGCACGGTAATGCGTCAGGTGAGGACAATAATGGGAGTAGTGGCCATGGACACCGCACAAAGCACAGGGCTTGTTGGTGCGGAGAGTCTTGGGGTTCTTGGGGACGGTCGAAGAAGGAGTGGGAGTTTCTGGGACCATAGTGTCGGGGAACGCGACTTTTACCATGGGTCGGATACCAGGTAACTCGGGACAAGCATGGGTGGCATGACCAATGAAATCACGTAAGGCACAAGGCTTCGCGGGCGGAGAAGGAGCCGGGTTGGTCGTGGTGGTTTGGTCTTTGGTTGCCCCCCTGCGGGCTTTGCCTTTCTTCCCGGGAGCCGTCACAATAAGAGAAGGGTCCTGTGGAGGTGCTGGGGGCACAGTGGCTATGGAGGAAGCGAGGGGGACCGGTTGAACCGGTGTCAAAGCCATGTAAGGTTTGGGGTGACCAGGGGGGGTGGCGGCTGGGGGGTCAAGGTACCAAACCGGAATGCCCAAGGTCAAGTTAGGGAGAGAGAGGGTGGCCATGACGGGGACAGAATATACTCCGGGAGGGGGAGCCAAGAAGGGGATTTGTCCAACAGGGTAATGACCAGGAGGTACGGCTCCGAGATGGTTAAGGCCAGGGGGAAACGAGCCTGGAGGATAAAGAGGTTCGGGGATACCAGCTGTAGGGGGAGGGCCAGAAGGAGGAGGTCCGGCTGGCTGAGATGAATGGATAGGAGCGGGTTGCGGAGGGCGGGGGGGAGGTTGCGGACTAGCCGAGGCAGGCCGTTTATGGGCAGCCTGAGACGATTGCATCATGCAAACATTCGACAAGCTGGGATCAGTAACAGGAGGGGGGGGAAGATGAGGAAAAGTACCAAGCAGGGTGGAATCTTTATAGACGCCGGGGGAGACACTGGTCAAAGAATCGACGGTTTGCTTGTTGGCTACGGAAGAGATGGTCGTCTCGGAGGAGGTCTGAGACGGCGGCTCATGATAAGATAGCTGGTCGATGGTGACTATCTTCCCATTATGTGGAAAAGACATCTTGCGGAAAATCGCGGATGGGACAGCAGACATGGCATAGGTGTAGCTTCGCCCCAATAGAATGTTGTAGTCTAGAGGGGCGTCAATGACTTCGACATCAACGCAAACAGTCTTACCGGCGAGGGTGATGGGACAGTTACAAAACAGGCCAATAGGCTGGGAGACATGACCGTCCCACGCTCGAAGGGTGATCGTGGAAGGGGCCAGCTCAGGGGATCCGAGTTGCTTCCAAACCGAAGCGGACATCACACAGGTGGATGCCCCCTCATCAATTATACACCGGGATACAGTGGCGTTCCAGATTTTGACTCGGATTTGGAAAGAAACGGAAGGAGGAAGAGGAGGATGGTCCGATTGAGTGGCGTCAAAAATAATCATTTGGTCATCAGCAGGATCAACAGCGCCCACGGCAGATAGTAGAGCCTTCTTTTGAGAAGGGCACGACTGGAGGAGTTCCAGTGTGGAAATGGCAGCAGGGGATTGCGCCAAATCATCTACTATACTATACGATTGAGCGGCTCGACCGGAAGCAACATTTCGGCGTAATGGGCCCTTTGGAATCTTTGGATGAACCTCAACTTTGGGTTGAGGGATGTGTAAGGGGCCACTGGATGTCGAAAGAGGCTCTGTAGAACCTGAAGATGGAGGCTCGAAAGACTGAGCAGGGGGCTTGGGGTACTGGCGAGACCGAGTTTGAAGGTGAAGGTCGACGGAAGGGGAAGGATCGGAGCGCATCATAAGGATCTGGTAGTCAGAGGAACCGGAAATGGACGAGGGGGGGGCTACATGGCTGTCGGGGGATTGGGTAGCCACGAATCCCTGTTGAGGGAAAGGATCAGTGAACACAGCTGGCTGGGTAGTGGCCACATTAGGAGGAGCGTGAGGGGAGGCGTGTTGTCCGCGCAATGTGGCTTGAGACTCCCACATCTGTCGCATCTGGGGTAAGAGAGGGCAATCGTGAGTGTAGTGGCCGTAAACACCGCAACACGAACAGGGCTTGTTTGTGCGAAGCGGCCTGTCCGGCCTGGGCGGAATGCCCTGAGGCTGGTTGCTAGTGTTAGGGTCCACACCAGAATTGGGTCCTCGGTTACCGGGGGCAGATGGGTTCTGGTTGCCTCTCCGCCTTCTTTGAAAAGAAGGGGGATTAAGCGCACCCTGCTGTGCAAATACTTGCCCTGGAGGGGGTTGTAAGTGCTGTTACGGGTTGTGAGGAGGCAAGGGAGGCGGAAGCGCATATGCTGGAGGAGTTGGCGCACCAGGCTGTGGATAAAAGTAAGGGTTGGGTTGGGCGATATTGAGGTAAGCAGGAGGTTGGGTAAAAGGAGGAGGCATGCCGTATCCTGGATACATGTTGCCGGGAGGGGGAAGAGTGCTGGAGGTGCTGGCCCCTCCCTGAGGGAGACCATAGCCCATAGGAGGGTGAGAAGATGGGTGGGAAAGAGATCCAACAATACCGTCGGCGGAATGAGATGCCCCCGGGGCGTTAGCGCCACCGGGCCTGGGGATGTCAGGAATAACGGTATAAACATAACCAGATTGAGCGTAGATCAGGTCATATTTTAAATCTATTTGGAGGGCGGCTTCTTCAGTTTGAGGAAAGTGAGAGGCGACATCTTTCCCGATGGGAGACGGGAGGGTGCGAAGGAACCAGTCCATGTAAACCCGATCTTCAAAGGGAGGGGCTTGACATAAGCTCCGTCTTCGTCGCCATTCCTGAACATGGGCAGAAAGGCGTGTGGAAGAGGATTGTTTAAATGAATTCAAGAGCTCCATGCCAGTGTCATATCGGAGAGGGAGTTGGAAGTACGACAAAAAGGCTTGGGCAAGAGTCTCGAACGTGGTATGGGAAGAAGTGGCCTGTTCGACATACCATTTAGAAGCTTCGCCGGTAAGCGTGCATTGGAACAAACGAAGACAGATGGAGTCATCGGTAATGGAATTGGAGGAACGCCACATGTGGAAAGACCGGACGTGATTGGTTGGATCTTCTCCATTAAGGCCCTCGAACTTAGGGATATCAGAGGGCAGCTTGGTGGGCATGGCGGGCCAGGTAGCATTGTGGTGAATGGGGTCATTAAATCAGCGTGGAAGTCGGGAGGTGGGGCACCGCAGTGTACGGCGGCGGCACGGGGGTGGAGGCTCGGGGTGAGTGGTTGTGGCAGTTCGTAGAGTAGGGCCGGCATTGGGGCCCGGGGAGAACCGCTAGCGTTAGGCCTGATCGGTTTATGGTGAAGGTAAAAGGAGTCGGAGGGGGAGAACCGGAAGGAGAAGGGGGATCCGATGAATCAGGAGAGGAGTCGGAGTGCGGACTCGAAGGTGGAGTGGCTCGACGACGACGGTGCGGAGCAGGTCGATCAACCGGAAACTGAGGATGAAGGCCAAGAAGTCTCCGGGAAAGGCGCCTTGGGGGCGCAATGATGACAGGAAGAAGGAAACTGACAAGGGCAGAAAGGGACAGAATCAAGAAGGTCAAGGGCAGATAAGGTGCGGTGACAATTGATTTTAGAGTCTTTGCCAGGCGGTGTAAACCAGGCGCTTCTTCACTTAGGGTCAGTGTGTGGTGTGCGTTAATTTTAATTTTTAAACCCTTTCCGTTGTTGAGAGCAAGAAAAAGTGTGCTGCGTAGCTGAAAATAAACCTACAGAGAACAGAATAGAATGCTGAAATAACATAAAAATAACAGCTACGTATGCATCTATCTAACCCAGGAAGGTGGTTCTCTCACAACTATGCTGAAAAGAAAGGGAAAAACTATGTAAAACACACACAAAGGAAGCTCAACAGATCTAGGGTCAAAAGGGACAGAGATCTGGAGGATAAAGCTGCAGACAAGGGGTGCAGATCACAGCCAAGAGACAGAGGCAAGGTGGCTGGAAAAAGGAAATCAGCAAAAAACCGGGGGGGCAAGGCGGAGGCCTTCAGAGGAGGTCCAAAGAAAAACGACAAGAGGTGATTGGAAAGGAAAAGAGGCTGATTTCAATGGATCTGAAAGTGAGGCAACAGATCTGGAAAAGAGGGGGCTGAAGCTCTGAAACCGACGGCTGAAACAGCTAAAAATCTTCCACAAAAAGTGGAGGGTACTAAAGCCCTAAGGGGCTATCCCCACTTAGATGAGAGTAAAGACGGATCGAGATCTTGGTCAAGGCGGTGAGACGGAGGTGGCAGACCACAGCGAGAAGGCTATGTTACAACCCGAGAAAAATTGCGAGAAAAAATCTTTACTTTTGGATAAAAGGCGAGGTCGCGAGTTTCGACTGATGCGAGTGCGAGGTCGGAAAACGGAGGCTGAAAAGTGCAAACTGGAGGTCCAGGTCGCAGTTTTTGGGCTAAAAAGTGCGACCTCCCATTCCGGTTGTCTCGGCGGCAGATTTTCAGAAAAGTTGTCGTCTTAGTTGCGGCTGATGTCGCTTACCTGCGCAATAGGGCCAGAAACACACGAAAGTTAAAAATTTTAATGTTTTAGGGTTTTATGTGAGAAAAACAACATAAAAATAGGAAAAATAAACAGCTGAAAAGAAACCCTAGGGTCTGAAGTAGCTGGATATGCAGGAATATGAAAAACGACAGCGGTCGTAATCTAAAACCCGTGTGGAGTCGCCAGGAATGAGTGATTAACCCAGTCGAAGGCATTGAAAAAAAATGTTTCACACACACACACAGCTACGCATAACTAATAGCCCTAACAACAATAATGGCTGCAAAACATCTTCAGATCTGCAATTAGTAGTTAAAGTGCTGCAACAAACGGATCTATAAATGGAAAGATATTAAGCAGTGAAGTAAAGAGTTTGCTCCATGCATCCAACAGACAAGACAAGAACACGATTTTTGAATGAATTTTTATATTACAGGGCACCTGGGAGGAAACAAGAAGGTGTATCGAGATCTCCTCAATGGGATGGGTTCTTTGTAGTCCTCAGCACTTCAGATCTAAGCTTTCTCTCTCTTGTAGATGTAGAAAACCCAATGTAGAAGGTAGAGCTCAATGGGAGCAAAATGGCAGAAAAATGAGACCAAGTGTATAGATCGAGAGTGATCTAGTATGCAACAAAAGGTGAAGAATGAAGGGGAAAACCCTCCTATTTATAACAAAATATTGGGTCATTCTAGATCTTGGTGCATGATTAAAATAATGTTAACCAAATCTAGATCCACCTCTATGGAATATTTTATTATTATTTGTTGGAGGGAAAGGGTGTTTGACATGGGTCAAATCCCTTGATTAGTGAAAAATAAATAAATAAATGATTTATTTATCTTTTTAAGGAGGTGGTTGGGAGATAATCAAATAAATAATGATTTATTTGATTAATGGTGGGTGATTTGGTCATATCTAACAAGGAATATTATTAAATAATTATTCCTAGAAAATAATAAGATAACTATGGGTTTATCTCATTAATTTCTTTGTTTTTGGGTTAAACATGACTAGGAATAATAATTAAATTATGTTTTAATTAATTATTCCATGAGGAAAATCAAACAAATATAGGTTTGTTTAATATTTCCTTTTGGGGTTTCCTAATTTAACATAGTGAAAGCAGTTTTACTTGGGGTAAAACTGGTCTTACATGGTGTACTTGGGTCCATCTAATGATAAAAGGTTAGATGACCAAAAAATGGTGTAACAACTTATTTTAGAATAGGCTTCTAAAAATTTAATTTAATTATAAATAAATATTATGTAAATGGTAGAGATTGAATCTCCATGGAATATTCAAGTATATTAGTAATATTATATAGTTGAAATTTATCTTAAAGTAGTTATGTCATTTTTTCCTTCTAATTAAATAGACTAACTAAAAATAAATTTCATATGAAAAGTATCAGCTTAAGTGATTTATGGTTTTTTGGGCATGTGGTATTGGCCTATGGTATTGTAAAAAACACAATCTATGGATTAAGAGCCTTCATGGAAAAGTTTGGATAAATCTCCATTACTAAGAGTATTTTTCCATGTGCTTTTAAATGTATATATATTTAACTTATATATTAATTTTTTAATAATAATAATATAATCTAGTTAGTCTTTCTATTGAGCCAAGAGGCACAACCTATACAAGAGATGTTGTAATGTCTAGTGTTCTAAACTTTTTGACTTGGTCAAAATACTATATCTATATATGATGTAAACATTTTAACTCCATCAAAATAAAATAAAATAAAACACTAAAAATAAAAATAAAAATGACCCATGGTATTGAGAACCCATTGTATTTATGTGGAATATTGGAGAGAGGGATCAAATTTCTTAAAATAAACCCTATGTTAAAATAAAAATAAGAACCTATAGTATCTATGTGGAATATGAGGGATCAAATGTCTTAAAATAAACCCTATGTTGAACTAAAAATAACCCAGTGTTAAGATAAAAATTCTACGTTATTTTTGTTAATCAATTTTTTTTTTCCTAGTTAAAGTAAACTTGAAATAAAAATAAAAATGAAAATTCTACATTATGATATATTTTAATTATCTTTTATTGAAAATTTAAGGTAAACTTGACTTACCCTTACCCATGGCTTTTTAGCCCCAATTTTATTAGAGCCCATGGTATTACTGTGGAATGTAACATATTGTGAGGGGGAATTAAAATAACCTAGATCCATCCTAACTCTTGATCTATCAAGCACTAAGAGCGATCAAATCTCTTGAGATAGAAATATCATAAGATGCAAAGTCTTTTCTTGCTAGATCAAGATTTAATATGGAATTAGGTCGGGTTCATATACTCATCGGTTCATTTTTTTGCCAAGAGGTGCTCTACATCCAAGTACATAATAGTTTTTATAATATCTTGTCTATTGGAAAATGTAGTATGACAACTATTAATTCCAATTTTCCTTAACCTTAATAATTTCTTGTGAATTTTTATTATTCTTCTTTCATTTTTTTATTAGATCCTTATCATCAAACAAATATCAAGAGAAACAACTGTAAATACAATGGACAATGATAATAGGCTCCAAGCCAAGACAAAACCACTCAAAGGGGAAAACCTAGAAAACTCTTATATTCTTATAGAATATGTTTCAAATGAGACAATGAAGACTCAAACCCTAGACCAAGTCCTCCTCAATGTACCAAGTAAACCCTTCTATAGAATCAGAACACCACAACTTAATCCTGCATTTACCAACTTCTAGCTGCAACTTCGTCCACAACTTGGACCCTGCAACTTCCGCCCTATAGTTGTTGTAGATAACACAATCTATCTGCTTCAAGAGATACTTCATTTATAAATATACATCCTTTCAAGTTCAACGAGGCCAAGAAAAAATACTCCTTATCCCACCGATTGAATACTGCAATTTTTCCTACTGTAACTTGGACCTGCAATTTTGACCTCCTTTGTAGTTGTGGAAACCCTAGAATTTCACATGTGTGAGAGAGACATAGCCCAAAAATAGGTTTTTCCTTGGCTTCTTGGATTCATTTTTACTTCTAGAACTTTGTTCCTCCTTTCTTGCCTCTTCTATCCTTAGATCAAAATTCCTTTGTTGAGATCAAACTTGTGAGCGAGTGAGTGCCAAATGAGGTCGAATCTTCTCCTTTATATAACCTTTTCAAATGGTCAAATTCCCTCCTTTGGGTTGACTTGTAATTTCGAGGTTTCAAAGACATTCTGGACTCAAAATAAACTATTTTACAAGATATATTTTTCTTGGAACGGTCTTATAGACATGATTTTGACTCCCTTGACTCATGACAATAAATTGTATGACCCAACAAACCATAAACGCATGAAGAACATGATTTTACATAGAAGACCATCCATAATGTGCATGAAACCCATGCTTAAAAATAATAGATTTTTAATTTATTATTATTATTGTTACGTAAGATACATATTGAAATGAGTACAACAATAATTATGAAGACTGAAACTAGTTATTTTTCCAACACTCCCTCTTAACTAGGAAGATATTCATAATTTTAGAATCAATATAACACCATTCTCAAACTGAAGGATCTCATAAGAAGAGTCGGAATGGTAATGAAACTGTAAGCATCAACATTATGAGCAACAATGTCTTATGAGGCCTCACTAGACAAGTTTTAATTCATTTAACAACATTATGATAGGAGACTTTATGTGTGATACTACACTACTTATACAAGCTACATATCACATCTCGATGTTCAAAAGGTATGTCATTTTATGACTATTCTTATCTTATATTCACAATCCTCAAAGAATATTGATCCTCTTCAAACACTCTTATCTTAGATACATGTCTCATACTAAAAGAGTATCCGTACCTTTCCTTTCGTGTATTATCAATCCTCACAGAAACCATATATTCTTATCCAATCCTCTAACATTCTCTCTTCACTACCTTCAGTACTTAGACTTATGACTATTAGCATTGATCAAATGCATGATATAGGAAGAATATAACACACATGTGGTGTCAATGATCACTCTCTCTCAACCAGAGAGGATATCCATGTTCCCCATTTGATTGGGGAATAAATCCTTTCTCATATCCAAGGAGACTCTTTCACTCCCTCTAAAACCCAAAGGAAATTCCATACTTCCTTTCAATTTGGAAAGTCAACACCATAAGACTTATAGCTTGTATCCATAAGACTATCTATTATTTCTTCTATATAGCTACACGACTCGCTCTTTCCTTCACATCCCTTATACCGAGCTTTATTTATAACGAGGTATCATGGAGCCATATTTTTTCTTCATTGTTATTGATCAGAATTGTATCATGGACTAGAGTGATAGATAAAAATTAAAAGTGTTTGGAAGTGTGTAAAACCTGAGCAACCAGATATATCTAGTCTTCCAGATTCTAGCTCCGTGAGCAGTTCAAAAAACCACCATCCTATGAAGAAGTTATTGCAATTTTAAAAGTCTAGCAAACTACAAAAACTAGACTTTGACCAAGTTTGACTTGGAATTTTGGGAAATTAAAACAAGAATATTCCAGGGAATATTTCGAATGGTCCAATTAGGTTGTGACATGTGGCATGGTTTCATTGGTCCACTGGTTGACTTTTGAATTAACGGGCCAATAGGAGGCCACCATGTGGTAGGCCTAGGGGCTACCACATGGCCCTAGAATAGTTCATTAAACTTGTTTCGTAGCTGGCAGGGATCGATCGCATGACTTCCCGCGTAGAAATATCGCGCCTGACTATCTACGCTGCATTTGTTTCTTAACCTATTAGTATACGCATTATATTTATTTTTATATGGTTTGTGGTTTCTGGGTTTGGGAGGCCAGCCCCGAGGGGCCAGCTGCCCCCCACCCATACGATCGCCATCCCGAAACCTTGGGCCTAAGCCCTAACGCCATCCGCGAGCAAAATGTGTTCACATGGTTATGTCAAAAATTATGTTTGGACCATGAGTTATTCAACTGTAACACCCAGCAGAGAGTTAACCCAAAAATTTTCACATGCACGTTAAATTCCACGATTGGCATAACTTCCGCCGATGGTTTAGTTAAATCGTCCACCATTACCGCGGGGAAATTCAGGTTGCATGTGCCCACACATGGCGGTGAAATTTACCACTAACGATCAGACTGGATTATTTTTAGGTCCAGCATGCCATTCCTGGCAGAGGTCCTATTTTTGGAATGTTAACTACAGTTGCTCTAGTTTTGGTGGAGCTGATGTAGGGGACATTGAGCAAAAAGTTGTTTTGGCTCTATCTGGAGCTAGATTCGCCCAATTTTGGAGTGCCAATAGTCAATTTCGACTATCTCAGAAATTCCAGACTCAATGGAGTAGGTTTCAGAGCCATTAGAGAGATTATAAGTAGGATTTTGTATTAATGAAGTTAAAGGGGCCACTAGGGCCACCAGGAGGTAGCAACAGTCTGAGGCCTAGCCAGGGGAGCTAGAGGTATTTTTCAACAATCCAATAGTCAATTTTTGATATTTTAGATGTTATAAATATAATGATATCATTTTCAGAGCTTTTAGAGGTCTTTAGAAAGCTGAGAAGCTTTAGTAAAGTTCCAGTGGCCACTAGTGCCAACTTTTTCCAGCAGCAGTTCAGGCCCTTACCAGGGCAGCTAGAGACCATATGCAACGAACCAATAGTCATTTCTCATTGTAATGAGAATTATGAATCCATTGAAGGAGGTTTAAAAATATTTTAAGGACTTGATCCAGGTGGATATTGGCGGCCACCTAGCTATTCCACTTGGGGCCCCACCATTGTCTCTTTCAACTTTTCAGTTTCAGCACAACTTACTATTTTTGGCAGTTTTTCAGGTCCTGAACTTCTGGAGGCGTTTTGATGCCCTAAATGACGTTTTTTTGGGAAAAATCAGAGGGACATCAGATATTTATTTTTAACAAGGTATGGTGCACATCAAACGGAGATTGTATTCCAAAATTACATCCCCGGGAAGTTGAAACACCAATTTACCCAAACGGGGCCCATAATGTTGGTGCTTCATCTCCTAGGGTTATGGATTTGGATGTTTAGGGTTTCCCATTGTTTCCAAATAATAAATAGTCCATATAGCCTCATTTTAACTCATTTTAGATGTTTGTAGCTGCCACATCTCTTCTCAGAGATAAGCTACCAGCGCCCTAGCTGTTTATTTCTATTATGTATGTAAAAAAATTTCAGTTCTTAGATATTAATGAAATAAAGTGTTATTTACAATGCATATTTGTATTTATGGTTACATGTGTATTATGTTGCATTCCTTCATAAATCTAGATCAATATTTCTAGAGGTCAAGAAACCATCAGAGAAGTTTTTAGTGACCCTAGTGCCAAGGGGTGCCGACAGGTGTTGGAGGCGAAAGCGGAGCAGCCAGAGGCCATTTTCAATGAAAAAATAGTATATCCTAACTAATTTTGGCATTATGAATTCAATGAAGGGATTTTTAGAGTGATTTGAAGAGCTCTAGAGCTCAAGAATCTACAAGGGATTTTTAGGCAGCCTAGGGAGAACCATGGAGGAAGGCCCAGTTTGGGGATGCAGTGCTCGTTTTGAGAAAATTATCAGTTGATATTTGGTGTTTGATGTGTGTTTATAACAATATGTGTGGTTTCAGGGACAAAAATAGAATTCTAAATTATTTATTTCCATAGAGAAGCTGAGTGTTGCTCCGTGCACTGACAGAAGGAATCGAGTCTACGAGATCCAAAAGTTGTTTGCAGAGTGATGAAACACATGACAGGGCTATGGATGGTATTCTAAGACCTTTATATCAGTTCAGTATCCATCGGAGTTAGGTGTGGAACTTGTAAAATAAACTTTAGCATAATCCCAAAGAGCTAAGTCATGATGACAAAAGCGCAAGGAGACGTAGCCCACGATATTCAGGCAAACTCATAGATTATATTGTTGTTATGTGTGGATGTTTTATTGCTGCATTATATTTTTGTTATACATGTTTAATTTCAGCAATAAAAAATGAACTTAAGACACTTAAAAAGTTAAAATTCATACACCTATTTCAAGTAATAAATTCCGCAAATGTCAAGTACAAGCCAGATCTTTTATTTGTTTAACTGAGTGGGAGGTTCTTGAAAAAAATAACAAGTTATCTAACCCATTTTTAGGTCAGGTTTGTAGCAAAGCACTTGGTTGATTTATTTATATAGAAATAGCTTGCTTGTATAACTTGAAAGGTGTTTAAAAGTGAAAAATATTGATTGTTTTACTGTTTGAAAACTGACTGTTACTTGAGTTTTCTAGAGGTGAAGGGAAAGCTACTGATAGCTGAGTCTATGAGAGTATAAGAAGGAATAAAAGGATGAAGGCATATTCATTACCCAAAGGACCTCAAGGTCACCCTTGAAGCAAAAACCCTCTTGACAATTGTTTGTTAAGAAGCTCAAGTTTGTTTGCAAAGGTTGTTTGAATAAGAGTTTGTCTCTACAACCATTTTGTTCAAAATCTTTGTAATTTGTTTTGAAAGCTTTGTGATATTTGTTCAATTTATTCTAGTTCATTTTCATTATGAAAAATTCTTCAAGTGAGGTTTCAAAATCCTCCTCCTTCACAAGATTCTTTGATGAAGACTGGAAGCGTGACTTCTACATCCTGAAGGACATGACACAAATTATGTTTGAATGTATAATAGAAAGCACTGAACTTCGTGAGAAATTGTTTGCTATGAAGCAAGAAAAGTAATAAATTCTTCAAAGAATGCATGAGATGGAGATACAACTCCATCAAGCCCAAGACACTTTGACCAAGAACATGTGTGAAACATCGGTAATTTACTCTACTTTGTCTTCATTTTCCTCTTCAGAAATATGCATTGGTTCACTTGAAAAGAACCCTAGAGGTATAGGGTCCAAGTTAACATTTAAAATGGGATATGAAGGCAAGGGTTTAGGAGAGCATGCACAAGGCATGGTTGAACCTATTTTGGTTGAGGAACAACCTAAGAAATTTGGTCTTGGTTATGTGCGATTTAATGGAAAAGACTCCAAAGCCATGAAGGCATGCGAGGCAACTTCAAAGAGAACTTTTGTTCCAAGTTATAATATACAAACATGTCAATTTTTTTTTCAAGTTGATTTCCATTGCTTTAAGCCTTTGTTGGCAATCATGTGAGTTTGGACTTCAAGACAAGAAAAATGATGTTAGTTTTCAAGAGAAATTTGGAACCTCTACTAGTTCATCTCCTTAAGAAGGAAAAAAGGATGAACATGCAAAGCAGCACATGAGGTATAATTCTTCCCATAGTTAGTTTGATTATGTTTCTGCAAGGCATGACAATTTTGCATGCTTAAATGGAAGAAAGAGTGCCTGTGCATGTTGTGGTTGGTTTAACCATGATGTTTCGAGATGCTGGATGAGAAAGAAGGCATATACGAAGCAGAAGAAACAAACTCAACTTTTAAAGAAGGTGCATAAGATTTGCACATATTTCCAGAAGAGGGGACATGTTGTTTCCCATTGTTGGACTTTGCATCCAGCTAATCTTCCCAAGCACATGGAGCAAGAGGACAGAATGACTCGCGAAAGTGGGAAAAAATATTCCATCATTGATGTGAGAATAGATGTTTCACATGAATAATATTTGTAGCAGCAACATTTTTCGTGGAAGTGGCTTGGTAACAAGTGGTTGGACTTCTTAACACAGTAAGACATACTCATTTGTACATATGCAAATGTTGGTAGTATGCAGGTATTTTATGCTGTAATATCTCATTTGTTTGATCCACCTTGGATCAATGATCAAGGCAACGGTGCTCAACTACCTTCTATAATTTCTCGCCAGAAATTACTGAGTGAATGCAAGGAAGGCAATTATTGACAAGAGGACAAGCGTATCCAGGAAGGGAAGTGTCGACTACCCTCAAGTTGTGGTTCAAAGTCACTATTCATGCAAGGAAAGTGTATGGAGGCTGAAAATAAGAGGGTGATTTACTCTCATATAATGTACATATTAGTATATCAGTCTTTTAGGGTCCAAAATATTCCTAATGGGGAGGTGTGATCAGAACTGGATCATGGACTAGAGTGATATCTCAAAATTCAGATTGTTCAAAAGTGTGTTGAACCTAAGCGACTGGATAGATCTTGTCTTCCTAATTCTGGTGCCGTGAATGGTTCAAAAAACTGACATCGTATGAAGAAGTTATTGTAGTTTGAAAAGTCTAGTAAACTGCAAAATCTAGAATTTGACCAAGTTTGACTTGGAATTTTGGGAAATTAAAAAAAGAATATTCGAGGGAATATTCATGGAATATTCCTCGTAATATTCCCTAAAATATTCCCTGGAATATTCCAAATGATCGAATCAGTTTATGGCATGTGGAATGGTTTCATTGGTCCATTGGTTGACTTTTAAATTAGTGGGCCAATAGGAGGCCACCACGTGGCCCTGCATGACCTCCCGCATAGCAATCCTGTGCCTTACCGTCTATGCTAAATTTTTTTCTTAACCTATTGGTCTACATATTATATTTATTGTTATATAGTTTATGGTTTGGGGGTTTGGGAGGCTAGGCCTGAGGGGTCAACCCCCCCCCTCCCCATACGACCGCCATCCCGGAACCTTGGGCCTAAGCCCTAACGCGATCCATGAGCGTAATGTGTTCACATGGTTATGTCAATAGTTATGTTTAGACCACCGGTTATTGAACCGTAACACCCAGCGGAAAGTTTTAACCCAAAACCTGTCACATGCATGATAAATTCCATGGTTGGCATAACTTCCACCGATGGTTTAGTTAAACCGTCCACCATTAATGTGGGGAAATTCGGGTTGCATGTGCCCACACATGGTAGTGACATTTAACAGTAATGGTCAGAATGGCAGAGTTTTAGGGCGAGCGCGTCATTCTTGGTGGAGGTCCTATTTTTGGAATGTTAATTGTGGTTGCTCTAGTTTTGGTGGAGTTGATGCAGGGGACACTGGGCAAAAATTTGTTTTGGCTCTATCTGGAGCTAGATTCGCCTAATTTTGGAGTGCCAATAGTCAATTTCGATTATCTCAACCATTCCAGACTCAATGGAGTAGGTTTTAGGGAATAAGAGAGCTTCTAAGCAGGTTTTTGTAGTTTTTGCATCAGTGAAGTTCAAGTGGCCACTAGGGCCACCAGGAGGCAGCAACAATTTGTGGCCTGGCAAGGGGATCTAGAGGTATTAATCAATAATCCAATAGTCAATTTTGGATATTTCAGATGTTTTGAATCTAATGAGATGGTTTTTAGATCCTATAGAGGATATTAGAAAGCCAACAAACTTCAGTAAAGTTTCAAGGGCCACCAATGCCATCTTTTGCGAGCAGCAGTTTAGGGCCTATCCAGGGTAGCTAGAGACAATATGCAACAAAAAAATAGTCAGTTTTAACTTTAATGAGAATTATGAATCAATTTAAGGAGGTTTCAGAATATTTTGAGGACTTCTAGAGGTCTATAACCCTTCATAGAAGTTTTCAGTGACCTTAGTGCCAAGGGATGCCGACTAGTGTTGGAGGCGAAACAAGAGCAGCCATAGGCCATTTTCAGTGAAAAAATAGTCCATATTGACTATTTTTTGCATTATGAATCCAAATAATGGATTTTTAGATCCATTTTAAGACATCTAGAGCTCGAGAAGCTATAGGGAAGTTTTGGGTAGCCAAGGGAAAACCCTGGAGGAATGCCTAGTTTGGGGATGAAGTGCTCATTTTGAGAAAATTATCAGTTGATATTTGGTGTCTGATGTGCCAAGTCAAGATGACAAAAGCTCAAGGAGACGTAGCCCACTATACTCAGGTGAACTCCTAGATTATATTGTTGCTATGTGTGGATGTTTTACTACTAAATTATATTTCTGTTATAAATGTTTAATTTCAGCAAAAAAAAATGATCTTAAGACACTTAAAAAGTTAAAAATCATACAGCTATTTCAAGTAATAAATTCTACAAATGTCAAGTACAAGCTAGATATTTTATTTGTTTAACTGAGTCGAAGGTTCATGAAAAACATAAAAAGTTATCCAACCCATTTTCAAATAATTTATGGCGGGATCCATGTCATCTATATTTCCCATAACTTTCATGTTGATATTTTTTAGATTATTCTTTAATAATATACACAAAAAAATCAAAGGTTGAGTTTTATGTGTAAAGTAGTAATGCTAGTTTTCTTTTTTTAATTAGATTGATTAATTAAAAAATATTTTAAAAAGGAATAGTGTTTCATACAAATCATCAGTCATTTCAATACCTTAAAACTCAAACTAAGTTTCAATAATCTCAACATTATAGATGGATGGGTATTTTGCAGTAGGTTCACTTAGTAATTCAGTATAAGGAAGTTGCAACAAAAAAAGTAGCTAATATGTTGTGAATCTCTTCTTTGAATATTTCACTTAATTTTAAAAACACTTCTTTAGCACATGAAAGTTACAATGAACAATATGTTACAGATACTCTTTTCAAAGAATTTTATGAATCACTAACTTATAATGCTCCAGTGGAAAAAGATAATTATCATGTTTATGACAGGTTAATGTATCATCCTAGCAAGAGGTGCATACTGTAGGGAGAAAGTGTGCATGTTGGTGTTGGAAAGACAAGTCACAACTACAAAGGTTTTTCTATTTTCTGCAGTTGAATGAAGAAATTCACAGGCTAAAAATGTGTCATGATAAGCATCAGAAGGGTCATCACTTTCAGGTTGGTGATCAGGTATGGATTTACATCAACAGATTAAGGATGAAAGGTGAAGGTAAGGGGAATATCTGCACTTCTGGGTGGATGGATATTGAAAGAGTGAGGGAGTCGTACCCTCACCTCATGTCTGCTTAAAACCAAAATTTTGGTTGTCCAAAAGCTTCCAGTGGAGAGGAATGATCCAGGATGATTCTCCAGTTTCTCCAAGTCCAAAGAATTTACTTTTTCTAGGAAATAGTTTAAGGTTGTATAGCTTCTCGTTCAAAATATGGTGGTATTTACAGTTTCTCATTTCGTATTCAGATGAAGGAGAAACCATCCATTGAATTTTGAGGAAAACCGGTGCAAAGGGGCCGTGTGGGCCATGTGCTGTTTCCACTGCTCGACACATGGTAAGGGTCCACTCAATAAAATAAAAAAGGTTCATAACTCATTAACATTTATAATTATTCAGGTGATGGTGAGAATTATGGTTTTTGGTTCATATCATAAGTGCAATGGTGTGGAAATGTTATTAAAAGCAAAAATACCTATGGTGAGAAGACTTTACATGGTGGGTGCATTATTTATGAAAAATTCACCTAAGCTACAACCTTATATTAAAAAACCATGCAAAAGGTTTATTATTAAAACCTTAAGGTATTAAACTAAGGTACATATATCATAACGAATATGGTATGTCAATGTTAAAACGTTATGGTTCTAGATGGAGTGGAACATATAATTAACAAAACATATGGTATCAAACCATAGAACAGAGTATTAAGAATATAATGTGCACATATGGAAATTATGTCAAATAAAAATGTTTGAGCATTAAAAATATGGTGCAAATGAATATAGCATATGGTAAAAATGGCACAGTTATTGTACCATGTGGCATGGAAATAATCTCGGAGTTGGAATGGGTTAAATGGTGGAGTTCAACACATGTTGCAAAGTCCAAACCTTATATTTAACCCAAAATGTAAAGATATATCATAATTCGAGTGGAGTTGGTTATACCAGAGTTTTGAATAATATATATGTTACATGTTTGGTGTATTAATATTCACCGAGATATGGTTTTGATTAATATGTATTTAAAACCTCAACAAAATTCCATAGCATATGGTCCAATAAAATGCATATCATATAGTTTTCAAAAAAATATTTATGCACTGAGTTATATGATTTCCCTGAAATGTAATTTGTTAAAACCAACAAACAATTTGCCAAATATAGCGTCCGTGGTTTGACCCTAGAAGCTGCCCAAGGCCATTACAAAAGTTTACCATTGCACCAGCGCTGAAGCGAGTAGAATTGTGAATTGCAGGATGGGGTCTTGTTTATGACATCAGATGCTATTTTGGGCGCCGTTGAGCCAAATTGGGAACCAAGACATGTGTTGGAAAGATGATACAGGGGGCTTTATTTCTACAATAACCAACAGTTCCTATGTGCATAAATCAGTCGGTTAAATCCCTTGTAAAGAAACCCTTTGGATAATTTCCTAATAAAATGTGTGCCCACTTGGAAGCGGACACAAAGACGTAGTCTAGGAGGGACGAAATCCGTAATCAATGTCTGTCATATTTGCATATTTATTTGTTTATGTTTTATTCTTCATTTCAGTTCTCTATGTTTATGTTTAAGGCATAAAAATAACTCAATTTCTTTCATTCATTCACACATATTCAACCTTAATTAATGTTGGTAAAATTGTGCAAGTAATCAATTCTGTAGATTTCATATCACTCTCCCCCTCCAACTCCATCTCTTTCCCTCTCTCCTCCCCTCTCAAGTCCTCTCTCTCTTCCTTTCTATCACACCTCCCTATATTTCTCCCCCTATTCACTCACTCTCTCTCTCTCTCTCTCTCTCTCTCTCTCTCTCTCTCTCTCTCTCTTCGTCCTGCAACTTTGTTGACTATCTCGCCCCTCTCTCATTCTCTCTCCTTATTCTCTCCATATCTCCTTTGTATTTCTATCTCACCCCCAAACATACACACTCTCTATAAATATCTCCCTTGTCACTCCCTATCTCTCTCCACCTTTCTCTCTCTATATGGTTTGAACTTTGTCCTTCCCTATCTTTTCCTCCAACTCCATCTCTAGAGCTCCCTCTCTTTCTGAGAGACTCGCTCCTTCTCTCCCTCTCTCCATATTTGTGTCCCCCCCCCCCTCTCTCTCTTACCATTCTCTCCCACTCTCTCTCTTCTATATTTCAGTTTTTTTGAAATACTTTGACAATTAAAATATTATGTTTAAATAATTTTTTTATTTTATTTTGATGTCATACAACAAATTATTTTTTTAAATATATAATACATATTTAAAATGCATGATCTCAAATGTGTGTTGTACATTCAATTACAGGGAAAATGATAATTTTCCATCAAATATTATCTAATTTTTTTCAAAATATTAATGCTCCATCTAATTCCTTCAAAGCTACATAGAGCACTTCATGGCTTCCAATTGAAATTTTTTAGGTTTTATTTCTTTAAAGTTAGATTTAGGTTATGATTAATATAGGATTTTGAAAATATTATATATTTTATTATGTTAGATTGCTAAAAATATTAGGTTAAATAAAAATAACATATTGAGTCATCTTGTATGACTATTTTTGTGTTAACAACTCTTTTGTTGACACCTACAATGTATATCAACAACATTTATTAAACTGATTGTGCTAGTATATATTATAGTATAATAAATTTTATATAGGATAACATATATATACGAAAATTTTGACTCTTACTATAAAATTAAGAAAAATTATTCACATTAATATCTAGCTCGTATTAGATTGCATTTATATTAATAAGTTCATGATAACATGTAAACGCAACCCAACTACAAGCATGAGCTTATGAGGTCATCCAAGGGGGAAATTGATATTTTAGGCCATCCTCGACTAGAGAATTTTCCATGGATTCTCATCCACCTTCACCTCTATATCATATGTTCACTAAGGTGGACGAGAGTCACTTTTTACAACTGCATGGACCAACGATTGAGGTAAACCTTTTTATTCCTAATATTTCAACATTTTCATTTTTGAGTTACACATATATGCTAATTAATTTGTATACTAGTTATAATTTTTCATTTCCACTATGTACACAGGACCATATGCAGAGTGTCGTTGATGTCATTTTTATGTGGAGACATGATTCAAATTCCAGATTTAGAGGCACTAAGGATGTGGTTCCATCAACGAAGGCCCTAATCATTGACCTATAGGGAGGGGAGAATCAAACCTAAATTCATGAGAATCCCATCCCGTCTGAATTGCATTTGGACTAGAGTGATATTATTAGAGTCATGTATATGTAATTAAAAATGTGGTTCAAAATAATTTATTTCCATAATGTTTACTTTGTACAAATAATGATCTAATTAGTTCTAATTTCAATGTGTTATATTGCAGTACCACCTTATTGACACTTCCTTTGCATGACAAAGCTAAGATAGGCATTCTGGTGGTAATTAGAGTGTCATAGTTTGAATATTTTCAGGCTCATTTTATAGAGCACATTTACGTGTGATACATATTTTGTATATTTTCATACATGGAAAATTTATGGACGTACATTATGGATATTATTTTAGTTTATGAATGCTTATTATTTTAGTTTATGGATTTTTATTAATCTTGTTTATGGATGCTCATTAATTTTTGAAGCTTATGGATTTGTTAATATTATTTCGCTAATTAAAAAAAAAAAATCTATATAATATAACTTTAATTAGTAAAATATATGTTCAATTTTGATTTCAAGTTTCATAGACTAAGAAAATAATTACAATCTTAATTTATGATACAATTCACTTTGACACTTAAAATGAGCTAAAATATGTCATATATCAATTTAATATTAAACATGGGAATAATTCCAATCATGCTTCATAATGGCTTGTAGAAAGTGTCTATAGTGCAATCTACCTGTATGTTTTCTTTTTTTTCTAAGTTAGACTAGATTCTATTAATATAACATAATGTACAAGGAGAGTCTGTCCTCTAGAATCGCTGAACTAGCCAATTCCAGAGGCATTATATGTCAAAAAATCAAAATAGTGACTACCCTAGATGGGGAAACCAGTCAAACTACAGCTACCCACAGAGGGGAAACCAAATTCATACAAAAAATAGTTGAGTATTATGAAAGTATTTAGGAGAGACAGAGTGACCAAGAAAATTAACATAACTGTAAAAAAAGACCTTTTCAAGCTAGGTGTCATTTTGATGAGGCGGTGGTTCCTCCACAATGAGGCACTTGTAGTCTTCGGAGGAGTCATTTTCATGCGTCGTTTGTTGAGCCGCTGATGCTGGAGTTGTGGCAGTTTGAATAGTGCATGCACTGCCCTTGTAGCCATCTTCTTTTGACCGATCCAAGCTATCACCTCCACTGCTACCGCTTCCACTGTTGCATTTTCTTTGCTGCTAGAGGAGGGGGCGCCCTGATTGACTAGAAGGGCTTCAGAATTACGTGAGAGCGGAAGAGGCACCAAGTTTATGGTGGATTTTCTTTTCTGTTTCTTGGGGCTATGGCTTGCAGTAGGGGAAGATTCCTCCTTGAAGCTAATGATGATGGTGGTTGTGAGGCAAGGGTGGTCCAGAGCACAGGTATATTGGAATTGAGTAGAATTCACATGAGGCAAGAGCAGAAGAGGACGTGTCTCCAAATGAGGTGGAGGTGGAAAGGGATGGCTGGTTGTGTGGCATAGAGATGAAATTCCATCAGGAGAGATAGAGTGAGATGACCGGGAAGCATGACCTCAGCCTCTGCCACTACGAGTTGTAGGATAGTGGGTGAAATACTCTTCGTGAGGCGGTGAAGAAGACTCAGAATGGATGGAATGAGGAGGATGAGAAGCATGCCCTCATCCACTGCCTCAACGGTAACACATTCTATTTTTCCTGGGAATATTGGAACTATTGGGGGCATTGGAAATACAGGTGGGCATAGAAGGCTGAGCAGAGGGAGCTGTAAAATGAGGATTCTGAGACCTAGGTGTAGAATTGAAGTTGCAGTAGAGGCTATGAGAGAAATGGTGACTAGGGGCTAGCATAAGGCAATAGTAGAGGCTACACTGCCTCCCTGTGGGCATTCGAGATCTCGGCTTTGAGACCACAGAGGGGAAAATGCAGCTAGAGGGAGATGGCAGAATGATACATCATGGAGGAATTTTGAGAAGGTGGTAGCCACATAGACGTTCGGGCATATTAATGGCCGAGTGTTGAGACCAATTGGCTGATATAAATGCCACTAGCTTGAGTGCATGTGTTACCATGTGAAAAATCCATGTTCACGTGTTGGGATCACCATCCAACTTCCCGTATCATTCACCCGCATCTGGGACAATCTACATGTATGTTATTCCAATTCAATTTTAAAATTAAATTATTTCAATTATAAAGACATCCATATATATATATATATATATATATATATATATATATATATATATATATATATATATATATATATATATATATATATATCTGTGTGTGTGTGGAAGTTTTTGTGACCAACCCATATACCATTGACAACTTTTTTAAGTATTTCAATCAATTTCTTATCTCAAGGTTTAATTAAAAAACACAAATATGATTGAAATAAGTTGTATTCAATATTAAAAGATGTCATGTAAACAATAAATAAGTTTTATTGAACACTATTTATTTTGAGATTATTTATTATAGCTTAGTCATAACATTATATAAGTCAATTATATTTAAATTTAATAGTATGTCAAAAAAATATATGATAACATTTCTATAAGTAGTTATACAAGTATTTCAATCAATTCCTTATGATGGAAATAAGTTTTATTCAATTTTTAAAAACAGAAATATGATTGGAATAAATTATATTCAATTTTAAAATATGTGGATATGTAAAAGTTACAAATACAAGTTTTATTCGATTTTATTCTGTTTCAGGTTATCTACAAAAGCTTTTTCATAATGCACATTGTCCTCATAAATTTTTTTTTCTTACATTGAAATCAATGCACAATATTAAACTAATCATCTTGCAATTAATGAAACTATGATTTAGACCTCTGCAGAGAACCTGATGAAACACTCACAAATGATAAATGACACAAAGACAAAGCCTTTAATCCAAAACTTCATTAAGTTCTTAACCTGGCCTATCCTAACCATGATAGACATTTCAACAAACACATCAAGAATATGTAATATGTATGTCATAATTACATATATGAACATGGAGGTCTAATACTTATCTCACAACCATTAAGAAGGTTTGATGCCCTCTCACAATAAGTGCATTATCATATGTTAGGTCATGCATTAATTAACTGTTCATTAACCATTCATTTACTAATCAAAAATTGATGAGAACCATAACTAAATTTCCATAAAACCATGTTTATAACAATAATAATAACAATTATAGAACAACCATCAAAGACACATAATAACAAGTATAAATACTATTGAAATATAAGGGTAAAAGAGAGATCTTACTAACATATTCAAAATCCAACCAAGTTAGGAAATTCCATGTAACACTCGACCATAGATTGGGATAAAACACATATTTCTTTCAAGTAATCAATCCCATGCCATATTCCAAGCTTGAATATGGGGCTCACAAAAAAACAACCTGGGATTCCTCAGGATTTACCACATATCCCCCCATTACCGGTGAAGGCATTTCTAGGCCCGAAACTCTTATTTATAAAACCAGTCTTTACTCTTTATCGACCAAGGGATTCCTAGTTCCAAACTAAGAAAATACACTACCAGGATTTACTGCAATACTTCCAAAAGTGGTCAAGGGATTATTGGTCTAAACAAGCTTGGATGCCTCTAGATTTCTTCACCAATTCCTTGACGAATTTTCCTATCTCCACCCTCAGTCTTTACCATGTATCCTGCCATTACCAGTCAAGGGATTCGTAGGAATTTGTAAATTTTCCTAAGACCACCTCACCTAGTTCCAAAACCAACCGACAATCCAAATCAACCAATTAAAAGAACCCCATCACACCATGTTTATCTATAAATCATAAATCAAAGCTGAAACCACTTTCACACATGGAAAAATCCATGCCAATGATGACAAGAGAACCAAAATAGACAAATGCATGTACCATTCATGCCAAAATTAACAAAGAAAGCATACATGCAACTCAATACCTGCAAGTAATTCTATTGTAGCTGCTTGATCCAACTCTTCCTTGCTTGATCTTTGATTCCACTTGCTTTGATATCCTTCCTTTGTATTAATTTATCCAATGTTAGATTGCTCCAAGAATGCTCTAACTATGCAAGAGTATGAGAGAGAGAGAATAGAGAGATAACTCCAAAAAAAATCTTATGAGAACTTAACCAAAAAAAGCTGTGAACTAATCCTTAAAAGCCTTTTTATTAATGAGACCTCTATTTTCTTCAGTTTCCTCTATTTTCCTTCAATTTCCTCCTCACATGAAACATGTGACCTTTCACCTTCGTTTTCTCCTATTTTCCATTATTTTCATTAAATAAAATGCCAATTAATGTCTCTTTTCCTATTCAAATACTTTGTCATTGCCTCTACCAATTTCCTCTTAACTATAATAAACCAAATGAACACCCACTATGATGTCTTGCCCAAATTTCAGCTTGGAATATATATCCCATGGTCTTGGTCTTATTTTTCCTTTGTTAACTTTACTACATGAAATTTTAACCCAAGATTATTGATGAGCTCCATCATTAGGTACATTTGGAGGGGTTAATGGTCACCTTTTTTCCTTATTAAGTCTCTTTTTCTTGGATTTTAATTATGTTATGGTCTTATGGTACTAGTGTAGGTGGTGATTGAGGCTTAACATACTTTGAGTACCTAACATAAGATTAAATGTAGGAAAATCATGAAGATATGGAATTTTTGTGGATATATTTTCATAAAGACTCGACGTAGAGAAGAAGGAGAGATTATAGGGGATTTTCCACCCTCCTTAACTCCCAAAGTTAGCCAAGGGATCCTCGATATTCCCTCCAATAGCTCGAAATTGAAGGCAACCAAGAAAATTCAAGACCAAGTGCACTCAAGCCATACTTCACATGGAGTCAAGTGGAATCATCACTCATTTTCTAGGGAGTTGTTGGTAGCTACCCTTTATGTTAAATAAAGTGGAGCAAGAGCTCATTAGGATTCAAATTTTGGAGAAATCCATTAGGCTCTTTTCTCTTTCAATCAATTTTTCAAGACTTTTATATTGATGTCATGATAATATCTTTGGAAATGAAATGAGTATTCATACTTTTACTTACTGATGTAGTCCAGAGAGCTAGGCTTGTGGGTTAGGGCCCAATCCATGTGCCCCAGCCTCTCTTGTGTAATCATTTTTTGCTTTCATGTAATTTAACTAGTCTTAATTATGAATATCTAGTTAGTTTGCTGGTATTTTCATTTACTATTTTATTTTTCTTCCATTTGTATTTTTCTATAGATTTAGTCTTCTTCCATGAGTGGTAGAATAGGTGTTAACTTCGTAAAGTTTTGATTCAATCCTCCCCTCTCACCTCTATCATTGGAGCTTGAGGAGGGTACACCTTCCCCACAGACCAAAAATGCTTCTTATTTTATGATTTATTTGAATGGATGGGATTAGTTGTTGTGAGTCCATGAATATGTTTAGTATGCTATGGTAGATCTTTGTTTATAGATTAGAGTATATATGCTTTACAATTTCAAGTCATCTTTTCCACTGTCTTTATCATGAAGTTGTCCATTTTTATTGCATGAATAAGTATTTTGATTACAGATACAGGTAGCAAAAACCAAGGATAATTTCACCAGCACCTTCAGCTTCATCTCTCATCTTCCATCAGCCCTCTATTCATCAAAATCACCATGAGTCCTTTTTTCGGATTTTTCATCCCTACACCATGAGCAAACCCCAGTGGCACAAGACATGCCTCCCAAGAGGTTTTGAGCTTTGCCAACGGGTGGGCCACCTCCCACTCATCCTCATCCACCGTCACACCACCTTCCCTACCCTTTTTCCACCTATTTTTTGCCTCGTATTTCCCTTGGCATATTTTTTGTAGCAATTCAGGACTTGTGTGTAGCACTACAGGAAACCTATAGCAGCACTTGAAATAGAACCTGTGGGCCCCTCCTTAAGCCCAGAAACCACCATGACCATCTTCCAAAAATAGAAAAACCACTCATATACATCCATCCTTTCCCCCATGTGTACAATCCTTCCATGAACCACCTTAGCACTTTATTCTCATAGCTGCAAAACAACACATTTTCAATCATAGTCAGGTCATGAATAGTTGCATGAATAAAATCATGATAGATAGAGAATATGGTAGGTAGAGTGTGTTTAGACATTTGACCTAGAAAAGTGTGATGAGATTAGTTCCATGCATTCCATTTCAATGCAACAATTTACTTCATGCAAGATACCTAGGTCACTTTTCAATTCTCATCATAGTCTAATAAGTATATTTCTTTCATTGAAGAATAATTATATGTATTTTTTTGATGTAGTATATTTTTCTACTTACTGAAAATGCCATGGCTTGGAATCATTTGTAGCCCTAGGCCTAGTTTCAAAACTGTGACAAACTTCACCTAGAAACCGTGGAAGTAGCACCCTTTCATAGAGCTTAGAAGAGGATGACATGACTAGAATGCATCTGCTTTGTATATAGCACTATCACCTCCAAGTGTGTACGAACCCCAGGTTGATAAAGTAAAGTAGGGAAGTGTGGGATTTGAAGCATTCTTGGTGCAATACCAAGGCCCACCAATTTCTGGCATCGTTACCAGGGAGGTGTCTATTAGATGCTTTGATTTTGTTTTAGAATTATTTTTTTCTTTATTTTTTCATGTTGTTTCAAATATATTAAAAAAATACAAAAAAATCTGATTTTCATTCCTCGTAGGAGTAGGGATACTCAAGGAATATTTTTACCTAAAATCCCTACATCACCACATAGTCACCCTTCACTCTTCCTCAATGGCTGTGAGGTTAAACACACCATAGGTGAGCCTTCTACAAATTCTAAAGAATCTATTGGGGAAGAAGAAGATATTTTTTAAATTGATGGACCTGCTTCACCTATATCAACCATTTATAACACTAAAACCCAAGAAGACTTTCCCATTAGAGAGGCATATGGGGAAACTAAGATGAAAAACATTAGCCCCTCAGATCTTGCACACTTTCAAGGACTTACCTCAGAAGACCCTACCACATTCATGTTTGAATTTGATGTTGTCTTTAGGACTTATGACTATGCCTCAGATGATAAAAAATTGAAGTTATTCCCATCCACCCCTAAGGATGCAATATTGCACTGGTTCATGGGTCTACCTGGGAACAACATCACTACATGGCCACAGATTAAAAATTCCTTCAAAAAAAATACAGAGACTACTATAGGTCCAAGGAAACTAAGGATGAGATATTTAGGATGACTCTAGGGACTGATGAATCCCTAGAAGATTATGAAAAGAGGTTTCAATTAAACTATAATAGAGCCAACTTTACTCTTGGTCCTGGATCACTTAAACTTGTACTTCTCTAAGTGATCAGAGAGGAGGTGATAGGAACCTTAAATATGTTATCAGGAAGAGAAATATACCAACTTCTTTATGAAACAATCAAAAATGTCTTCAGGAACCATTATAGGGAAATTAGGAAGAAAGACGGAGTTGTAAAAAGTACATCCAATACCCCTTCCTCATCCACCTCCATTCAACATGCGATTGGAAATATGTTGGATGAATTCAAGAGTGACATGCTGCACATATTTGATTTTCAAATGGAAATAATGCAGGTCAAAAGGAAGCAAGAGGAAGAAAAAAGAGCCTTGGCTATATTTTTCCCTAGATGTACCAGAAAGCACCCTAGAAATGAATGCCCACTAAGTGTTATAGAGGTTTTCTTATTTATCAAGGAGAATCATGCCACATATAAGTGTCCCTCCTTACCTGGACTTAAAGTTGTATATCGACATGGGGAAATGGGGTTAGAGAAACTTTTCTTCATCAACCAGAGAAGGCGTCAAGGTTGTAGGTCATATCAACAGGGTATGCAAATTGCACCTTACTCTTACTATCACAATAATTAGAGTGCACCCATGCAACCTCAGTACACCCCCACTCCTTCATCCTAGCCTACACCTCCTACTTGGCCTTACAACCCACCATATCACCCTCAGCCTGTGAACCAACCATTTCAGTAGTATGTTCCACAACAACATCATTGGAACAATCCATCCCAAGGGTGGAGGCCTCAAAACAATCAAAAACCTTCCCTAAAGCCTTCACCCCAACCTAAACATAAGCTAAATCATGTTGCTCCACCCAAGCTTCCTCAAATTCGTCGACAACCAAATCCAAACCCGAACAACAGACATGTACAATAGGTTTATAGTGGAGAGACATCATATCCAACTTATGTTGTGGAGATAGATGAGATTAATCTCAGGTCTGGAAGAATACTCCCATACAACCATCCTCCATCTCTACATGTAAATATTGAGGAGGAAAATAAAGAAGGTAACACACAGATCCAACAACCTCCTTTTCCTGGGTGCTTAATCCATCCTAGTCAACACATCCTAAAGGAGACTGAACTTCTCGGATAGTTGAAAAAATTGTGTGTAAAAATACCACTTCTCCAGGCCATTAAGGATGTCCCTATTTATAGTGGGCTCATCAAGGAAAAGTGGTTCAAGAAGCGTGGGAGAAAGAATAAAGATACCCCCACCATTAATGCAGTAGGACAAATTTCAAACTTAATTCTGGGAAGGGTGATATTTCCAAAATACCTGGACCCTGGTAGTCCAGTTGTAGATGTCCACATAGATGGTTTCATAGTCCCCAATACTATGATTGATCTAAGGGATGCCATCAATGCCATTACCAAGGAAAATATGTTGAAACTCAACCTCGAAGGGACTTCGAGGAAAACTACAATAGCTCCGCAACTTGCAGATCAGTCCATGGTAACTCTGGAAGGAATTGTTGAGGATGTTATGGTTTCAATTGAATCTTTGGAGTATCCTATGGATTTCCTGGTTTTGCAACCGAAAAACTAGTTTAATGGATATCATATCATATTAGGGATACCTTGGTTAACCACTACAGATGATTATATTAGTTCTCAGGATGGAAACATGACTATTAAAAATAGGCTGTTGTCTAAAAAACTGGTATTATATCCTCCAACCCAACCTTCCATTGATCATGATCTACCTATATTGTTAGACGATGAAGAAAGTGAGGTATATAACACTACTCGTATTTGTACCATAGATGTTCTTCTTACAGGGGTAAGCTTGATGAAGACAAACTCATTGACAATGTGATTCAAAGTGAATCCCCCACTAACAGTACTCTTGAAAACCAAGTCAAAGAATCTGAAATCCAACCTTGGATGGAATTTTGATCAGTCGATTCAACCTCTCAAACCACCAATTCTTTTGAGTTTGGCCCATCCAAATCTATGAAAATCAACTCAAACCTCTCTGATGAAGAAGAAAAAAATCTATGCAAGATTTTAAAATAAAAGCTAGATGAATTTTCTTGGGATTACAAGGACATGAAAGGGGTGAATACCTCAGTATGCATAAATCATATTTACATCAAAGAAGGATGTAAGCCTCTTTGGAAAACCAAAATAAGGATGAAGCTAGCTCTAAAGGACATAGTCAAGGAAGAGTTTTAGAAACTATTGGATGTAGGTTTCATTTATACTATATTAGATAGTGAGTGAGTATATCCTCTTCCCCTATTCCTAAATAATAATGGAAAATGGAAAATTTCTGTTGATTATTTGGAACTTAACAAAGCCACCAAGAAGGACCATTTCCCTTTTCCCTTTATGGACCAAGTCCTTGATGGCCTTCGAGGAAAGAAGTTATTTTCCTTCTTAGATGGGTTTAGTGGGTACAACCAGATCCAAATCAGCCCTGAAGACTGGGATAATACTACTTTCACCTACCCTTGGGGTACCTTTGCTTACAGAGTCCTACCCTTTAGGTTGTTCAATTCTCCAGCTACCCTCCAGAGAGCTGTCTAGAGAATTTTCTCTGAGCTAGTCCATCACTCTGTTGAAATCTAGATGGATGATTTCACACCCTATGGGGATTACTTCCAGGAAGCTCTCTCCAATTTGGGTAAATTTTTGAGAAGGTGGATTAATATACATCTCTCCATGAGCCCAGAAAAGTGTGAACTCCTGAAGAGAGTAGGAGTTTTATTAGGACGCTCAATCTCCCAAATGGGAATACAGGTGGACTCGAGCAAAATCACTATTATCAAAAGAGTACCTTCTCCTCAAAATCAGATAGATGTCAAGAGCTTGTTAGGGTTATATGGTTATTATATAAGATTCATCAAAGATTTAAGTAAGATGGCATCATCATTATTTGGTTTATTGGCTAAATATTCTGAGTTTACTTGGTCCAATCCTTGTCAAGAGGCTTTTGAGCTCATTAAGGGAAAGTTGAATACTTCCCTGATTCTCCAAGGTCCAAATTGGAATCTACCTTTCTGCATCCACATAGATCCATCCAAAAAAGTTGTGGGGGTAGCATTAGGGCAGTTATAAAACAAATTACCTTATGTAATATTTTTCATTAGTAAGAACCTGCCTAAGGCTGAGCTCAATTATATTGTCACAAAGAAGGAGATGTTCACCATTGTCCATGCTTTAAATAAATTTAGACATTATGTGACTGGGTATGAGACCTTTTTTCACACTAACCATGAAGCCATCAAATATTTAATGAAAAAAATTGATGTTAATGTTAGGATAGATAGATGTTGTTACTTTTACAACAGTTTGACCTAACCATTGTTGATAAACCTGGAAAGGAGAATGTTGTTGCAATTTTTTTATCCAGGTTAGCTCTATCTGTAGGTGAAGAAGGGATGGTGGATGACCAACTACCAAATAAACTTCTCTTTGCTATATCATCACTCTCACCATGGTTTTCTGACATAGCTAACTACTCGGTTGTTGGAAAATTCCATCCTAATCTCTCATTCAAGGAGAAAGGAAAGATCATAAGAGAAAGCGCCCCTTTCACATGGACTGGGGGAAATATTTTCCAGCTAGGCCTTGACCAAATCCTCAGAGGATTTATGAGGGAGGAAGAAGTTTTTGATATCCTCTCTGCATGTCACGACAACCCTTGTGGAGGCAAATTTGCTACAAAAAGGACTGCTTTCAAAGTTTTTCAGGAAGGATACTATTGGCCTACCCTTCACTAGGATTCCAAAAGATAGATTAGCAGGTGTGACCAGTGCCAAAGGATTGGGAAACCTACACAAAGGGATGAGATTCCATTGCACCCTCAGGTGGCCATTGATCCATTTTAGAAATGGGGCATGGATTTCATTATACCTATTTATCCACCATCTAGACAGAAACATTATATCATAGTCTACACTAACTACCTGAAAAAGTGGGCTGAAAAAAGCTGTGAAGGTAGCAACCGAAGAGAAACTATCAAAATTTCTAAGGGAGAATGTGTTTTACAAGTTTGGGTACCCTAGAGAAGTAGTCACTAATCAAGGGGCACAATTCACTTCTCATCTCATTCAGAATATTCTAAGGAGGCACAAGATAAAGTGTAAGGATTCTACTGCCTACCACCCTCAAGTGAATGGACAAGTGGATGTGACAAATAGAGCCTTAGAGAGTATCCTCACCAAGCTTTTGAGAAGCAGAAATGTTGGGCGGACATATTGGTAGAAGCTACTTGGGCCTACAACACTACCTGGAAAACAACAACAGGATTCACTCCTTATGATCTAGTATATGGCAAGAAATCTTTGCTTTCAGTTGAATTTGAATTCAATACCTTAAGGACGGGAGCTGAGTTATACCTAAACATCTCAAATGCCCAAAAAGAGAGGTTGTTTCAAAATTTATTGGATGAGTTCATGATGCAAGCACTCCTTCACACATAGGTAATTTAGCTGCAAAGGAAGGACTGGCATGACAAGAAAATTAAGTAAAAGTCCTTCCAAGGATATTGGGCATTGTTGTATGACTCTAGCTCTAAGAACTTCAAAGGAAAACTGATTAAAAGATGGCTGAGACCCTACAAAGTGGAAAAATTCTATGATAATGGTGCAGTTCACATCAGAACCATAAATGAGGAAGGAATTCACCTACTTGTTAATGGTTATAGACTCAAGGTTTACAAGAAGCCCCTGTATAGGGCATAATTTATAAATTCCATGAGCGGGGAGGTCTATGTCATGTGAAACTCCATAATTTTGAATGCCTCCTAAAGAAGAAAAGAGAGAGAGAAAAAAAAAGAAAACATAAAGAGGCATGGGTGAAAACCTCTCTTAGTCTCCCTAGGCCAACTCCAGGGTTTAAAATCTCCATCACACAATCCTAGAGAAAGAAAAATAAAAATAGAGAATATAAGATCCTTGGGTGAAAACCTCTCTAGGGTGCCCAAGGCAGGCCTCTAGGTTGAAAATATCTGTGGAGGTAGCTCAATTTCCTTGAATAAAAAATAAATAAAAGGAGAAAAAAATAAATAAATAAATAAATAAAAAAGAAAAAAGAAACACCTACGTATTTATGTGTTTTTCAGGTTAAAATTTGAAGATGGTTTTTTAGGATCCACAAGAGTGATTTATCTTCATTATTTATTCTCCTCTGCTTGCACACTCTGTAATCCATCCCTTCATCCATTTCACCCATCATATAACAATCTCATATTTTTTCCTAATCTCTAATTGCTACAGGAAAATCAGACAACTATAGGATTCCCGAACCACTATAGGAAACTCATGTAAATTCTACATGAAACTCATTTTTAAAGAGAGAAGGTTTCCTAAGGGTTTATGAGCTTCAGTTAGGGTATGATAATGTATGTTTTTCCTATGCCTACAATTCCCAAAACCCTATCTCACCCCATGTGTAAGGTTTCCCTATCTAGACCCTATGTTTCACCTTAGGCAACTAAATCATTGAAAACTTTACATAGGAACCCTTTCTCTTGCCTAGCCTCCACTCAATTCATTCCATGATTTCCTCCATAGCCTCCATAAACCATATCGCTCCATTCTTGAAGAAACTGAAGCAAGAAGAGGCAATGAACATACTGCTACAGGTATGAGAAAGTTTCCTGTGGAAAATATGTGTGTGGCACGACAAGACCAAAATATGAAGGAAATATGATGTAGATAACTCCAGGAGACCATGGCATCTGAAGTCCTCCATGCAGTACCTGAAAAATAAATAAAACAAGAAAAGGGTAAGAAATTCACTCAAAAAAGATAAGTACCTCACTTAGAAAACAAATAAAAAATGAAGACACAAAAAATAAGAGACTCAGGCTCCCACCACTAGCTCCAGCACCTTGCACTAGCTCCTGAAGCACCTCACCAATACTAGGTAAGCTCAGGTGTGGCCTCTCACCCCTTTTTGTGCATCCATAATGGCCAAAATAGTTAAATGTCGAGATTTAGAAGTTTAAAAGACAAAAAGGTGGCCAGTTAACTTGGCCACCATTGTAAAGTGAAACTGGAGGAAAAGTGAAAGTGAATTCCACCTTGAAAATTCAAATAAAGTCAAGATTGGATGATTAGGAAGGGAAGTGATCAGGAGGCCAATAATGGTTAACTAAAGTGGGGGCCAAAAATCTCTAAGACGAAACTCGAGCTAGGTATGAGTCAACACAACGCTCCAAATTACGTTAAATATCCAAGAAAGGTAATCTTTGTCTCATTTCCACCATTTCTCTGAGAATTTCAAAGAGCACCAAGTGCAGGAGAGCTTTGGGAGCCATCAGAAAACTAGCATCGAAGTTTAGGCTTGCATGCACCATCGTTCTACAGGAAACATCATTTTTCTACAGGTAAATTTAGCAACAAACCATTAGAGTCTTAGAGGAAACACAAAGTTACCTGTGGGTGAACTAGCTTCCAAAACCTCCATCTATAAAAAAAAATAGTAGACGAAAAAGGTAAGTGGATCGTGATCCTTCAACGATGAAATTTCTCCATCCAATTCACAGTCAACAAAAATAAATTTGACAGTTAAAGGGTAAAATATTTTTCTTGCGTTTTGCTTCAAGGTCTCAATCTCCAAGACTTACCTATAAAACCTCTCACCACCTTCATCTCATATCATTAAAATGGGAGGTGGATTCCATAGAAGGGAGCGTACAAACATTAAGAGAATTAGGCATCACCCTCAGGTTATTGAAATCTTCCTAAATCACCAATGGCTAGGGTTCTTTGAGATATTGAAAGGTTCTGATGATGAAATAGATAAAGAATTTGCAGTGCTCTATAGTTACATTTAGAAGAAAGAGCCACCACTTCGATTAGAGGAGTAGCCATCACTCTATCTCCTAAACTCATAAGAAGAGTTACCACCTTGCCCTAAGAATTGAAATGGGTCAAGGAAATAATGCCTAGCACTGTAGCCAAAAAAAATTTCTTCCTACCAAGAGAGCAGTATATTAAAGATAAAATGTTATGAAACCAACTTCAAAAATAGAAGAAAAGAGAGATCAACTCCTTAAAAATAAGCCACTTCGAGGGGGTAACCTCCTTTACATTACATAAATGAACAATTCTTGGATGATAGAAATGAAAAAATCTCCTTTCTATATATAGGAGTCCATGGGGCCACAATATTATCCTAGCCAACCTAACAATAATAATGTAAGTGAACAATAATAACAATATGGGGGTTACAGGGGTACAACGATAACAATAAGGGGGCTACACTAACAACAATAAGGGGATACACTAGTATTATAGGGACCTAACATGCCCCTATCCTTCAAACAGGTGTTTCCCTCAATGCTTGATCATTTCTGGATGCTTCTATATAAAATTATCATCCTCCCATGTGGAATATTCAATGGGTAAGTTCTTCCACTTGCTAATATACTCTAAAATTGATCGATTTGGTAGTTGTCAAGTTCTTGTTTATGTGACTACTTTAGAAATTCTTTCACTGCGATGTTGGTATTCCTATTGTTTCATTCGATTCTGCACCAAATTTCGGTTATCATTTGAGATTTGGAGAACTTTTTGTTGATTCTCGATGTGATCTTACACTATTTTATCATGCATATTATATTTCATTTGACCCTTCAAACCATCCAACTTAGCCTCCAATTTTTCTTTTAAACCATCTGTGTCATCTTTTATTGCTCTTTGTAAGGTCGAAATGTTTTGCGCTTGGTACTGTAATTTTTATATCTCATACTACAATTCTTCCACTTCATGCATCATTGTATAGCTTTCTGAGGGCTTAATGGGTGTGGAATTATTTTTAGGGGGCATTTTATAACCCAATACTGATAAGATGCATTTTCATGGACTCCTGGGGAAACTAAAGCCTTTGAACATCTTAAAAAGGCAATGTGCCTAGCACTGGTCTTAGCAATGCCAAACTTCACAAAAACCTTTATTGTCAAATATGATGGCTTAGGAAAAGGAATTGATGTTGTTTTAATGCAAGAAGAAAGGCCCATTGCTTTTGAAAGTCATCCAATCAAAGGAAATTATTTACTGAAAGCTATTTATGAGAAGGAAATGTTGGAAATAATACATGCACTAAAGAAATTGTGACCTTACCTAATCGAAAGACACTTCAAGGTAAAAACTGATCATGTAGTCTTAAAAAAAATTTCGAACGAAGACTATATTCAAAAGAACATCAAAATTGGGTCACAAATATGTTTAGTTATGTCTTTGAAATCATCTACAAAAAACAGAAGCTAAATGTTGTTGCAGATGGACTCTCAAGAAAGGATGTAGAGGTGGAAGCATTGCTTTGTGCCATTTATATTATCCAACCAAATTGGATAACCAAAGCAAGAGATGAATGGAAGAAGGATGAAGAAGTATGGAAAGTCATTCAAAAGTTGCAGCAAGATCCTAGTACATATGATACATTTAGTTGGAAAAATGATTCCTTATGGTACAAAGATCGCTTATATATTTGTAATAATTGCCAACTAAAACAAAATATTCTTTTGGAATTGCACACTTCTCCTTTAGGAGGACACTCACGATTTTTAAATACTTACCACAGGGTGAAGAAATAATTTTTTGGGATGGCCTTAAATGTGATATTCAAATGTTTGTGGTGGAATGTTTGGTTTTCCAGCAAAATAAAGTTGAGACAATTAAGACCTCGAGTCTTCTACAACCTTTATCCATTTCAAGACAACATTGGGAGGAGATTCCAATGGATTTTATCACAGGTTTACATAATTCTAAAGGAAAGAGTATCATCATTGTGGTAGTTGATAGACTTACCAAGCATTCACATGTTTTTTCATTATCTCATCTACTTAAATCAAGTACAGTTTCTACTGCATTTATGGAAACAGTTCAAAAGCTACATGTGAACACAAATATTATTGTAAGCGACAGAGATCCCATTTTTACTGGAATTTTTTGGATGAAATTATTTTCTTGTTTGGGTACTCAACTAGCTCATACTCATCTTATCATCCTTAACCTGATGGTCAAACTAAGATAGTGAATAAATTTTTGGAAGTATATCTTCATTGTTTTTTATCTGATAAGAAGACACAATGGGTTAAGTGGTTACCTCTCGCTGAATGGTGGTAAAAGACTTCGTTCCATACTGCAGCAAAAATGACCCCATTTATGGCACTTTATGGATATCATCCATCATCCATGACATCATTTTTAAGAGAAAATTATAAGGTTCAATCAGTGGAAGATCACATAGAGCATCAACAATAATTTCTCCAACCCTTAAAGGATAACCTAAATTTGACACAAAATCAAATGAAACAACAGGCTAATCAACATCGCAGCAAGAGATTTTTCTATGTAGGAGGCTGGATATTTGTACGGGTACAACCATACAAAAAAATTTCCCTCAAGAAACCTAATAAGGATAATTAATTATCGCCAAAGTACTATAGTCCTTACAAGGTGTTGCAAAAGATTGGTACTATGGCATACAAATTAGAGCTTCCTGCTTCTTCGTGAGAGTATATAATTTTCCATGTTTCATGCTTAAACAAGGTTATAGGTGACATACTTCTAGTTCAAACAATATTTCCATAACTTGACGAGGAAGGAAAAATCATATTGGAACCTGAACCAGTCACAGAAACAAGAACTTGAAAACTATGAAATCGATCAATTTCAGAGTATGTCATCAAGTGGAAGAACTTACCCACTAAAGATTCTACATGGGAGGATGATAATTTTCTAGATAAGCATTCAGAGCTACTCAAGTGTTGAGGACAACACTTTTTTGAAGGAGAGGGACGTGTTAGGTCCCTATATTACTACTATAGTCCCTTATTGTTGTTACTGTAACCCTCTTATTATTATTGTTGTACGCTAGTAACCCCAATATTGTTATTATTGTGCCCTTACATTATTATTGTTAGGTCGGATATGATTATATTGTGATGCCGTGGAATATTATATATAAAAGGAGGTTTTTAAATTTATATTGACGAAGAATTGTTCACTTATGTAATGTAAAGGAGGTTTCCCCCTCAAAGTGGCTTATTTCTAAGGTGTTGATCTCTCTTTTTTTATATTTTTGGAGTTGGTTTCATAACATTTAGTATGAGAGGCTTGGATTCTAGTGTTTCGCTACTCCAAACAGGTGATCATGGAATTTTCGCTATATTTTTTTTTCTATGAAGATTCATAAACTTCCAAAGTCCATGAAAATGCATCTTTATAGATATGGATAGGGAAGCCTTTATAGCTACCCAAACAGGGAAAACCTCTGCTTCTATTAGGGGAATTTTGAGGTCTAAAATGGGCCTCCTAAAAAAGATGTACAACCAAAATAAACTTTATAAGAACCAATAGGATTAAAGATTATGATGTCAACCATCGGGGATGATTCACCATTTTTTACGTAAAAGAGTAAAAATATTAAAAAGTAATAAAATAATAAAATTACTTTTTCAACTCGTATTTTCAACTTATCTCCAAAAGTTTTACTCAAATTTAGAGTGAGAGTACTCGTTGGATGAAAAATTTAATTCCTCATCCAAATATTACCCATGTTGCATACTTTATATGGACCCACATATGCGAAAAATGAGAAATACATGAAAAAACATGATTGCAATCACATTTTTCATGTATTTCTCATTTTTCGTGTAGCAGGGTCCATCGAAAGTATGCAACATGGGTACTCCTTCTATGGTCAATTCAATTTTTCATCCAATGAGTACTCTCGCTCGAAATTTGAGTAAAACATTTGGAAGATAAGTTGAAAATACGAATTGAAAAAGTAGTTTTTTCTTTTTTCCCTCTAAAATTTGATGATGTTATCAATTCTTACTTTATTATCTCCACTATTATTTTGAAATTTCCTTAGGAGGCCCATTGTACACCTCCAAATTCCCCTAATGTATCCCTAGAGAAGAAGAAGTAGAAGAGGAGGAAGAAGAAGAGGAAGAAGGGGCAGAAAACATAGAAGAAAAGGAAGAGATGGAAATTGAGACAGAAAGCATAGAGATAACAGAAAGAGAGCAAGAATAAGTTGAGGGAAAGGAGGAAGAAAATAATGAGAAAAAAGAAGATGTGGACCCTATTTTAAGCCATGAAACCTCCCCTCAAGACACAAGCATGTCACCTGACATCACAGACCAAAAGGTAGCTACCACTCTAACTACTTTGAGAACACCCGTCAAAACAAAAAGAAAGAGGCGGACACCTATGTACTTCAGAACTAAGAAGATTCAGAGGGTGAGACAGGGAAAACCAAAAACTCCCACCAAGATTCCTATCACCATTTAATAATCACCAAAGAAGGAGTAAGAAATCAGATTAGAGGAAGGAAGGGTATAAGAAGTCACTTCACCCATAAGGACCCCTATAACATATATCAGAGGAAATTCAGCCAAATTGGCAACCCAAAAGGCCTCATGCAACCACCACAGACCCTCAAAGGAGTGAATAGAGTGAAAAAAAATGAGAAGAAAGTATTCAGCAAGAAAAATAGAGTTTTATACAAGAAACTCTGTTTTTGCTATAGGAAACTCTAGAAAGCACAAATTTGGAGAAAAAAGCCTTGGTTGAAGAGGAAAAGTCAATCACAAAAGGGTAATAGGTTAAGGAAGATGAGGGAAAGACACAAGAGAGAAAACATGATGAAAAAGAGGGAGGAAAAGATAATAAATAAGAGGCCACCTCACCAAAATCAAATCCCAAAGTTCTTTCAATGGTGCAAAACCCTAGCCATAAACCCAATATCATCTCTTACTACATTGAGGGGGGTAGATTAATTACTCAAAAATTCACAATTCCTTTGTTGTATCAGTTGGAGGAAGAGAGGGCACACACTCATCATTGGATGAATCTTGCCACATATAAAGGAGTGCATGATATAGGGGTCATGGAAGGAAAGTAGTTGAGTTGGGGAATAATTTATCTGATGTGAGGCTCATAGAGTCCATTTTGAAGGAACAACTTCAGAAAGCATAGGAAGGGAATGTAGCACTACAAGAGCAGCTTCAAAAAAATGGTAAACAAGTGGCCATTATGGTAGATTTGTGCATGGAGTCCATTCAACATAGGTATCCTTCAGATTCATACGTAGTTTACCTTAAGGAGCAATGGCTCCTCTTTCAAATTAAAACTTTAGCCTACCATGTATCCTTACCTTTCCAAAATTGGAAACCGTATATTGATTTCTGCAATAAAGGTAGATGATGGATGACAAGGCGAAAATGACAGATTTTTATATGCATAACCTTTTGTCAACATATTTAAATATTTGGGACCCCAATCCTAGGATGGGGGATATGAAATTAATGGCTTTGGCATCATGGATTGTAAATTAGGACACACGAGCACAAGAGATGAGGAGGATTATGAGAAGAGAAAACATAAAACACTTACACATTAGGGTAGAACTATTTAGCCCTAGAGGAGTCATCAATAACCATCTGAATATTGAAAGGAATCCTGAACTAGCTGAAAGATACCTCCATACAAAATCTCAAGAAATAGCCCACTTTGATGATGTTTCTAGGCTATTGGGAGATGAGTGCATTATGGCTAGCCAAAGAAGATGGAACAACCTCCCTGACAACCTTAGAAATATGGAGTACCATCCACTAGAAATATTGAGGGGTGCCTTGAAGAGAGAAACATTGTACAAGAGGGCCATGCAGGCCAAAACGATTTAGTGGCTTGGTCTAAAGCTCAGTCCACCATTGCTGTTGGGGCTGAGTGATTGGAAGGACCAGGATGAGAAGAATAAAGAATGGAAGGAAGTACAAAAGAGCGATGAATTTTAGCCTATTGAAGGGACTCCCACACTTATTCCTTGGGAATTCAAATGGTCTATCAAAGCCTTAAAGGAAATGCAGAAGGAGGATATGTTTCTCAAAGGATGAGCAACCATTTAGTAGGGGGGTGATGATGAGCTCCATCATGAGGTACATTTGGAGGGGTTAATGGCCACCTTTTTTCCTTATTAATGTTATTTTTCTTCCATTTTAATTATTTTATGGTCTTATGATGCTAGTGTAGGTGGTGATTGCAGCTTAACACACTTTAAGTACCTAACATGAAATTAAATACAGGAAATCATGAAGATATGGAATTTTTGTAGAGATTTTTTCATAAAGACCAGGAGTAGACAACATGGCGAGATTATAGGGGGTTGTCCACCCTATAATCATCTACACTAAAATAAATGCATCTAATGAAAGAAATAAAATAGGATTAGAAATCGCCATCTATACTGAAATCAATGCATCTAGTGTAAGAAATATCCTTCCCTCTTTCCCCCCTCCATCTATATTTATATCTCCCTCCATCTCTCCTTTTTGTGTCTTTATCTCAGCCTCCCAAATGAAAATTCTCTCTCACTCCATTCCTATCAATATATTTGTCCCTCCCTCCTTGTCTCCACATATCTCTTCTTTCTCTTGACCTTCCATATATATCTCTATCTCCCTATGTCTCTCTATATCAAGCCCAAAACACACACTCTCTTTCTCCAATCTATCTATCTATCATTCCCTCATCCTCTCCCTTTCCCTCTTGCTATCCTCCCTCCCTCTCTCCTCATATTCCTTATAAATCCCCCCCCCTTCTCTCTCAACCTTTCACTCTATATGTCTTTATTCTTACCTCCCTCTCTCTCCCCCTCGATTTCCATCTCTCTTTCCCTACCTCTCTTCGCTCTCTCCCATCCTTTCTCTCCCACATCTCTCTCTCTATATCCTCCCCTTCCAAATTTGTTACTATATGTATCTCTCTCTCTCCTTCTATCCCCCATTCTCTCCATCTCTCCTTGTTTTTCTCTTTATCTCACCCTAAAACATACACACTCTACAATCATCTACACTAAAATCAATGTATCTAACGCAAGAAATCAAATAGGATTAGAAATCGACATCTATACTGAAATAAATGCATATAGTGTAAGAAATATTCTTCTCTCTTTCCCCTTCCATCTATATCTATATCTCCATTCATCTCTCCTTATTTGTTTATTTAACTCATCCTACCAAACAGAAATTCTCTCTCACTCCATTCCTATCAATCTCTTTGTCCCTCCCTCCTTGTCTCCATCTATCTCTTCTTTCTCTTCACCTTCCATATATATATATATATATATATATATATATATATATATCCCTCTGTCTCTCTATATCAAGCCCAAAATGTACTTTCTCTTTTTCCAATCTATTTATCTATCAGTCCCTCCTCCTCTCCCTCTCCCTCCTACTATCCTCTATCCCTCTCTCTTCATATTACTTATAAATCCCTCTCTCTCTCTCTCTCTCAACATTTCACTCTCTATGTACTTATTCTTACCTCCCTCTCCCCCCCATCAATATCCATTTGTTTTTCCCTACCTCTCTTCACTCTCTCCTCTCCTTTCTCTCCCACATCTCTCTCTCTATATCTTCAACTTCCAACTTTGTTACCATATGTCCCTCTATCTCTCCTTCTCTCCCCCATTCTCTCCGTATCTCCTCGTTTTTATCTTTATCTCACCCCAAAACATACACACTCTCTCTCCATATCTCCCATGTTACTCGCTCTCCCCCCCCTCCCCCCCCCTTAATCTATCTCTCCCCATCCAGCTCCATCTCTCTATCCCTCCCTCTCCCCCCCTTCAACTACATCTCTCTATCCCTCCCTCTCTCCTCCTCTCTTTCAATTCCCCTCTCTTTTCATTCCTCTCTCTCTGTTTCTCTTCTACCTCCCTGTCTCTTAACCCATCTCTCTCTCTCTCTTACCCCTACAATCCTCTATCTTCCCCCATCACTCTATTCCCCTGTGGAAATTCCTCTCTCTCCCTTTCTTTCCCACTTCACTATATCCTCTCTCTCTCTCTCTCTCTCTCTCTCTCCAATCCTCTCTCTTCACCCATCACTTTATATCTCTCTCCAACTATGTTACTATATTCATCTCTTTATCCTTCTCTCTCCTTCTCTCGCCCTTTTTCTCCATCACTCATATGTCTCTTTATCTCACCCCTGAACATATACACTCTCTCTCCATCTCTTCCTTGTCACTCCCCGTATTTCTCCACATGTATCATATGTCTTTGTTCTCCACCCCGCCCCCCCCACCCCCCACACACACATATAACGAATTTAATATTGTATTAATCTAAAGTTATTAAATTTAATAGTATTAATATTATAATATATTAATATGAATCTTATATTTAACAATAATATTAATATTAATATTAATATTTTAATAGGTTTAATCATGTTTTTTTTGTATGTTATTAATAATAATTTGGTTCATTGTATTTGGGCCATAGAATTCATATATAATTAGCTCTTGATTTCTAATCATATTTGATATATTTTTAGTTATTTCCCTTACCTCTTTATACCTCTTTTATATTTATGCCATAAGGTGTTATTATTTGAAAACAACTCCCCTAGCCACCACTGTGTCCATGTTTGAGCCATTGGATCAAATATTAGATGATTGAAATGTTTTAAGCCATTAGATGAAGTAAATATTTTTATATATGTTTTTTATAATATTAGTTTATTAAAAAAAAATATTGACATAATGTAATGAACATTTTAACTAGGTCAAAATACAATAAAAAATAAAAATAATAAAATAAAATAATGATAAAATATAAATACAACTCATGGTATTGGCCTAAATCAACCTTAACTCTTGATCTAAACTAATTATTTAATAAAATTATTTTTAAACGTGTATAACCATTATTCTTTTAAAATTTTACTTAATAAAATGTATCTAAATTTTCATACATCCAAATATACATAGTTTTTCTTGTTCTCTATTATTTTTGTTACAACTATTTTATTATTCCACAAATACATGGGTTATTTTTATATATTATTTATGTTACAAATACAACTGTTTTTATAATCCATGAGTATTATTTCTTAATATATAAAAAATTAAATTAATAATGAAATTTTTTAAAATATGTGATCTTTTTTAAATTTCCAAATTATTTGAGAGGACATGATTTATCTTGAGCAATAATGATAATGTTCATAATTCTCATTTCTTAAATAACACTAAATTTAACTTTAAAGGGGTCGGTAACAATTGTTTGTATCAAAGTCAATGATACAGAAGAAATGAGACATGGTGAAGAGAAGCTTCCGACCTTACAACAAGCCCTAAAAAGGCATAAGTTTGAATGTATGGAATCCATTATCCCTGATACACATGAGAAGTGCAATGAAAAATCTTGGAATTTGGAAAATGTCACAAACCTTATCTCATGTTCCATTGATTTAGATCTGAAGTATATGGAAGAAGAAAAGCAGGACAATGGATAATTATCAATAATGTATGATTCTTTAGAAGGAAATGACGTTGACAAGGCTATTGAGGACCAAATAGAAGAATTAAAAACATAAGAGGACTGTTCAGAAAATGGGTTACTCAAGGATTTCAGAATCCATATGAGCTACATTATCTCACTGATTCAAGCAAATGCTCAAAAAGAGACATACAATAGTGATATAGAAACAATTTATTCATAAAGAAGAGAAAGCTAGAATTATAACCCGAGATAGAGTTATGAGAACAGAAACATTCCAATTGTAAGGAGGAGTCAAATTTACATGAGTAGTAGTTCACATAACATAATTCTCCACCGGTTATTCTAGAGGAGAAAGTTCCTACTACCTTATCAATTGAAGAATGCCACATGAGAAAATCAGAAGAGATTGTCACTCTTCTCTTTTTTGTCTAGTACTCTCTTTACCTCTACCCTGAAATTCAATGAATCAAAAAATAATAGACAAAAGACACTTACCTATTGCAATTAGTTGAAAAAAAGGTCTCTAAAGGGTCACTTGGGGAGGAATCTATTTTTTAAAAGATCGGGAAAATAATTTCATTTCAAAACAAAAATGAATTATCACTAGGCAAGGGAGTCATTACATTTAAAATTTGTTCCTATTTTTGTCACTAGAAAATTTGATTGTTGCTTTTTATTTGATGAGAAAATAATTGATCTTTAAAAGGCACTAATTTCTTGAATTATGATCCTTAAAGAAGTCACTAGATTCCCTGATTATTAGCTCATTTTTTCTTCTTAATTTTGGGTCTTCATGATGTTTGTTATTCTGACTGAAGTGAAAAGTTCCAAAGAAGTGGAATATTGGCCATTCAAAAAGGAATTATGGAAATACGATTGTAGATAATTTATTAATATAAATTATATGAACTGAGATTAATTAATCATCCCCAAGGGTTAAAAAGGGCCCAAATGTCTCTTATCGATAAAATTGATGATTAAGATAACTCTATGCTCTGTGTTCAAATCACAGGTAAAGGTGGATTTAGCATACTTAAGCTTCTTAGTAGTCTCTTATGAAGTACAACATGTCATAGTGATAATTTTTTATTCCATTAAATAATTCTAGTTGTAGAGCAGAGTCAGAGTTATAGGAGTAGTATCATAGGAATTCAACATTGCGAATGTGATAGAAGCAAGTAATTCCATGGAAGGGTGAAATATGCACAACTTGGTCATAAAACCAAGTGCATCCTTCATGTAGAAAAAAAAATAAACATGCAGATTTCCTCATATACAGGTCTTGAGCACTTTGGCCAAAATGTCTCATCCATTATGAAAAAGCACATCTTACATGTAATTAATAACAAAGAATTTGTTCCACATCAATTAACCAATATGGATATTTTCATTTGAGGTCTAGTAAATATAATTCTCCACCCCTTAATCCTGGAGGATCAGTTGGAGCCAATAAAGTTCCTACTACCTCTTCTTTCTTATATGTTATTCTTTCCTATACCACAATCTCACGGTGTTTCCTTTGCAACATTTGGTGCAATTGCTAAATTGCTAGTTATTTATTTAGCATATCTTTTTTATAAATATAGTATTTGGCCCATGGTATTTCTCCATGGTATTAATAATAATATGTCCTATAGTATTTGGCTCATAGACTTCAGCTAATTAAAACCTCTTTTTGAGTTTTTGTAAATATAGAGGTTTATGAAGAATATATAAAAAGACGTTTTATTTATTTACCATACCTCTAGTTTATTTATATTTTGATTTATTTACCATAGCTACAGAAGAAGTATAAAAATAGGTTTTATTTTTAAGATCCATTTCAAAAGTGGTATAGTTCACAAAATAGTTAATTAAAATCCTTTATCACTCTAAACTAAAATGGTTAGCATTAATAATCATTATAATTATAATTTTTTTAATAATAAATAATTGTTTTCTTAATAATCATTTTTTAAATTAATAATAATTTTATTTTTTAATGATTTTTATTATTAATATTTTTTTTTAATTATAGTTATCGATACTTGTTTTCATTTTCATTGGAGTAGATATATATTTAAAAATAATATGGATGTTTTTAAAAGTATTGTGTTTTAATGGTGGTTGTTGTCATTGTCAACATTGATTTTGACGTAGTTATCCTTTAAAAAATTTATATGGGTCTCGTTATTGTGCAAATAGGAGCGTTCTCCGTGTAGTGAGATGTTTAATTTCTTTTGTGTTGGTAGAATTGGCACATACTTTTTTCTAAATAAAAAAATGTTATTTATAATTAAAAATAATTAAGAAAGAATAGACATGTTGATTTTGGAATAGGGTTTATAGAAAGCATATTTAATAGTCAAATATAAAGGAGATGTATATTCTTTTTGTGCTTAACTTAATATCACTTACAAAGAAAACAAAAAAATATATTTTTATTTTAGAATAAGATTTTAAAAAAATTAATTTAATTATCAATAATTATTAATTATTAGATATGGTAGAGATTTAACTTCCATAGAATATTTTAGAATGTTCATAGTATTATACATAAATGAAAGGTTAAAATATATCACCAAAGTAGTTATGTGTTTTTTATTTTTATTTTTCCTTTTGAGTAAATTGATTAATTAAAAAAAAATGTCAAATGAAATAAATCTTATATGATGTAATTTGTGGTTTTTTGGGTATGGGGTATTGATAGGTCATGGTATTGGCAGCTAGTATTATAACAAAGACTATTCACAGATTGAAAATATTTATGGTAAAGGGAGAATAAATTTATATGACTAATAATCTTGGTCCATGTGTTTTTAAATTTATATATATTTAATTTATATATTAAATTTTTCAGAAATAAAATAATAATAACAATAAAGTATAAATTAGTTAGTATTGATGGTTAATGCACATGGTTTATTATTGATATTACAATCCAATATAAAAAACATATGATAAAATTATTGCACTCTCACTCTTGTCATCAATAAAATATCAAATTCAAAGAGCAATAAAATAAGTAAAAAATAAATAAATAACTAACTTGTATTTTCAAATATTCTGTAATGATAAAGCTACATAGTTTTTATACTTATGCAACACACACACACACACACACACACACACACACACACACACACACACACACACACACACACACACACACACACACATATATATATATATATAATATTTTAGTGGTTTAAGAGAAGAAGTAATTGAAAGCCAAATGTTTTTTTTTAATAAAAGTAATAATAAGTATATATGTAATTCATTCAATTATTAATATAATATTAATGTACAACATTTAAAAAATAGTATTTATAATAATTAATGAAATTTATATTCACCGTATAGAGTTAACTAATATTGAAATGTACTTAAATATATTTTAATACGAAAAAAATTTATTGTGAATAAAGTCATCAATAAAATATTACAATGTCTATTTTAGGTAAAATATTTCAATCTTGATTATGTATATATCATATATGGTTTAAAAAAAATGATAAAATTAAATTCAAATGGTTAAAATATTTCAATTATTCTTACTATTTTACAATTTAGACATTTTTTAGCCATATTTTTTAATGATTTTTTCTAAAATTTAACAAATAATAATTAGAGTTATAAATTTAAGTTGTGTAGGATACAATCCAAGTTTCCAATAAAATTTTCAAACAATTCAATCCATTTATACATTAAAAAAATACAATTAAAGCAATAATATATACTAGCATTTTGACATAAGGGTGAAAAAGAATGCTGAAGAGAGAGACTTGTGTTCCACCCTTGTGGCTCCTCGACACACCTGCTAATGGAAATGCAAACCTGGTAACGATGCTAGTAATGCCCATGGTAAGGTCCAGCATGATAAGGTCAATCAATGGCGAAGTCATGTGAAGGCTTGTTGATATGAAGCCGTATGGAGGTTCGTGTTGATATGAAGCCATATAGAAGTTCCACGCAATACATGTTAAATTTGAATAGCCGAGAGGACCAAGAAATTGGAGTTTACTGATTCAATTTGCTTGCAGTGACTAGTGTCACTAGGTAAAACTTCACAACAGAAAAAGTGAAAAATTAAGATAAATATAATTCCAAATTTGATACAAATTTCTCGAAATCTGCGTATCCGAAATTTGCAGTTGTAGATATCAATTCCTTGGAATTAATAGTTAAATTTTCCAAATAGAGTGGAATTGAACATTGCAAAAGTGAAAAGAAAGAGAGGGGATAAAACTAGATTCAAAATTATGAAAAATAGTTATGCATATAGAAAGTTAATGAATCAACCTTGCGCTGGTTTCTGCTGGGACTGGAGCTGGGAAACAAATGTGGGATCCCTGAGACCGTCCCAGTAGGCATTAAAGATCCCATAAGTCTCTTCAAAACCAGGCTACCCATTACAAATATAGTAACTCCCATATATAGTCCAGAGCGCCCAATCGTAATCGCCTGCAGCAAGAAAAGCAAGGAAGCAGTTAATGAATTTGTTATCGCCCACATTTGTTCCTCGCTCATCAATTCCAAACTTTCTGACGAACAATGGTGCCAGAGGAGATAAGGTCTTTGTAACAAACGCTGTATGGTAGTTTACCCGGGCTGTCACAGTTTGGCAGAGCGTGTTGGCCGGTTTTTGCTCCCAGGAATTCCCGTCTGTAAACGAATACCAGTGCATCTCATACACAATTTTGTTTGTGAATGACAGACTTACCGTCTTCATCGCCAAGAATTCAGGATCGGCATCGTAATTGAGCCCCGACATAATTGTTGGAATATAATTTCCAACTGCTCGGATCAGTTAGCAGGCGGCAGCTCGATGAACAGGTACAACAGCGCACAGGTTTGATGTGTGATCTCGGATTCGACAAGCGATCAATGGTTAGCAGGAGTGAGAATAACTCGGCAGTTAATGGGAGCAGAACCCCCGCAGTTGACTAGCCAAGGGCACGTTGACCCAAAATCAACGGTTGGTATTTGGTGTGGGGCCTTACCCCAACCGTACTAAGCTGGCGGAAGGCAACCCCCGCAACCACCAGGGATGGTGTCTCCGCCCACGCACCACTGCACACCACCATCGCACCACCACCACTGCCAGCATGCAAATTCACCATAAATGAATTTTTAAACGGTGCCGACATAATTTATGATGCCATAAATTTTTTTTTTCAAGCGGTGATTTTTTGTCAATAAATGACATTAACTAAGTTTGAGATATTTTGTTTATATATAGAACATCGTTGTAATTTTTTTTACAATAGTGCTTTGATTAAAAGGAGACAGTGAGAGATATTAAAAAAAACACAGAAACAAAATTGTGTTTTATGCACAATAGTGCAACTGTTTTTTTTTAAAGGACAGAGCAGAATTAAAATACACAGCAGTGTATGTTTATTTTTAAAACAGTGAGTTGTTTTCTTAATAAACAGAGACAGTGAATGAAAATTCACAACAGAGTTTTTTTTTAATAGAGAGACAGAGTGTTGTATGTTTGAAAAACAGTGAAGATTTTGTGCACTGTGATAGCAGCAGTCACTATTGTAATTCCCTTTGAGAGAGGAAGAACCTGTAACAGATTTTTATGGAATAAATATTTGTTTTATTGAGTTGAAACTCTATTTTATGAGAGTGAAATTTATTTCTCTTTGTTAAAAGAGGGGAAGTTTAATTTCTCCATTATCAATTCTGGAATTTTTCAATATTCCAACATGGTATCGGAGCTAGTTCAAGCTATTTGAAGGTCAAATAAGCTGAAGGAAAGGAATTCTTGATTGCAGAAGCTTCTCCAGCAGTGTGAAGACTCAAACAAGAAGAATCCAAAGATATTTCTCTATACATTTTTGTGTTACTGTTGCAGTACAGTTAGTTAATTTTAAACACACAGTCAAGTGTTTTTGAATCATAGTTAAGAGTGCAGAATGGCTGGAGCCAACACTAGTATGGGTATGGGAAATATCCATCTCCCACAATTTAATGGGAAAAATTATGACTACTGGTCAATAAATATGAGGGCATTATTTGTCTCCCAAGACTTATGGGAATTTGTTCAGGATGGCTTTGAAGAGCCAGCAAATGAAGCAGAGTTTTATGTTTTAACTCAAGCAGGAAGAGAACAGTTGAAGAGCAATAAGAAGAAATATGCCAAAGCTCTTTTATTCTTGTATCAAGCAGTGCATGAGAGTGTGTTTCCAAGGATAGTAGCAGCTAAGAGATCCAAAGAAGCATGGGAAACTCTCAAGACAGCTTATCAGGGTATGGAGAAGGTGAAGACATCAAAACTTCAGTTGCTGAGGAGAGACTTTGAGACTCTCTGTATGAAAGAGTCAGACACTATTGACTCATTCTTCACTCATGTGATTGGAATGGTCAAACAAATAAGATCTCATGGAGAGACTCTTGAAGATAAGAATATTGTGGAAAAACTCTTAAGAAGTTTACCTTCAAGATTTGATGTGATTGTCACCATCATAAAAGAGACTAAGGATCTCACAAAGTTTTCAGTGGATGAGCTACATGCATCATTGATGACTCATGAAAAAAGATTGGGTAGGAGTGAAAACGCATCTCTAGAACATGCTTTTAAGACCTAGATGTCTTTTGGAAGAGGAAGAGGGCAAGGCAGAAGAAAAAAAAGAGGAAGAGGCAGAATCTAGAACAGAGGTGGAAGGAACAACCCTTCACATTCACATGGAAGGTGCAACAGTCAAGATCATAGCCACGGCCAAGGCAACAGCCAGTAGAGTGGTCAATAGAATGCTCAAGGATAGAGGTATGATAAATCCAATGTCCAATGTTACAATTGTAAAAAATATGGTCATTATGCTAATGAATGTAGAACGAAGAAGCAAGATATGAGAAGTAGAACTAGTGCAAATTTCACTAGAGAAAATAGCAGCCAAAACAATTTGTTTTTAACTTGTAATATGGCTGAAGAAAAGAATGAAGACTTATGGTTTCTAGACTCTGGTTGTAGTAACCATATGACAGGAAACATAGCCATGTTTTCTATGTTAGATGAGAGTGTGCAGTCACAAGTCACACTAGGAACTGATAGCAAAGTTTCTGTTATGGGAAAAGGAGATGTAAATGTTCTAACAAGATTAGGTGCAAAGAAATCCATAGCAGATGTTTATTATGTTCCAAGAATGAAGTGTAACCTCTTAAGCATTGGAAAACTTGTCCATAAGGGGTATAATGTTTTCTTTGAGGATGATGTTTGTATCATCATGGACAAACCACCCACCAACAATGTATTGCTGAGGTAAAGATGACAAGGAACAGGATGTTTCCTCTCACGATGAGAGTAGACTTGAAGAATGGTGAAGAGAAAGCAGTAGTGGCACAAGAGACTTTCCAAAGCGAACCAACATATGATAATTGGTTATGGCACTTGAGATTTGGACATCTCAACTTTGGAGGTCTTAATTTGTTCAACAGAAAAGGAATGGTAAGTGGTTTACCATTGATAGAGAAACTGGACAGCCTTTGTGAAGGTTGTATCTTGGGGAAACAACACAGAGAAAGTTTTCCTTCCGGGAAAATCATAAGGGCAAAAGCACCCTTAGAGATTGTCCACTCAGATGTGTGTGGACCGATGCAAACTCCATCACTTGCTAACAGCCACTATATCTTAACATTTATAGATGACTTTACAAGAAAAACTTGGGTTTACTTTTTGAAAATCAAAAGTGAAGTGTTTGAAAAAGTTTGCAATTTCAAAGCACTTGTTGAGAAACAAAGTGGGCTGCACATCCAAGGCATACAGTTATATAATCCATCCACCAAGAAGTTTATTATGAGCAGGGATGTTCAGTTCATTGAAGAGAAAGCTTGGGATGGAAGCATAAAGAAAACAGTGAATCTTAAACACTGTTTATCTCATGATGAAAATGATGATGAGTTGGCTGAAATACATCCCCAAACAGCAACACCAACACAAGAGTAGGAGATCACACCCTTGAGGAGAAATGAAAGTGCTTCTCCAAGCACACCACAAGGAGGAAATTCAAGTTCTTCTTCAAACATTTGTACACCTACTGAAAGAGGTAAGAAATTCAGAAGATTGAAAGATATTTATGAACAAGAATTAGCTAATGAAGGTATCAATTCTTTGTTTGCTTTATATTTTCATGTTGATGATCCTGTTCATTTCAAAGAAGCTATTAAGGATAGGAAATGGATAGAAGCTATGGATGAGGAAATAAATTCCATAGAGAGGAACAAAACTTGGGATTTGGTTGAACTCCCAAAAGGTAAAGATGTCATTGGTGTTAAATGGGTCTACAAGACCAAGAGTAATGCTGAAGGAAAAATAGAGAGACACAAGGAAAGACTTGTTGTCAAAGGTTATAAGCAGAAGCATGGGATAGATTATGAGGAAACTTTTGCATCGGTTGCAAGAATGGAAACCGTGAGAGCAGTGCTGTCTATAGCAGCAAAAAACAAGTGGAAAGTTTACCAAATGGACGTGAAGTCAGCATTCCTAAATGGAGTGTTAATGGAAGAGGTTTACATTGAACAACCTCTCGGTTATGAAAAGAAAGGCCAAGAGCACAAAGTATGCAAGTTGAAGAAATCTCTTTATGGGCTAAAGCAAGCGCCAAGAGCGTGGTACAGTAGGATAGAATCCTATCTACTGGAAAATGGATTTGAAAAGTGTGAGGGAGAACCCACCCTCTACATCAAAGAAAAAGATAAAAAAATCTTGATTGTAGTCTTCTATGTTGATGATGTTATTTTTACAGGTAATGATGATTATCTTATTGAAAATTTTAAAACAGTCATGAAATAAGAATTTGAAATGACTGATATGGGTTTGTTGAGATACTTCTTGGGAATAGAAGCAGAACAAGATGAAAATGGGATTTTCATCTCACAGGAAAAGTATGTTAATGAAGTGCTTGAAAGATTTAACATGCAGGAGAGAAAAGCAGCAATCACTCCCACAGTGATGGGATTAAAACTCAGCAGAGAGGAAAGCAGCAAGGATTTTTAACCTAGTTTATACAAGAGCATAGTTGGCAGCCTCATGTATTTGACTGCAACTACGCCGGACATAATGCATGCTGTTAGTTTGATTTCCAGATTCATGGAAAAACCAAAGGATGCACATTGTCAAGTAGCAAAAAGAATTTTGAGGTATGTTAAAGGTACTAAAAGGTTTGGTATTTTTTATACTACTTCAAAATGTTCAGATTTAGTTGGATACACTGACAGTGATTCGGCTGGAAGTGTAGATGATTGGAAGAGCACTTCCGGTTATGTTTCTCACATCATGGGCTTCTAAGAAACAACCCATTGTAGCATTGTCTACAGCAGAAGCAGAATATGTGGCAGCTACAGCAGCAGCGTGTTAAGCAGTTTGGATGAGAAAAATGTTGAGAAGTTTACGTCAAGAACAGGTAAAAGGGACAGTGATATTTTGTGACAATAGTTCAGCTATTGCATTGTCTAAAAATTCTATTTTTCATAAGAGGAAAAAACACATTGACACCAAGTTTCACTTCATACGTGAATTGGTTACCAATGGAGAAATCATTTTGCAGCATTTTAGAACAGAGGATCAATTTGCATATATCCTCACAAAACCACTTGCGCAGAAAAGATTTGAACATTTCAGAAAATGCTTGGGTATGCAGGAAAACCCAGCAGTTGAAATTAAGGGGGAGTGTTGGAATGTAATTTCCAATTGCTCGGATCAGTTAGCAGGCGGCAGCTCGATGAACAGGTACAACAACGCACAGGTTTGATGTGTGATCTCCAATTCAACAAGAGATCGATAGTTAGCGGGAGTGAGAATAGCTCGGCAGTTAACGGGAGAAGAACCCCCGCAGTTGACCAGCCAAGGGCACGTTGACCCAAAATCAACATTTGGTATTTGGTGCGGGGCCTTACCCCAACCGTACTGAGCCGGCAGAAGGTAGCCCCTGCAACCACCAGGGATGGTGTCTCCGCCCACGCACCACCGCACACCACCATCGCACCACCACCATTGCCACCATGCAAATTCACCATAAATGAATTTTTAAATGGTGGCGACATAATTTATGATGCCATAAATGTTTTTTTTTCAAGCGGTAATTTTTTGTCAATAAATGACATTAAATGAGTTTGAGATAATTCGTTTATATATAGAATATCGTTGTCATTTTTTTTACAGCAGTGTTTTGATTAAAAGGAGACAGTGAGAGATATTAAAAAAAACACAGAAACATAATTGTGTTTTATGCACAACAGTGCAATTGTTTTTTTTTAAAGGACAGAGCAGAATTAAAATACACAGCAGTGTATGTTTATTTTTAAAACAGTGAGTTGTTTTCTTAATAAACAGAGACAGTGAATGAAAATTCACAACAGAGTTTTTTTTTTAATAGAGAGACAAAGTGTTGTATGTTTGAAAAACAGTGAAGATTTTGTGCACTGTGACAGCAGCAGTCACTATTGTAATTCCCTCTGAGAGAGGAAGAACTTGTAATAGATTTTTATGGAATAAATATTTGTTTTATTGAGTTGAAACTCTGTTTTCTGAGAGTGAAATTTATTTTTCTGTGTTAAAAGAGGGGAAGTTTAATTTCTCCATTATCAATTCTAGAATTTTTCAATATTCCAACAATAATGACCATCACTTGGGGATTGGCATCGTGGACGACTTGAGCTCCAGCCTGCTGCATGTATTTGTACTAGTCCGTCTGATTTGACCTCTTGCCTCTCAGTTTGCTGCACAGACTCATTCCCACGACCGTTGTTGTGCCCTTGAAAGTGGCAGCCATGGCGGAGAGCCCCTGGATCAAAATCCGCGTCTCTGAAGAATCCATTCCCATCGTTGAGGCCATAGCACCAACCAGGTCTATTGATGTGGTTATCGAGTATAACCATCACCCTGGCCTCTAGCCCCGCGCCAATTCGCTTATAGGCGTCCATCAGCGTCAGGTCTAGAAACTCCGAGTTTTCGACAGACATTGTGGCCACTGCATCGATTAGAATCAACAAATTGAGGGAAGTTCGAACCATAAGGTTTCGATTCATGGGGTTAGTGACCATGAAGGTGGCCCATGTCAGGCACATGTAGTTGAATCCCTGAGCAGTGTCATGAGGTAAAACCCCACAACGACGTAATTAAACATATATTAAGCAACCCGCTAGCCACGTCAACAAGCAACAAGTCTCGCGGTGATTGGTGGTTGTGGACACTGTTCAGATTCTGTCAGTAATAGCGAATATGAATAGTGTCCCGAACTCAAACTCCCATAATAAAACGCCTTCGACATAACTATATAAACAAACTCTAATAAAATGCATTCGGCGTAACTATATAAACAAACTCAAATATATCACTATGTTAGATATATGTTATATTTAAAATAGGCAATAGTGAGTAATGTGTTCGAGAGTTCATTACATGACAGGGGTTTGTTGGCTTTGGACTTTGACTTGGTGTTTAGATTTAACCGTGCCAACTAGTTTACAAGATTAATGTTTAGGCAGCAAATACTTTATACATTAATGTTTACGCAGCAACTACATTATACAAGGTTTTATTCTTATTTATTTATTTTAAGAACATATATATTTACACATCATTTTCACTCACACTGGGCCATAAAATACAGTTTAAACCTGTCACATCGACAAGAAAAATTAATCATAATATTAAAATATTTTTTAATATTTCATATATATAAATATAATTGTCATTTATAAAAAATTTAATTTTTAATTTCAAATTAACTATAATTATATATATATAATTATTATTGAAAACCTGAGTTCTAATTTTATTGATTTAGGTATTTTTTTTATTGATGTTGAAGTTTTTTTTGTTTCCTTAAAATAATAATTAAAAAAATTATAATTTTTTCAAAAATAATACAGTTTAGAAAGTAATAAGTATTTATCCCTTATAAATAACTTGCTAAGCAAAAATTTGATACAATTGTTAATGTAGGGCTAACCAATAATTCTCATGAAGTCAAAAATAAATATGCTATGCATCTTAAATTAGTCTTTTATATTAGCTAATATAATTATATCTAAAGTAATTAGAGATTAAAAAACAAATGTGAATAAGATTTTTCATATGTGATATCAATTTCATATATATGTATATATACAAAAAAAATTCTAAAAGAAAATATTTTAATATTGTATAGAATAAAATATCCAATGTAGATTGTGATTAAATTTTTTTAATATGAATTAATATTGATTTATACTTAAAAATATATTAGAAACAAAAAAAAATATTGTGAGCTATAAAATGACTCAATGTATTGTTATGTAATTTCTTTAATGTTAAAAATTACAATTTAAACAATAAAGAAATACACATTATTTTTTGCACTCTAAAATAAGTTGGCACCTTAAAAATTTTTATGGTGTTTAAATAATGTATTTTTTATTTAAATAATATATTTTCAGTTTTTTATATTTACTAGATTCTCTTTCATTTAAAAAAACAAAAAATGTCTACTAAGACAACTGGCTCTGGATTTGCCACACATGAAAAGCGTTATCATGTTAACAAGCCTTTTCCACATGCTTGCGAGGTTAGGTTTCCAATTCTCTTTATCCATTTTTCTGATGTTGAATCTTTTTCTGAGAAATAGGGATAAAGTCATTTCATTTCATGATCGACATGGAGATTAAAACATTAATACATTTTTTTTAGAATATAAGCTTCTATGATGTATCATATAAACTATAAAATCTCTTTTGGTAATAATCACATGAAACAGAACATTGTCGACGCGTTTCGAACCAACTAAGTGATCCTTTCATATAAATTATAAAATCTCTTTGGTAATAATCACATGCAACAAAACATTAGGTGATATGATCTCTCACTTAGTCCTGATGATGAATCACATTATGTCACAACTACATGCTAAACAACATTACCACAGTAAAAAAAAATATTTTATTTTGTCCTTACCAAAAATATTTACATATACATGAAAGTTTAAGGTTGGACTTTAAATCCTCAGCACTTATCATAACCATGTTATTATGTTACCTACGACTGCCCCTTGAAAGTGAAAATGTTAAATATATCAGTCTCATTAAAATTCCACTGGGCAGCTTGGTATCTACAACTGTATAATTATGCAACTTATACGGATGATAAACTATGCGTGAAACCCAGGTCATTTATATACCTCGGATATGGTGCGTTCCACTTGGCATGAGATATTTAATTCTGCAGTGTTGGATGTCAACTTCGCTTGGGAAATTTGAACTGTGCATTTACGTTTAAGGGACAAGTGCCATAATTATCTTTGGGTTTTGCCGGGATTTGTTACGGGGTCTATCTGATACTATTGACTCGGAACTAATTTCTGGGCGAGAGCTCCAGATCGGCCTCCCTGTCACCGAAACCCTTTGGTAACTCCATCCCTGTTTCTCTTAAATCTGCCTGCTGTGTTTTTGCTTGGCCCTCATTGTGGGACAAATCTCCTGACCAAGGCTGAATATGTTTCTGCAGCTAGTTGAAAGAGGTTCCACCATTTTATTCTTCAAAAATGGGTCTCGTGAGCGTGCCCAGTTGCCAGGATTTTTGCATCGTTACCCTGTTGTAAAGTTTACAGGCGTAACTTCTTAGGTAAGGCCGGACTGTGCCTTTGATTTTTTTGTTATCCATTTTTGTTCCGTCGCTTGGCTTTGTTGTAAGGGTATACTCGTGAAAAAGTTTGGTAGTTCTCGGAGACGTTTTTATTATCTCTGCTGCCTAGTAAAAAGACATGGTAATCGCCCATTCTAAGAGGCTTAACACATTATTTTATTTAACATTCATAGGCAATGGAAAGGGAGCCTCCTTGGTTCTCAGGTACATACCCTAGCTGAGCTTTTCATTCTATAAGGGTTTTTAGCTTTTATGTTTTGGGAAGAATCCACAATACTTACTCTTGATGTTTGGTTTTCGTTCCTTGCAGGTTTGTGGCAACCATTATAGTTAGTTTTCGACCTCATGCACATGGCCATGACTTATTTTCTTTCCATATCTTGGTAACACAGGTACCCCGCTCTCCAATGGGAGTTGAAATCTTTGGTTCCACTCTCGCATTTTCCAAATTTCTATCACTGGACAAATTTACTTTTGGTTTTTCTCTGATAGTGAGATTAAAAGAAAGAATCATCAAACTCTGTAATGATTAATTCTCTTCGTGATCCATTCACCTTGCAGACTATTATGAGATTTATTTGAAGGGTTAATCCCTTGGGTTTTTCCCAAATTTTTAAAGAGAAGAGAGGGTTTTTCTTACTGTACTATTAACATTGTTTTTTTTAAGTACATTTCTACTTGGCTTGCAGAGTTGAAAGTAATGTAATTCTATCTTGATTTTTTTTTTGACTTACGATTGTACTCTTTCCAATTTGGGAAAGTTTAATTTTCTTGGCAATGGTATAATCAGTGGAAGTTTATTATCCGCATGAATGAAAACCTAGTCTACATACTCGGAATTTAGATTTACTCGCTTATCTCTGGTATTTATTTTTGTTTCATTCCTCTGTACAGAGTTGCATGCGGTACTTAATTTCCACCATAGCATTCTTCCTCTGTTTTATTGGTCTTCATAGCTTATTTAAATTGGTGATCGGACCCCCGTTGCGTAAGTCCGTGTAGATCTTCCCCCTTCTATATAGAACAGTTTGTCCGGGGAGAGGGTTTCACCCCAACCTTGGGCTCCAAGGTCAAATTTCCTATTTCAACGATAGCATGTAAAACGAAAACAGAAGATATATTCTATAGATAAGCACCCTTAACAGATGATGCAATGTATAATTTATATAAATGAATTATTGTTATAGTTTATCCTTCGTTTTTCCTATTTCGGTTTCAATCATGTTATGTTTGCATAAGATATATTAGAAGGCTATTTATTTTCTTTGTACCGAAAAAATTTTCACTGCAAACCTTCTTAAGGTTTAATACATTTTCTACAGTCTAAACATTAAACTGTACTTTTTAACAGTTACTCATTTGTTTTTCTTTGCATCAAATTATATCCACTTTTCTTTTATTTTAGTATGATGGTTTTCCAATTTGTACCATAAATTGAAATTAGCAATCTATATAGTCAAATCGTTCATATTTAATACAAATAACACAGCTTACCAAGAAAATTTGATACTTATCTGGAGATTATATTTCTCAAGCTGTGGTCCTCCCAACCTTCAGGAGAGGTTATTACATCCTCCATTTGCCCCCTAGCTCCAGAATCTGGACGGTGCCCCAGGTTAACAATGGATTGTCTCACTCTCTGCTTTGACCTCTAGATGGCCAATCTAGTCAAAATCAGAGGAAAAAATTGGTTTTACAAGGGTTGCAGTGAGTTATTTTCAACTGATCCCAAAACAGCTCTAGAAAATACTCCCCTTTACCATTTTACAAAGAACCCCTACTCCTCCCCTGGGATTCAACTTTATCCTCAGAGGAGTAGGTAACTATCTTTCCAACTATCCCCAACCACCTCATATTCTTTGAAACATTTCTTTACCATCATCTTTATGTATATTTCATATTAAAAGATTTCTCCTTTAATTTTATTAACTGCTTCTTAATTAATAAATCAACAACTAAAATAGTTTTGCTAAATTAACAGTAATTATTTAAGTTTTTCTTGCCAGATAAAATAAACTAAACAAATTGTCTTTTTCTAGTTAACACTAGTTAATTTTAATGAAGCTGTCACAACTTTCCCCCCTGGAAGTAACACCGTCCTTGGTGTTTCAGCCCAACTCTGTAAAGAGCTCTAGGTAAGCTTCCCGCATAAACTTCTCATCTTCCCAAGTAGCTTCTTTCGGTCTGAATTGCTTCCATTGCACTTTTACCTGGATGACTACTCATTTGCGGAGTTCGATTTCTCTTCAGTAAAGTATGCGTTGCGGTTCAAACAGAAACTCTCCATCCGATTCTACCTGAAAAAAAAAATGTTTTCAAGTCAGTACTCATCAATTCTATTCAGAACTTCAAGTTAGGATTTTATCTCTATCCTCCCTAAATATTTTTCTAATGAATTACATGTTTTTCATCATGAACATATCGCTTCAGTAAGGACACATGGAATACGTTCTGAACTTGAATGTGGCTGGGTAAGGCCAACCGATAAGTCACTGGTCCTACCCTTTCCAGTACTTGGAAAGGTCCACAGTATCTGGGAGATAATTTAGCACAAGAGGTCCACCCCAGGGTACTCCTCTTGGGTTTAATTCTTACGTAAACATGATCTCCTACTACGAACTCACGATAAGACCTTTTCTTATCTGCATAAATCTTTTGCCGGTCTTGAGTAGCCTTTAGGTTCTACCTTATTCTTTTTACTTCAGCTTCCATTTCTGCTAACATCTCAGGTTCCAACAATAACTTTGTCTCAGGACTGCTCCAATTTATAGGTGTATGACATTTCCTACCATATAATGCCTAGAAGGGACTCATTTTTAGGGATTCTTGATACTTGTTGTTATAAGCAAACTCAACTAGGTGCAAATAATCCTCCCACTTGGTTGGATGCTGCATCACATACATGCACAGCATGTCTTCCAGTACTTGGTTTACCTGCTCCATTTGCCCATCAGTCTTAGGGTGATAGTCGGTGCTAAAATGTATTTGTGTTCCTAGACCAGAAAACAAGGCTTTCCAGAATGCAGATGTGAACTTAACATCTCGGTCTGAAATCACAGTCTTAGGTATGCCATGCAACCTAAAGATTTCCTTCATAAATATATCAGCAATTTCTATTGTCTTGTATGTAGATTGTATAGGTATGAAATGTGCAAATTTGCTTAATCTATCTACCACTACCATGATGGAGTCAAGCTGTATTTTTGTTCATGGTAAACCCGTGATGAAATCTAGGGAGATAACCTCCCACTTCCACTTAGGTATAGGTATGGGCTGCATTAATCCTGCAGGATGTTGGTGCTCCACCTTTACTTGTTGGCATTCCAAACATTTGCTTAAATATTCGTCTATATCTTTACGCATGCTCGGCCAATGATATACCTTTCTTATTGCAGTAAGCATTTTCTGATATCCCAGATGATCAACGTATTTGATGCGATGGAATTCATTCAATATTAACTCTTTCATATTTATATGATTAGGCACATATATTCTTCCTCGGAAAGTCAACACCTGATCCTCATTTTTTCCATACTTAGATGTCTTGCCTTGCTTCCCATCTTCCTCAATTTTTTTCCATAGGAATTTGTATTCCAGATCTTTCTGTGCCTCTTCCTTTAATTGTTCCAAGAATTGGCTTTCTAACTGATTATAATATAATGCATAAATTCCATGTATTTTTCTACTCAACGCATCATCTACTCGATTTTCCTTTCCCTTCACGTGTTGTATATCCATATAAAATTCACTTATAAAATCATTCCATCGTGCTTGTCTAGAATTTAAATCTGCTTTCTTAAAATAATTAGTTAAGCTGCTATGGTCTGTTTTAAGTACAAACCTCTTACCCATCAGGTAATGTCTCCATACCCAGAAAGCATGTACCACTTCTGTTAGCTCCAAATCATAAGCAGAATATTTCTGTTCATGGTCCTTTAGTTTTCTAGACTCATATGCCACCAGTTTTCCTTCCTGGGTCAATATGGCTCTAACACCCTCTTTACCTACATCAGTACAAACCTCATAATCTCTATCAGGGTCTGCTACCCTCAAAACCGATGTTGTAGTCAAGAGTTGCTTCAGATTTTCAAAGATGCTATGACACTCATTTTTCCATTTGAAAAGCTTTCCCTTCTTCTGCAAAGATGTAATAGGGAAAGCAATTTTAGAAAATCCTTCTATAAATCTTCTATAATACCCTGTTAATCCCATAAATGATCTAATATTAGCCACATTCTGGGGTACTCACCATTCCATGATAGTTTTGATATTTTTTGGATCAACGACAATTCCCTCAACTAAGATAACATGTCCTAGATATTGGATTTCTATTTTAAAGAAGTCACATTTAATGAAATTGGCATAAAGCTGATGCTTTCTTAACATCTCCAAAACTATCCTCAAATTATCTTTATGTTCCTCCTCGCTTTTAGAATATATCAATATGTCATCTATGAAAATAAATACAAAGTTATCCAAAAATTGATGAAATATGCCACGCATCAACCTCATAAAGGTTGTTGGTGCATTCATCAATCCGAAGGGTAGCACCATGAATTCATTGTGTCCATAACGAGTACGAAATGTTGTCTTACCAATATCTTCATCTTTAATCTGAATCTGATGATATCCATATCTTAAGTCTATCTTAGAGAACACCTTAGCCCCTCTTACTTGATCGAACAAGTCATCGATTCTTGGTAAGGGGTATTTATTCTTGACAATTAGCTTATTAAGCTGCCTGTAATCCATGCACATATGTAAGGTTCCATCTTTATTTTTAACAAATAGGACTGGTTCTCCCCATGGGGACACACTTCGACGGATATAACCTTTGTCCAGTAGTTCTTGTAGCTACATTTTCAGTTCAGTTAGTTCTGGCACGCTCATTCTGTAAGGAGCTCTCGACACCGAGGAGGCTCCTGGCAACAATTCTATGGTGAAGTCAATATCCCTTTTAGGTGGCAAACCAGGAATTTTTTCTGGAAAAACATCTAGAAATTCCTGTACTACTGGAATCTCTTCCATCATTGGTGCCTTTTCCTTGGAGTTTGTATACCCCACCTGAATTTCATATAGTTGGCATCCTTTTCTGATGCACTTACCCATTTTGGATGTTGTGATTGGTCATAGTTGTACCGGCTTTTTAATTCCTTGAATCTCTTTTTGCATGTCATCTTGCATTCTATAATAAATGATATTTTCCTTGCAGTCCACTAAGGTCCACTGTCTTTCCAACTAGTCCATACCAAATAACACATCATAAGATCCCAGTGGTAAGATATTTAAATCTACTTGTAACTGTTGTTCTACCACTTCCAATATATAGTTAGGGACATTTGCAGTTACCTTTCATTTTTCCCCAGTAGCTAGCTGTACTAACCAGGAATTCTTAAATTTATGTTCCTTCAATTTACACATTTCCACTAACTTGGGACTTACATAACTCAAACTTGCTCCAGGATCTACCAAAATTGAAACAGGTTTAGCTAGTAAAGTACCTTCTAGTTCAATCATTGTGGGCTGAAAATCAACCTGCTGGTCTTCCAAGGCTGCATTGATATGGGGTATGTTACACACCATGTTCCCCACTATAGATGCTTCCTACAGATTTGCTACAGTTTCATTTTTATTTCGCTGTGGATAGTTTTTATAATAATGAGCCTCCCCACAGCCCCAACACTGTAAAGGAGGTTTCATAATTTGTCCTTGCTCTGGCTTGCTAGATGCTTCCATGGGCTTCTCTTCCACTGGCCATTTGGGTCTTTGGTGATTTCTACCAAATTTCTTATTGATGGAGTTTCGTGCTGCGCCTTTAAAGTTGCCACTTTTACTTCTTTTCAAATTGGAATTATTTTTCTAGATTTTCTTTGGCTACCACCCTTTTCCTCCTTCAGCTTTGGCCTTGGACTAATGATAGCACATTCGAGCTTTACGAATGGCTTCATCCATGGTCCGAGGATTAACAAATTCTATTCGTTCCCTCATATGAGTAGGTAGGATACTCAGGAACCTCTACACTTTGGCCTTTTCCTCTCGGAGATAAGGAACGTAGCATAACAGGGAAATGAATTTAGTGACATAATCGTCCATGGTCATTTGTCCCAACCGTATATCATGAAATTCCTTAGCCTTGTCATCATAAAACCTTTCTGTCAAATACTTGTCTTTAAAGTACTGCTGAAAAAATTCCCAAGTAATGTCCTGTTCATCAATCCTGCGTACATTTTTCACTTCTTCCCACCACAGAGTGGCCTTTTCCCGTAACTGGTATATAGCCAATCATGCCTTCAGATTGCTACTATATTCATATACCTGAAAGTAATTATTTATATTAATTAACTAGGCTTCAACCACCTCCTCTGCCTCACCATCAAAAGTTGGTGGTTTAATTTTGCGAAATTCCCCCTGCAGTTCCACTTTCTGTCTCTTAATTTCTTGTTGGTCAGACAAATTGCCCGACTCTGCCTCGTTTTAATTCTTGTTTTTTATTTTCTGGGAGGGACTCTTTTTAGCTCTGCCTGTAGTATTATTTCTGGTTTGCTGGTCTTCTTGTTCTACTGATAATTATTTTTCAGCACTTGGATGCACCATCTCCTGATTTTGTTTGTCTGATAAACTCTTTAAGATTTTCTCTTGATCTTGCAACAGTCACTCATTATCCTTCCCGGGCCTTAGCATTTCTTCTTGTAGTTGTTGCACCGTGGTCAACAAAAATCCAGTCTGACGTTGCTGTTCTTCAAGTAACCGACTGGTATTTTGATGTTGTTCTACACTTAATTGTACCCACATCTTCGGGTTCATGACTGCTGCTTGAGTTTCCTCTGGTTGTGTTCGTGATGCTGTCGCTCTTCTCATTATCACCCGCTCTCTCCCTTATTTCTCTGTGCACTATTCATATACACAGCTTCACTGTTAGTAGACCCTCATTGTCCCAGAGCAATAACCTTTAGCTCCGATACCACTTGTCACAACTACATGCTAAACAACATTACAACACTAAAAAAAAAAAAAAAAAAAAATTGTCCTTACCAAAAATATTTACATATAAATGAATGTTTAAGGTCGGACTTTAAATCCTCAGCACTTATCATAACCATGTTATTATGTTACCTACAACTGCCCCTTGAAGGTGAAAATGTTAAATATATCACTCGCATTAAAATTCCACTGGGCAGCTTGGTATCTACAACTGTAGAATTATGCAACTTATACGGATGATAAACTATGCGTGCAACCCAGGTCATTTATATACCTCGGATATGGTGCGTTCCACTTGGCATGAGATATTTGATTCTGCAGTGTTGGATGTCAACTTCAGTTGGGAAAGTTGTACTGTGCATTTATGTTTAAGGGACAACTGCCATAATTATCTTTGGGTTTTCCCGGGATTTGTTACGGGGTCTATCTGATACTATCGACTTAGAACTAAGAGTCATATGTGACATTTTGCTGGGCGAGAGCTCCAGATCGACCTCTTTATCACTGGAACTCTTTGGTAACTCCATCCCTGTTTCTCTTAAATCCACCTGCTGTGTTTTTGCTTGGCCCTCATTGTGGGAAGAATCTCTTGACCGAGGCTGAACATGTTTCTACAGCTGGTCGAAAGAGGTGCCACCATTTTATTCTTCAAAAATGGGTCTCGTGAGCGTGCCCGGCTGCCGGGATTTTTGCATTGTTACCCTGTTGGAAAGTTTACAGGCGTAGCTTCTGAGGTAAGGCCAGACTATGCCTTTGATTTTTTTTCTATCCCTTTTTGTTCTGTTGCTTGGCTTTGTTGTAAGGGTATACTCATGAAACAATTTGGTATTTCTCGGAGACATCTTTCCTATCTCTACTGCCTAGTAAAAAGACATGGTAATCGCCCATTCTAAAAGGCTTAACACAATATTTTCTTTAACATTCATAGGAAATGGCAAGGGAGTCTGCTCGGTTCTCAGGTACATACCATAGCTGAGCGTTTCATTCTATAAGGGTTTTCAGCTTTTATGTTTTGGGAAGAATCCACAATACTTACCCTCGATGTTTGGTTTTCGTTTCTTGCAGGTTTGTGCCAACCATTACAGTTAGTTTTCGACCTCATGCACATGGCCATGACTTATTTTCTTCCCATCTCTTGGTAACAAAGGTACCGCGTTCTCCAATGGGAGTTGAAATCTTTGGTTCCACTCTCGTATTTTCCAAATTTCTATCGCTGGACAAATTTACTTTTGGTTTTTCTATGATAGTGAGATTAAAAGAAAGAATCATCGGACTCTGTAATGATTAATTCTCTTCATGATCCATTCACCTTGTAGACTATTATGAGATTTATCTAAAGGGTTAACCCCTTGGGTTTTTCCTAAATTTTTAAAGAGAAGAGAGGGTTTTGGTTACTGTACTGTTAACATTGTTTGTATTAAGTACATTTCTTCTCAGTTTGCAGAGTTGAAAGTAATGTAATTCTGTCTTGAATTTTTTTTTGACTTACGATTGTACTCTTTCTAATTTGGGAAAGTTTAATTTTCTTGGCAACGGTATAATCAGTGGAATTTTATTATCTGCACGAATGAAAACCCAGTCTACGTACTCAGAATTTATATTTACTCACTTATCTCTGGTATTTCTTTTTGTTTCATTCATCTGTACAGAGTTGCGTACAGTACTTAATTTCCACCATTGCATTCTTCCTCTGTTTTATTGGTCTTAACAGCTTATTTAAATTTGTGACTGGAGCCCCATTGCGTAACTCCATGTAGAGCTTCCCCCTTCTATATAGAACAACTTTTCTGGGGAGAGGGTTTCACCCCAACCCTGGGCTCCAAGGTCAAATTTCCTATTTCAACGATAGCATGTAAAAGGAAAATAGAAGATATATTCTATAGATAAGCACCCTTAATAGATGATGCAATGTATAATGTATATAAATGAATTATTGGTATACTTTATCCTTCGTTTTCCCTATTTCGGTTTCAATCATGTTATGTTTGCATAAGATATATTAGAAGGCTATTTATTTTCTTTGTACCGAAATAATTTTCACTGCAAACCTTCTTAAGGTTTAATATATTTTCTACAGTCTAAACAGTAAACTGTACTTTTCAACCGTAACTTGTTTGTTTTTCTTTGCATCAAATTATATCCACTTTTTTTTTTGTTTTAGTATGATAGTTTTCCAATCTGTACCATAATTTTAAAATAGCAATCTATATAATCAAATGTTTCATATTTAATACAAATAACACAACTTACCAAACAAACTTAATACTTGTCTGGAGATTATATTTGTCAAGTTGTGGTCCTTCCAACCTTCAAGGGAGGCTATTACATCCTCCACTTGCCCCATAGCTCCAGAATCTGGACAGTGCCCCAGGTTAACAGTGGATTTTCTCACTCTCTGCTTTGAACTCTGGATGGCCAATGCATTCAAAATCAGAGAAAAAACTTGGTTTTACAAGGGTTGCAGTGAGCTATTTTCAACTGATCCCAATCCAGCTCTAGAAAATACTCCCCTTTACCATTTTTCACATAACCCCTACTCCTCCTTTCGGATTCAACTTTATCCTCAAAGGAGTAGGTAACTGTCTTTCTAACTGTCCCCAACCACCTCCTATTCTTGGAAGCATTTATTTACCATCAGCTTTATGTATATTTCATATTAAAATATTTCTCCTTTAATTTGATTAACTGCTTCTTAATTAATAAATCAACAACTAAAATAGTTTTGCTAAATTAACGGTAATTATTTACGTTTTTCTTGCCAGATAAAAGAAACTAAACAAATTTTCTTTAACTAGTTAACATTAGTTAAGTTTAATGAAGCTGTCACACACTAGTTAGTTTGAAACGCCTATACAATATTATTTTACATGCGATTATTGCCAATTTTGTTTTTATAAGTTAATTCATTTATTTAATATTAAAAACCAAATAATTAAAAAATTAAAACATTTAATAAAAACTAAAATCTTTTATAAACCAAATAATTTAAACATGATGTTTTTATTAAAAAAAAGCAATGCATTTATAAAACTTCGAGACATATTCAAGCATTTATTAAATTGAAGCAAGAAATGCATTTATTAAACTTTCGGACAGATTTAGAGTAATTCTCTGATTTGGATAGAGTGTTCTTTAAAAGACAGTTAACTTGACTCGCAATAAAAAGTACAACATATAAAAATTATTGTTGCAACTTGAGTATATTTTAAATAAATGCTAGCTACCACAATAATAGTCAAGTAAAAACTACATTAAACATCTTCCCATTACTAGGAACCTCCGTAATCTAAGGGCATTTAATATTCCAAATATTGGAGAGATAAGTAGATGGGAAAAGTAGAACCTACACAAATCAACCTACAACGTCAATGAAAAAGGATTGAAGGAATTCAAATGAAAATTTTAGCACCAAAAGGGACCAAATGTGGTTATGCTATGAATATAAAATGATTTTTAATTTAGGTGAATTTGATACATGAAGATGAAAATGTTATTAAGCAATTAATATAAAATGAAAGCTATTGAACGATGAATCTCGTAAATGTTTATTTTTTCATGGTATAGCATTATTATTCGTAATCTAAATTTCTATGCTTTTATATTCATTTTACGTTATAATTTCATTATTTATCGTTAAATCACATTTTATGTGTTGTGGTTGATTATCATTAGTTTTATTAGATTTCTAATTATTAGAGATGATTTTAGTCGTGATTTACTAATGATGGTTTCACTAAGTTCATTTGTTAAAGCATTTTATTGTCGGAAGTCTCCACAAGTCAATATTAACTAGTAACTGTAGAGTTAATTATGAAATTGTTGCAGGTGAAAATATGGATTTGGTGATCAAATGGTAAGGAATATCGAAATTCCGACATGTGAGTTTTGTTCAGAATACCTGTATTCATGTAACCCAAAATCGTTTGGCAAAATTTGTCTTCACGAAGGAGTTATGGTCGGAGGAATATTCCAATGCATTTTTAAGTACAATTTCAGGTCATTACAGATTTGTCTACCTGTATTCCTGATTGTGATATTGAATGGCGTAGGACTGTCCTTGACTTTTTTAGAAATTCACACTTTTAAGGACTTAGGGAAAGATGCATTGCAATGCATTTCCTTAACACTTATCCTAGATTGGAGAGAGACTCCTGGAAATCATACCCATAAGGTGTGAAATTATCCATGTATATCTCTACAGAATCAGGGACTAGTTCAAAAAAATTCTCAGGACTGCTCTCTCGAAAGTAGCAAGGGAATTGTACAAGCCAAAGGGAAGGACTCTGTAAGCAAAATTTCCCCAGGGACTTGTGAAAGTGGTCTTTTCCTGGTCCTCAGGGATGTTTTGAATATGGTTATACCCATTGAAACCATCCATGAAGGAGAAAAACTTCTTTCCTACAAGACCATCTAGGACTTAATCGATGAAGGGCACATGGAAATGGTCCTTTTCAGTGGCTTTGTTTATTTTTCGGTAATACACACAGATTTTCCACTTTTCATTTTTCTTTGCAACTAGAACAAGAGAAGACACCCACTCACTATCAAATATGGGGTATATGAAACTTTCATCCAACAACTTTTGCAGTTCATCCTTATCTATGTATTTTAAGGCTGGGTTAATCCTCCTTTGGGGCTGACACACAAGCTTACATCCCTGTTTAATATAAATATGATGTGTGCACACCGAGGGATGCACCCATTTCATGTCCTTGTAGTCCCAAGAAAAATCATATAAGTTTTTCTTCATGAGCTGGAAAATTTTCTCTTCTTCTTTGGATGAGAGGGATGAGTTAATATTCAACGATTTAGATGGGACAAATTCCAATTCCTTCGTGACTTAAGGGGTTGATTCAACTGAGTGAAGCTCAATTCAAGGATGGATTTTATTTTCTCTCACTAGGTAATCGAGTGGAATGATAGTGGGGAGTTAGCTTTGAATGATGTGGTCAATGAGATCATCCTCATTCAGTTGCCCCCCACTAGGAAAAATTTCTATGGTACAAATGGGGTAAGGTGTGGTACTGTACACTTCATCCTCTTCCTCATCATCCTACAACCAAAAGTGTAGCTAATGGTCAATGGAAGGTTGGGTAGGAGGATATAATACCAGCTATTTGGATAGGGGCCCATTCTTTATAGTCATATTTCCAACCCTAAAACCCATATAAGAATCAACAATGGCCAACCAAGGTCTTCCTAAAATGAGAGGATATCCATTAAACTATGTTTTTGGTTGGAGGACCAGGAAATCTATGGGGTACTCCCGGGAGTCAATCGAGACCATAACATCCTCAACAATTCCTTCCAGAGCTACTATGCATATTTTTACAAGTTGCATAATAGTGGTGATCATTCTCAAGGCTCATTGGAGGTTGAGTTTAAGCATATTTTTCTTGGTCATCACATTTATGGCAGCCCTAATATCAATCAGAGTGTAGGGGGCTATGACACGATCATTATGTACATCTAGTACTTTACTTCCAGGGTCCAGGTACTTCAAGAAGATCACCCTTACCAACATTAAGTCAGATAGTTGTCCCACAACATTGATGGTGGGTGTATGTTTCTTATTTCTCCCAGGATTTTTAAAGCATTTTTATTTGATGATCATAGTGTAAATAGGTACATCCTTAATGGCTTGGAGAAGGCATATTTTCACACAGAGATTTTTCACTTCTCCGAGGCATTTTGTCTCCTCAGGGTTATGTTGCCTAGGGTGTGGATCATGCACTTAGGAAAAGGAGGTTGATTTATTTGAGGGTTTCTCTCTTCCTTTTCCTCGTCAACATATATAGGTGGATATGGAGGATGATTGTATAGAAGTACTCTTTCATATCTGAGCTGGTAAATTTCATATATCTACACAACATAAGATGGATAATATGTTACCCCACTTAAACCTAAGGTGCCTGCTTGTTGTTTGGGTTCTTATTGGGTTGGGTAGGAATCTAAGGAAACTTTGGTGGAGCAGAATGAGTTATATGAGGTTGAGGTTGGGGTGGAGGTAGTAAAGCATGTGGTTGGTTGTGCTAGGGCCTAAACCGTTGTGATGGGTTTCTCCAGTGAGGTGGTTGAGGAACGTACTACTAGAAATGTTGGTTTATAGGCTGAGGGTGATATGGAGGGTATAAGGCCAAGTAGGATGTGTAGGCGACAATGTTTGAGTGGATGTGTAACAATACTGCATAGGTGAATTTTGGTTTGTATGGTAATAGGAGTAAGGTGCACCTTGCATTCCATGCTAATATGACTGAGGCCCTTGAGGCCTTCTCTGATTTATGAATTAGAGTTTCTCAGGTCCTCCTTCCCCACCTTGATATACAACTTTGAGACCAAGTAAGGAGGGACACTTATCTTTGGTATGATTCTCTTCACAGACTAAGAAAACCTCTATGACATTTAGTGGACATTCATTTCAAGGGTTTTTTCTGGTACATCTAGGGAAAAATATAGCCAAGGCCCTCTTTTTTTCCTCTTGCTTCCTCTTGATCTACATTATGTCCATTTGCAAAGCAAAGGTGTGGAGAATATCACTTTTGAAGTACTCCAACATATTCCCAATCTCATTTTTTATGGTGGTTTAAGAGGAAGGGGTGTTGGTCATGCTTTGGCTAGCTCTACCTTTCCTCCTAGCTTCCCTAGAGTGGTTTCTAAAGAAAATTTTTATGTCCTCATAAGGTAGCTGGTAGATGTATCCCGACGATAGCATATTAAGGGTTTATATCACCTCTTCCCTAATCCCTCATAGAAGTACCAATTTAAATGGTTTGCGATCAAGGGTGGAGTTGGCTCTTTTATAGTCCAGCTAGAATATTTATTCATAATCCTACATGAATTCATCAAGTCCCATAGTCATCCTAAATATATCCTCATTGGTCTCTTTGGAACTGTAGTAGTCTCTATATTTGTTGTTGAAGGAATCTTGCATATGTGCCCAGGTAGTGATATTGTTCCCAGGAAAACCCATGAACCAGCACAAGGTTGCATCTTTGAAGGTGGGTGGGAAAAATTTTAGCTTTTAGTCATATGAGGAATAGTCATAATTCTTGCATACAAAAAAAAGCTCAAACATGAAGGTTTCAGGATCCTTAGAAGTAATGCCATGGAAATGTGCAAGGGTTGAAGGACTGGTGTCCTTCATTCTAGTTTCTATATCTATTTTTCCAATGGGAAAGAATCCTTTGGCCCTAGTTTTAGCAATGCCTTGAGCTGGTGAAGCATGTTACTCAAGTGAAGCAAGTTTCTCTTCTTCTCCACTGGGTTCTTTGAAATTTTAAAGCGGTTCACCTATGGTGTGTTAAACCTCATAGTCACTCAAGAAGATTGAAGGGTGATTGTGTAGGGATGTGGGAGATTTTGGTAGAAATTTTCCTTGGTTATCCCTACTCTTATGAGGCCTGAAAGTCAAATTGTTTCGTATTTTTCAATATTTTTGAATTGGATGTAAAAGAAAAAGTAGAAAATAATACTAGATCATAGAAAAACATCTACTTAGACACCTCCCCGACAACGACGTCAAAAACTGGTGAGCTCTAGTATTGCACCAAGAGTGCTGCAACTCCCAGAGGCTACTCAAGTTTACTTTATCAACCCGAGATTAGTACAAATTTACAGGTGACAGTGCTATATGCATAACATATGAGTTCTACTCATGCCATCCTCATTTAAGTTATACAATGGGGTGGTACTGCGAGGGTTGCTTCTAGGAAAAAAAGTATTCACACTTCTAAATGTAATCTAATATTGGAAATAAATCATGACCATTACTCTATCAACACGGAAATAAACTATTCTATATCACACTAATTCATATAGCTACTTGCAAGAAGGAGAAATTGACACTTATGCTAATGTAAGAAAGGATATTACACTAAGTAGCATTTAGAAGCTAGATTGTTGAATTTAATTACAAAAAAGGAAATTAATCTAGAGCTCAAATACTGACTCAAATGACTAATTGAGTCCCATATATCTTATTATTAACTACCATCTTTAAAGATGCATCTAGCAATGAGCTAATCACACTTTTAAATGATTATGTTTTGCACCAAAAGAAGGAGGTGTTGGAGTGGTCTAAGAGCAACCCTGGACCAGAGGTTCAGAGCTGAAGGCCTATTAATGGATTGCCTAGGCTTAGATGAGGTGAAAGAGTGATTTTGGGATGAAGGAGAGAGTTTTTGGCACTACCATAGGAAGCAGCTACAATATTTCCTGCAGTACTACAATATGTCCTGAAAATATATAGGAAACAAACTTTGTGGAATTTGAGGCTAGAAATGGTGAGGAAAAGGTTAGGAGAGGTGGGATGAAGATGGATATATGTATCTGAAGGGCATCCAACCCATTAGCAAAGATCAAAAATCTTCACAAAGCCTATCTTGCACCTTCAAGGTGGCTCTTCGTGATGTGGTGGTGATTTCCAAAAACAATGTTGTAGGTGACTTGGATGGAGGGTGGTTGATGAAGGGTGAATACAGAACCTAATGGTGCTAAAGGGGTCCTCATCCACTGTTCTATTCAAATCTACAATCAAAATACATGGTCATGCATTCATCATTGACAAATTTATCATAAAAATGGTGGAAAAGGTGAGTTGAATTTAAACAAACTTACCTATACAACTATAAAAAAAAATATACCTCTACATCTACCACTTGTTCATGATAAGCAAAGTAAACTATCTATATTTTCCAATAAATCATTAACTAAAAGACGTTTTGGTCTGTGGTGGAAGTCCTTCCCCCTCAAGCTCTAATGGAAGAGGTGAGAGAGGGAGGCTTAACACATAGTTTTGAGGTTTTATATGCTACCAAACATGAAATGAAATAGATTAACTACTGCAACATAAGAGAAAATGCAAGTACATAATTGAGACTGAGACCAATGGATTGGGCCATAACCCACAAGCTCAGCTACCTGAAACTAACTTAGTGGAGAAGAAACCAAATGCTAATTTTATTTCATGACCAGTCTTGTACATAACATATGAAAGTTAGAAATCTCTAATACAAAAGAAAAGAGTGCTCTAGCTACATCCAAAATTTGAATCCTAGTGAGCTCTTTCTTTCCCATATTTATACTAAAGGGTAGCTACCAAGAACTCCCTAAAAATTAGGCATTTGTTCCCTTAGAAATCGAGAGAAGTGGAGCTTGGCTACCTTTGATCTTTCACTTCCTTGGCTTCCTCTGGTTTTCAAGCTCTTGGAGGAGAATATAGAGGAGATACTGGCTACATTTAGGAGTTAAGGAGGTGGTAAACCATCCTACAATGACTCCTTGTTGTCTACTTTGAGCCCTGATTGTGCAATCTTCTTAAAAAATGGCATTATTCCCCTGATTTCCCACATTTAAACCACATTAGGCCTCGAAGCATGACAACCCTTAATACACCATTCTCACTAAGAAAAGTATGACAAAATTCAATTAAATGTGTGAGAGAGAATAATTAATCTAAAAAGGTGTCAGTTAATCCCTTAGAGTATATGTAATGATGGTGCTGTTCCATAAGGATATTTATAATCATGGATATTCGCATTATTTTACCATGGGATATTATTAACTTATAAATAGACTATGTTAAGATAGCATGGGCCATTATCATGGTTTATCATCAACACTAGAGCCCAAAAAACCAAAACACATTTCCAAATCAAAATATTTTAATTTAATTTAATTTTATGGATTTTTTTTTAATTAAACCTAAAAGAAAAAAGTATGAGGTAAATATTGTAATGTTGACTTCGTCAAATTACATAAATCTAAAAATAAAATAAAATAAAATTACAAATTACAAATTACAAATTATATTTGTATTTAATATGCATAGCACTCTCCAATCACTTCATGAGATTTTTGTCCACGCCTTGGAACCATCGAGTGTGGTTCATCGTGACGAGAACATGAAGAACCACATCTTGACATCAAGTTAAATAGATGAAGATACTTTTTTTAGTAATAAGTAATTGTTAGAATACATTATTGAATTAAGAAAATTAATTTAATTAGCTTTAAAGATTAATATTTTACTTAACATTTTATTTTTAAAACTAGAATAGCATATAAATTAATTTAAATTTAAAATAATGAAATAAATTAAATTTCTTATTTTATAAAGGAGTTGTCTTTAGTGCAACTTTTTGGAGTTTCCAGTGCCGAAATCGGTGAAACAAGTTGAGGGGTGAAATCAAGATTTCTGTTATTTAAACTAGTTTTTTTACTATATATATGGATTGAACACCTTTAAAAACCCTAGGGAACTTCTATTGTGCAAGGTTTACCCATCAAACTTCTATTTTCAATGAATTCCTACAAGATTTTAGAGAAATTAGCTGGAAAAACCTTCAAAAAGTCCCACGAGAGACAACTCATTTTATAAATAGAGGTTCACCATGAGAAATCATATTAGTGGTGTTAATTTCAAGATTCTAATTTACTTATTTATTGGTTATAGTTGCATTGTTTTTTGTTTTGAATTCTTTTGTGTTATATTTTCAGTGAAATGTGTTACAAATTTAAAATTCATTTTAAATAACAAAAATGTTAAAATATTTTAGATAATTTATTCCATGAAATTCCTAAAGAAAAAATTTAAAACCTAAAATAGTTAGAAAACAACTTTTTTACCAATCGAAATCAGAAAATATGCATTTCATAAATGAAACATTGCAAGTAAGAAAAAAATGTAAAACCTGAATTACAATTTTTTTTATTGTTTCAAAGTTTTTCCTAGGTTGTTTTGAAGGTTTATTTTATTTTATTTTATAGGTTGGTTTTGTGGTTTTCTAAGTTGTTTTGAAGGGTTTATTTTTATGTTTTTTTTTTCTTTTCTTGGTTGATTTTATGATTTTCTAAGATCTTTTGAAGGTATTTTATTTTTTTGTGGTTTTCATGGTTTTTTTACATGTTTGTTCTTTTTAATTAATTTTTGTTTAATTTTACTAAAGAAAATAAATAAGAAAGAAAAAAATATAGAATACCTACCTTCGTTTGAGCCTCTACGATGTTGGCAGGTTCATTGGCAAGATTGATTTGAACGCTCCATGCCTCAATTAATCGATCGAGCTCCAATACTCAGCCAAGCTACTTTCACACTCTCAGTCGAGCTTTGAAATTAGTCACGGTCTATGCGAATGGCAGACACAAGCCGTGGGAGTTATATTTCAGGAAAAAAAATGGCTTGATCGAGGGGTTTTTTTTAACCCTCGATCGAGCTACTTTTTTAACACCCAAGGAGATCGCTAGAGCGCTTAAAAAAGGATCGATCAAGCACTCAAATGGATCGATCGAGCTATCATTTTTTCCACCTAAATGCACCCTCTCTCACTAAAAAGTGTAGCCTAGCTCCATGATTTCACTGTGTAAAATAATATATTTTAAATCTTTAAAAACTTTAAACCTCTAAGGTACAAGATGGCCCTCAGAGCTTCAAATCAACAAGGAGGGAATTTGACCCCTTGGAAAATTAATATAAAGGAGCATATTCAACCTCATTTGGCACTCACTCACTCATAATTTAGATCTCAAGAAAGGAAGTTTGATCTAAGGCTAAAAGAGGAAAGAAATGAGGAGACGAGGTCTAGGAGGAAAAAGGAATCTAAGATGTGAAAGAAAAAATTATCTTTGGGCTCTATCTCTCTCACATGTATGATGTTCTAGGGTTTTTGCAGCTACAAAGGAGACCGAAATTACAGGTACAAGTTTGATTAGGACGAATTGTAGTATTAAGTAGATGGGAGGAGTATTTTTTCTATACCTTCTTGAACTTGGAAAAAAATGTCTTGTTAAAATAAGGATCTCTTGAAAAAACTAGATTAGGGTTTCTGCAATAGCTACAGGGTCAAAGTTTTGGTTAAAGTTTCAGCTAGAAGCTCGTTAATTCAAGATTAAGCTATGGTGATTTTATTTTATTAGAAGGGTTGACTACGTATTTGGAGGAGGAATTGGTCTAGGGTTTAGGTCTTCATTCTGTCATTTGTACCAGATTCTAGAAGAAGAGAAGATTTTTTTTTGGTTTCCCCCATAGAGGGTTTTTTCCATGGCTAAGAGCCTAATATTTGTGTCCATTATATTTACTTTTTTTTCTATTGATATTTATTTGATGATAGGGATCTAATAAAAGAATGAAAAAGGAATAATAAAAGTTCACAAAAAGTACTAAGGTTAAATAAAATTGGAATTAATAGTTGCCATACTAAATTTTCCAACATGTTATAAGAGCTAAGGTGAATAATAAGCAAGCTATATGGATCATCTCGCGAACATAAGAAGGGTTTTCTAAGGGGAATATTTTGTAGAATACTACATCAAGACCTCATCAAAGGAAATCCCAAAGAAGAAAATTATTGATCTCTCTTGAAAGGATATATATACAAAACCTCATTGGAAGATATCCTTGAAGAAATCATGAAAGGGTCTTAGAATTATCTCATCATTCCTTGAATTTGTTGAAGTATCTTTGAAGATATTGAAAGTCTTATGGTATTTGGAGACACCATTGAAGAAGGAGGACTCTTGATTGAAATGTAATTATCATATTTTTAATATATGTATGAATCTACATGTAATATGGGTTTTTTTTGCAAGGAAATCAATAATATCATTAGCTCATCGAATTTCCTAGAATGGAAGAAAAGGATGGACCTGACACTTACATAACATGAATTAATGGAGTATATTATTGATGAAATTACTAAACTTGGCAAATACAAGATTGAAGAACTAGAAAAATATAAGAAAGGAGAAGTTAGGACACAAAGGATCATTTTTGAATCTGTAAAGGATCCTCTTGTTCCATTTCTTGCATTTTGAAGACTTATAAGGCTCTGTATGACAAGCTAGTGAATTTTTACTCTATAATTACAATAGGACAAGATATTTTCTTAAGTAATAAATTGTATAAAATGAAGAATTCAAAGGATGAGGTCGTCACATCCTTTTAAATGAAGATCTCTCAATTAAGAGATCACTTGGAGGGGTTTGGGGAATCAAATTTCGATTCAAAAATGACCATTTGTTTATTAAATGTGTGCCACCAGAATGGAGAAGGTTTGAAAAAAGTGTATAATCCAAGAAAGATTCAACTCCTTTTGATGCGTTATAGGCTCAATGTATCTGGGAAGAAACCAGGATCAAGGTAAAGGATGTTATTGGATCAAATGAACAATATCAACCTTTTATTGCAAGAACTAATAAGTTGAATAAGGGAAAACTTGGGATGTCTAATAAGAAATATATGTCGAAGGTTCAATGACTTAAGTGCAATGGATATGGAGAATTTAAGATGGATTCTCCAAGACAATAGGAAAACAAAATAAATGAAATAAGTGAGTCTCACATAGCTAAGGGAATATGAGAACCGAAGAATAAGATGAAGAAATAAGAATTCAAAGATATTTCTTATTGAGGAAGGCATCCTCTTTGTGAAGTTTCTTTAGAAGTTGGTCTTTTATTTAGGATGGTATGCATTATTGTTTAACCCCAGAAGAATTTTGTATGGAATCATAAATAAAAACATGTGATAGTAGCATATTTAAAGTCTATTTCTTTGTAGGTATCATCTAGTCTTTAAAATTGGACCATTTTTCGTATTATTCATCCACAAAATATTTAATATTATATTATAGGTAGTCATTTTGCTACGTTGGATCATTATGTTCCTGTAAGAACCGTTATTTTGGAAGGTGCTAAGAAGAAGCATTATGACAAAGGTAGTATACATTGCATATAGTATGGAAACAATACTCTCATTAGATGAAGGAATATGGTGGGTCAAGTTTCAAGCTCATTATAGGGCATATAGATAGATGATTCAATGAAGAAATGTGAAATAATTGAAGTACAAAATGGATAGCATTCATTTGTACATAATCATGTAAAAGAACATAGTCATAAAATATGCTCGGTGAATTTTCCATATGGTTATATGATGCTTAAAAGAAGAATTTAACTTTCTCTAGAATCATAAAGGGTTAATAATATTCTAGATTATATAACATAATGATGAACATCTAGTATAGCCTCAAGAAAAATATTGTAACTTGGTAATCAAGTTCAATCCTTGGGAACTCTGATGCATGAAGGAAGAATCATGTGTACATTGACCATTAGGATGTTGATGAGAAGGTCATCATGATGAGGTAATTCTAACATCAATGATTTCTTTTGGTTATCTGATTAACATATTATTTTTCTATTTGGAAGGTAATTGAAAAAATATATGAAAAATGTTGAGAGAAAGATCAACATATGATATTTGGAAATTATGAATTCAAGATGTTTTTCATCTTTGGATTGAAAGGCACCAGTGCAACAAGATAACCCGAAGGTCAATTTTGTACAACAACAAGGATATGACTTTCATGAGGAATTTATAATCAAATTGATGTTTGGAAAGGATAAATATAATTCCTTTTTTGATGATTACAACATGAAAGTGAAGCGAAATATAGATGAACCAAATCTTGTCATAAGAATGAATAAAGAATATGCCTCCATGATACCTTGAAAGAAAGAAAGCTAGACATAAGATATGCTAAGGAAAGAGGGAGCCATGCATCTATATAGAACAAATGGTTGATACTCTTATGGAGACAAGTTATAAGTCTTGTTGCTTTAACTTCCCAAATTCAAAGGAATTTTGGAATTTCCTCTAGATTAGGGAGGGATTAAAATATTTTCCCTGGATATGAGAAAGGAATTATTCCCCAATCAAAAGGGGAATAAGGATATTCTATCTAGTTGAGAGAGATTAATGATGGACATCACATGTGAGTTATCTTATTCATATATCATGCCCTTGATCAAGACTAATTTTCATAAGTCTAAGTCAAGATAATGAAGACAAAATGGTGGAGGATTGGATAAGCATATGTGGTTCTCCTTGAGGAAGTATAATCGAAGAAAGGAAAGGTAATGTCGCTCTTTGACGATGAAATCGGTATCTAAGATAAGAGTGGTCAAAGAGGATGTATATTATTTTAGGATTAGGAATCAAAGATAAGAATAGTCTTAAAAGGTCATACGTCGTGACACCTATATGGGGTATGCACCTTGTAGAGGTAGTGTAGTATCGCACATAAAGTCTCGCAAGATAATGCTCTTGAATGCAATAGAGATTGTCTATTTAGATCTTAAAGACAATTTTGGGCATAATGTTGATCCTTACATCTGGCTTATCATTCTTACTCTTCTTATGAGAACTCCTTAGTTTTAGAATGATGATGTATTTATTGTAGAATTATGAATACCTCCCTAGTTAAGAGGGAGCGGTCAAAAATTAACTAGTTTCAGACTTCATAATTGTTGTTGTACAAATTTCAATATGTATCTTATGTAACATATATATATATATATATAAGCATGGTTTTCATGAACATTATTGATGGTGTTTTATGTAAAAGCATGTTCTTCATGTTTTTATGGTTTTTTAGGTCATATAATTTATTTTCATGAGTCAAGAGAGTCAAAATCATGTTTATGAGACCCTTCTAGGAAAAATATATCTTGTAAAATAATTTTTTTTGAGTCTAGAAAGTCCTGTAAACCTCAAAAGTACAATTCGGGCCTCACGACTTCAATTTGGCCTAAAGGAGGGAATTTGACCCTTTGGACTGGCTATATAAAGGAGAAGATTCAACCTCATTTGGCACTCACTCACTCACAAGTTCAATCTCAAGAAAGGAAGTTCGACCTAAGGCTGAAAGAGGCAAGAAAGGAGGAACTAATGTTTAGAAGTTAAAAGGAATCCAATAAGTCAAGGAAAATATTTTTTTGGGGATTTATCTCTCTCACATGTGTGAAACTCTAGGGTTTCTGGAGCTACAAAGTAGGCTAAAATTGCAGTTATGAGTTGCAGTAGGACGAATTGTAGTAAAAATTTGTTGGGAGAAGTAATATTTTTTCTTGACCTCGTTGACCTTGGAAGGACCTATATTGTTAAATGAAGGGTCTCTTGAAGAAGCTAGATTATGGTTTTTGTAGCATTTATAGGGCTGAACTTACAGGGTTGAAGTTGTGGTCAAAGTTGTAGCTAGAAGTTGATTAATGTAGGACTAAGTTGGGGTCATTTATTCTATTATAATGGTTGAATTTGGACTTGGAGGAGGACATGGTCTAAGGTTTTGGTCTTCATTGTCGCATTTGATGTAGATTCTATAAGAAGAGAAGAATTTTCTGGGTTTTCCTCTTGGAGGTGTTTTTCCATGCCTTGGAGCCTAATATCATTGTCCTTTATCTTTACAACTTTTTCTCTTGATATTTTTTTGATGACAAGGATCTAATAAAAGAATTAAATAATAATAATAAAATTTCATAAGCACGTTTTAAGGTTAATGAAAATTGGAATTAATAATTGTCATACTACATTTTACAATATAGAAAATATATTATGGAAACTATTTCACACTTGGATGGAGAGAACCTTTTGGCAGAAAAATTAACCGATGAGTATATTAACTACTATCCTAGGTCCATCTTAACGTTGGATCTACTAATCACTCAGATATTTCCATCTGAAGAGATTCAATCGCTCTCTGTGCTTGGTAGATCTAGAGTTAAGATGGATCTAGGTTTGTTTAATTCCCCTTGTAAATATGTTATATTCCACAAGAATACCATGGGTTCTCATAAAACTGGGGCTAAAAACCGTCGGTAACTTGGCTAAGTAAATTTTACTTTAACTTCTCAACAAAAATTAATTAAAAAATTACTTAAAATTTTTATTTCAAGTTTTCTTTAACAATGCATCAAAATTTGATAGAAAGAATAATGCAAAAAAATTATTTTAACAAATGGTTATTTTTATTTTAACATAAGGTTTATTTTAATAAATTTGATCCCTCTACCCAACATTCCAAGTGAATACATTGGGTCCATATTATGGGTTCTCAATATCATGGGTCATTTTATTTTATTTTTATAGTGTTATTTTTATTTTTATATTTTTGTTTTATTTTGACGCAGTTAAAATGTTTACATTACATTATTAAGATTTGGTGGACTTTTTGAGCCAACTAATGCGGTTCATCCTCATGACAAGGTGAAGAAACCAATTCTTCTTAATGATAAATGGTGTTGATGCAGTGGTTAAAAAATCTAGCAGTTTAAAGTTAATTAGTTAATAGGAAGAATATTAAATATTTTTAATCAAAAAATTTTAATTGATTAATTATTGTAACATACACCATTAACTTCACATGGAAATGTAAGGAGATAAAAATTTTATACAAGTTACTCATGGGTAACTAACCATTCACCATTAAATATTCCTTACTCATCATTACGTAGAATGTTTACCAGTTCATAGTGTAACTTTTAGAATCAGAATAGTAAGCTCCTTAACCATTAACAACCTCCATTTTAGTACATTAACACAATTACTCTATGATGTAACCTTCCATTCATTTCATTACTCATATAGTCATCACATACTTTCCATTATGAACATCATAACAAGAAAGGAATCAACACCATAAACTTGACACAATAATCAATCACATCATTGAACACCAATATACCCTGGAAAACCCATAGGGTGAAAACCAGCAAACGTTTAATTTTATTATTAAACGCTCGTGAGGGTGATCAGCCCTCACTCAATGGCTTATAAGAGAGACCATCCCTTAACCATTGTTTATAAATCTTACAAGGAAATATACAAATATCTAGCTTAAATACATTACAATAAATATGATACCATTTACCCTCTGGTCTTCGTATCTTCGTATCTTGATGGCATGGATGTACCTACAATGGTCCATCGTACACTTGATCATCCGGTAGTTTGTACTCATCTACATGAACCATAGTCATTTACCTCATATGTGATGGTTATAAGTCACCACAATAACTAATGTTTCCGTCGCATAAGCACACATTTCTACAAGACAATGGCTACATCTCCCAAGCTTTTCTTTAAAATAAACTGATACATCAGTTAAGATATTGATGCATGTGATTTACATAAATTTAATCAAAATAGCTAACCCTTAAGATATTACTTTTAGTGCATGAAATGCAAGCTAACATAATAATTTTTTCTCCCATGCATGCAAATGCATATCGATTCCAAAAGAGTCTCCCTAAAGGAGTGCGATTCTAAACGAGTCTCCCTAAAGGAGTGCTTACACAACTAAGCACATAACCTCCTTCAGGAGTCTTCCCAAAGAAAATCTCAATGCTAATGAGCATGTAAACATATGTTTTCTTTTTGTAAAAATATGCAATTAAGAAAATAAATACATGTCTTCTTTCCAAACATTATACTAAGCAATCATATTCAATGTATTTTAATACTACAAGATATCTTTCTACATACAAATATGTATATTAGTTCCTTTAACCATGAATTTATTAAATGACTTAACTTTACCAACACCATGGTAATCTATTCATGGATTTATTAAATAACTAATATTTTCAAACACTGTGCTAAGCTACCCATGGTTTTATGAAATAATTAATCTCCATCAACACCATGGAGAAACTACCCATGGTTTTATGAAATAATTAATCTCCTTCAACAACATGGAAAAGCTACCCATGGATTTATGAAACTATCCATGGATTTATTAATTCATTACTATTCACAACATGGTTAATGAATATTTGTCTGAGAAAACTTCTCTTTTATTATTCAACGCACATGAAGATATTTCAAGAATTACCCTCTTTAATCTATTCAAAAAAATTCCTTCGATTTGTTCTCATTTCCTAAATTAAATGAGTACAAAATTCTTTTTAAAATAAAGCATTCATCTTCTATTTTATTTCTTATACAATATTATGTAAATATTTTCATTAAAGAGCTACCCTCTTTAATCTAATCAAGAAAATATCTTTTAAAAATGAAGTACCATAACTAACCCTTATTATGGGCATAGGAGTTAGATAGACCTTTTTAAAATAATAACAAAGTTAACATGTAACCCTTGCAAACCCTTGCAAAGGAATTAACACAATGGACTTATATTCTACTCCCAAGATAAAAGTATTCTTTCAAAAATAGTCAGCAGTGAATTTGCTTTCAATCATATCCCAATAAAATAATGAATTACCATTTTCTTGGTATGTGTAACTTATCCCAAGAGATATGAGAAAGATCATTAGTATTCTTTCTATTTTCTAATACTATTTGCAGAAAAAACTATATGATATATAATATTTACTTAGATCTTTCAATTCACAAAGAAAGAGATTATATAATAAACAAATTTAGCCAAATACTTATCTTGGCAGTCCCAATGGTGGAGGCGCTTTGTAATGTGTCTGAGGTCACGGGTTCAACCCCGGACTTCAATACTGTTCCTCGGTTTTGTCACCATACGCTAACAACCATGCCAACGTATTTTTAAATATATGACAATGTGAATGCCATATAGTTTGTAAATTCATAATATATATATCCCCACACCATGTTATATATAAACATTGAAATATCACTCCACGAGCTTTGGTTAACAACCAGGCCAACGTGTATTTAATATATGACAATGTGAATGCCATATAGTTTGTAGTTTCATAATATATATATGCCCACACCATGTTAGATATAAACCTTGATTTGGTTTAATGTAATTCTCTTATCCATGCAACTATTATCAAAGAAAAACAATAGCAATGGTATCTTACTTACTATTTGTAGATAGGTAGGCGTGGATTTTCATTTCATTTCTTTTCTGGAAGAAGTTGCAGGCAGTCTCGTTCCACACAGAATCTAGCTCCCACAAAAGCTTGAGCTCACACACACCGAGACTGAACTAACATCGCCAGGGCAAGGGGTCACCCGATTGAAATTCTTGCAAAGCTTTGCTCCTCCTGCCGCGCCTTTGAAACATGTCGCCTCCAACTCTCGATTATTACACAGTAAAACATAGAGAAGAACACACGGCTCCTCAAATTAGGCAGGACAACACCAAGCGTGTGCGAGTGAGAATATTTCCTCCACTTGCTTCTTAAGCCATCCAGAAAATACTATAACTGTTATCAAGAATTCGGTTAACCTAAAACTGATTCTTGATTTTCTTTATTAAATAGTTAAAGTCAAAATAGATTTACCATAATAATTTATGTAGAGTGAGTAGGTCGGTTACATACTCCCCCCCTTAAGAGAACACCATCCTCAGTGTGCTTCTCTCACTGAAGTTTTTAAACTTAAACTCATGATATAATAATATAATCAACCCAACGGGCTCCTTCCCCTTACAAGGAAACACTTTCTTTTGTTTAAATGTCATTATTTAAAAAAATAATGTTTTTATCCATATTCATAAGCATGTATAGCACAAGAATATTTTATTTCTATTTCTGACTGCTTATTCCTTATTGAATTCATAAAAGTATAGAAAAATATCTATACGAACTTACCAATTACTATTGAAAGAAATGATGGCTTTTACGCAAGCTCTCATAGAATGGTTGAACACCCATCAACACTTCCTGGAAAGAGCCTGTAATGTGTGACTGATAATTCAATCACATTAGTCACATAGTTTTCAAAATGAAAATACTTGAACTATCAAACATTCTTGCAATATCAACAGATGTTTTAATCAAGTACTTCCATAAGTACTCAGAGAGAACCAATCCTCTCATCAATGCATCATGTGCACACTATCTTAGCTCCTGCTAAGACATTGAAACAAATTAGTAATAATATAAATGAAATTATACATTCAGTAATTCATTTTCCGAGCGCTAATCTCCTTTTCTCTTAATATCTTCATAAGATATATAAAAATTCGTTTTAAGATAACACAACTTTTACTTAACTTGTTCCACTATGAGAACCACAATGGTAAACAAAATGCTCCTCCTAATCCATAGGATTGAGTAATTTTTTTCACATCCAGACAATCAATATTTCCACACTAAAATTCTTTATACTTATCTGGAGATTTAGTCTTTCAAGTTGTGGTCCTCCCAACCATCAAGGGAGGAAATTACGTCCTCCACTTGCCCCCTGGCTCCAAAATTTGGACAGTGCCATGGATTAATAGTGGATTCCTCTGCTGTGACCTCGAGATGGCCAATCCTGTCACACTCATATATTTTTGGCTTTACAAGGGTTGTTGTAAACTATTTTCAACTGGTCCCAACCAGCTCTAGAAAATACTCCCCCTTTACCAATTTCACAGAATGCCTACTCCTCCCCGGGGATCTAACTTTATCCTCAGAGGAGTAGGTAACTATCTTTCCAACTGTCCCCAGCCACTTCCTATTCTTGGAAACATTTTTACCATCAGATTAGAAAGATTTTATTTCATTAATTAATTTCACCAAATTAAATAATTTTCTTTATCAACAGTGATGATTTAAGTTTTTCTTTCCTGGTAAAAGAAAATTAGGCAAATTGTCTTTAGCTAGTTAATACTAGTTAGATTTAGTGAAGTTGTTACAACTTCCCCCCTGGAAGTAACATACATGTGTTTTACATTAAAACATGATACTTTAACATTTACTATTGCAATTCACATTGCAATGTTTGCGATGTTTTATTTTCACATATTTTATGTTTTTATTAAGCTACCCATGCTTACTATAAGAAACAATGCTAATCAGAAATTTGCATTTCTCAAGCACATATTATCTTACACAATCATTTTGAGTTCCTGCATGAAATGTTGTTATGCATACAATTTCGTCATGTATAAAAGTTTATACAAATATTCATTAATGCGTATGTGTCAATAACGATTAGGGTATCAGTGCAAACATTTCCAATTCCCATAATGTTCTGTTACAAACAGACTGATACACGAATTAATTATCATAATCATTTTTTCACAACTTTCAAATAGCTTTAGTCAAAATCGATTCGTGCATATAAATTTCATTAGTTATTCATTCATAACTAGTCAATAGTTTTAATGCATCCATGACAACTCATGCAAACACTAGTTAGTCAACTAGTCATTTAGTTAAGTTTCACAACTTGACCCATTAAGAGGTTTTATTCAATTTAATTTTAACACTATGTCATCTTATATAAGGACCTTCCTCATATTTTTCATTCATGCATTAGTTTCACGCACCATCACTATACACATTCATCTTTTTAAAGTAGTGCATGGTAACTTAGAAATTTTATTGCATGCAAAAAAAACTACTTCTTTTCCAACTCAAATGAAAGGTAGCTATTTTTCGTTCATGTTTTTTTTTATACTTTCTTTCCTAAAGAAATAAATAATAATACACATATTAGTCTCATATGCATATTCTTATCTGGAAAAAGTATATTAAAATAGCATGTACTTTTTAAGAATTCTCTTAAATGGAAGCTAATCTCATGCAATGCCATGTATGTAACAATTCATTTTTAAAAGAATCAACATGCATATGCATAGACTTCTTAAAATAAAATAAAATAAAATACTTATCTTTATTTCATTTGAAGAACTTCTCTCCCTACTGCAGTACTCATCCCCATCAGGAAATTCACATTGCTCCTCTACAACAATGTTTTCTTTTAGCAGCATCGACAAGATTTTTTAGCATGATTAGATAAAGCCTTAATCAATAAATAATCAATATTTGAGTCATCCTTTAACACCTATTCATGTGCATATATGAGATGTGAATACAATGTCACAACATGCTTTCTTCTAACATCTCTACATTAGTGTGAGTAAGTAATTATCAATTCATGTCAAATAAATCTCACATTATTATGATATTTTTCACACACGCACACATTTGTACTATTCAGAAATTTCTTTAATGGAAAATGAAAAAATGTGCATTCATTTTACTTAAACTTTGACAGAAGACCCACCACTTCATCTTTTGCCTTTGGAGCATGCAAATAGAATAAATCTAACACATTGTTTGTTGTTCCTATGCATACAATGCATAAAGATTCTAATCTTAATTTCCTATCAGAGTATTTAATATAATCGAGTAGGCAAAGTCATGATTCCTCTTCGAGGACATATAACATAATAGGCATGCAAAACATGGTTTTCTTTTCCATAAAACTAATGGAATAAAACATAAGAATACGTGCCTGATTCTTGAAATATTATACCCACATTAGCCATGTATATATTTCAAGGAAACCAAAACGTTACTTCAGTTTTTGTTCATGTAATTCATCTTCATTTCCAAAGAATATTTTCTAAAGTATGATAACAAAACATGTTATCATTTCCACATATAGACTTATGTTCTTTCCGATGAAATCTAATACAACTATTGCATGCAAAGAACCTTGTTCCTCTATGATTCTACATGCAAGTTGCTCATGCTTTGCTTCCAGGAATTTACCATAGATATTTCTCTCAAGAAGAATCGAATGTATATTAGTTAAATTTTCAAACACGCACATGTTTCTTTTTCAAGAAATCAAATTCCCAACTCCTTTCAAGGAGACTTCAATACAACAATAGAAGTTTTACGCACATGGAAAATACATATCCTTTTTAAAGAAACTTTAACTCAACAGTTATTTACTTTGTAAGCAATGTATTTTCCATAAATGCAATAACAAGTGTTTCAAGAAAAGAAAGATAATAATACTTATTTCTTGAAACTCTTTATTCAACCTAGATTAGAGATGCAATGCCTTGCTTTTTATCTTGGATCTACCAATTTCTTTTCGCTAAATCCCAAAGGCACCAGTGTTGCAAACTTTAGCTCTGATACCACTTGTAACATACACTGTTAACTTCACATGGAAATGTAAGGAGATAAAATTTCTATACAAGCTACTCATGGGTAACTAACCATTCACCATTAAATATTCCTTACTCATCATTACGTATAATGTTTACCAGTTCATAGTGTAACGTTTAGAATAGGAATAGTAAGCTCATTAACCATTAACAACCTCCATTTTAGTACATTAACATAATTACTGTATGATGTAACCTTCCATTCATTTCATTACTCATATAATCATCACATACTTGCCATTATGAACATCATAACAAGAAAGGAATCAACACCATCAACTTGACACAATAATCAATCATGTCATTCAACACCAATATACCCCGGAAACCCCGTAGGGTGAAAACCAGAAAACGTTTAATTTTATTATAAAACGCTCGTGAGGGTGATCAGCCCTCACTCAATGGCTTATAAGAGAGACCATCCTTTAACCATCGTTTATAAATATTACAAGGAAATATACAAATATCTAGCTTAAAGCCATTACAATAAATATGATACCATTTACCCTCTGGTCTTCGTATCTTTGTATCTTGGTGGCATGGATGTACCTACAATGGTCCATCGTACACTGGATCATCCAGTAGTTCGTACTCATCTACATGAACCATAGTCATTTACCTCATATGTGCTGGTTATAAGTCACCACAATAACTAATGTTTCCGTCGCATAAGCACACATTCCTTCAAGACAATGGCTACATCTCCCAATATTTTCTTTAAAATAAACCGATACATCAGTTAAGATATTTGTGCATGTGATTTACATAAATTTAATCAAAATAGATAACCCTTAAGCTATTAATTTTAGTGCATGGAATGCGAGCTAACATAAAAAATGTTGCTCCCATTCATGCAAATGCATATCGATTCCAAAAGAGTCTCCCTAAAGGAGTTCTTACACAACGAAGCACATAACCTCCTTCACGAGTCCTCCCAAAGAAAATATCAATGCTAATGAGCATGTAAACATATGTTTTCTTTTTGTAAACATATGTAATTAAGAAAATAAATACATGTCTTCTTTCCAAAGATTATACTAAGAAATCATATTCAATGTAGTTTAATACTACAAGCTATCTTTCTACATACAAATATGTATATTATTTTTCGATAAAATTAATACATATGTTGCATGTATATGCATGATCTTATTCCAAAGGCAATTAACATCATAATCATGATAATATAAAATAATCACTTAGCTTGTTCATCTAAAGGAATATTAGTTCCTTTAACCATGAATTTATTAAATGACTTAACTTTACCAACACCATGGTAATCTTTTCATGGATTTATTAAATAATTAATATTTTCAAACACCATGCTAATCTACCCATGGTTTTTTGAAATAATTAATCTCCATCAACATCATGGAGAAACTACCCATGGTTTTATGAAATAATTAATCTCCTTCAACACCATCGAAAAAATACCCATGGATTTATGAAACTATCCATGGATTTATTAATTCATTACTATTCACAACATGGTTAATGAATATTTATCTAATAAAACTTCTCTTTTCTTCTTCAATGCACATGAAGATATTTCAAGAATTACCCTCTTTAATCTATTCAAGAAAATGCCTTGGATTTGTTCTCATTTCCTAAATTAAATGAGTGCAAAATCCTTTTCAAAATAAAGCATTCATCTTCTATTTTCTTTCTTATACAATATTATGTAAATATTTTTATTAAAGAGTTACCCTCTTTAATCTAATCAAGAAAATATCTTTTAAAAATGAACTACCATAACTAACCCTTATTATGGGCATAGGAGTTAGATAGAACTTTTTAAAATAATAACAAAGTTAACATGTAACCCTTGGAAACCCTTGTAAAGGAATTAACAAAATGAACTTATCTTCTACTCCCAAGATAAAAATATTCTTTCAAAAATAGTCAATAGTGAATTTGTTTTCAATCATATCCCAATAAAATAATGAATTACCATTTTCCTGGTATGTGTAACTTATCCCAAGAGATATGAAAAAGTTCATTAGTATTCTTTCTATTTTCTAATACTATTTTTGCAGAAAAACTATATGATATATAATATTTACTTAGATCTTTCAATTCACAAAGAAAGAGATTATATAATAAATAAATTTATCCAAATACTTATCTTGGCAGTCCCAATGGTGGAGGCACTTTGTAGTGTGTCTGAGGTCACAGGTTCAACCCCGGACTTCAATACCATTCCTCATGTTTGTCACCATACGCTAACAACAACTTATTTTTAAATATATGACAATGTGAATGCCATATAGTTTGTAGTTTCATAATATATATATCCCCACACCATGTTAGATATAAACATTGAAATATCACTCCACGAGCTTTGGTTAACAACCAGGCGAACGTGTATTTAATATATGACAATGTGAATGCCATATAGTTTTTAATTTCATAATATATATATGCCCACACTATGTTAGATATAAACCCTTATTTGGTTTAATGTAATACTCTTATCCAGTTATCTATTATCAAAGAAAAACAATAGCAATGATATCTTACTTACTATTTGTAGATAGGTAGGCGTAGATTTTAATTTCATTTCTTTTCTGGCAGAAGTTGCAAGCAGTCTCGTTCCACATAGACTCCAGCTCCCACACAATCTTGAGCTCACACACACTGAAACCGAACTAACATCGCCAGGGCAAGGGGTCACCCAATTGAAATTCTTGTGGAGCTTTTCTCCTTCTGCCACGCCTTTGAAACACGTCGCCTCCAACTCTCGATTATTACACAGTAAAACATAGAAAAGAACACACGGCTCCTCAAATCAGGTAGGACAACACCAAGCCTATGCGAGTGAGAAGATTTCCTCCACTTGCTTCTTAAGCCATCCAGCAAATACTATAACGGTTATCAAGAATTCGGTTCACCTAAAACTGATTCTTGATTTTCTTTATTAAATAGTTAAAGTCAAAATAAATTTACCATAATAATTTACGTTACAATTATATTATAATATATAAAAAAAATTATGTAATCTATAATATAAAACAGTTATGATAGAGATTTAAATATTTAAATAAGATATATAGGGATTAATAATAATAATAATAATAATAATAATAATAAATATCAAGGGGAACAAAACAGAAGAAGAAAAAGGAGAAAAAATGAAAAAACAAGAATATGCAAAAACTAAGCAATGATGCATCCACACTATTTATTCATTAAGATCAAATGGCTTCTTCACCTTGTCATCGAGATGAACCACATTAGTTGGTTCGAATGTTCAACCAAATCTTAATAATTGATTAATAAAATACATTTATCAATTTTATCAACAAATTTATGTTATTGTTATTATTATTAAAAAAATAATATATAATTTAAATATATATACTTTTAAAAGCACATGAATAAGACTCCTAATCATGTAAATCTATCCTCATCCTCACTTTACGATGGCGGATCTCAATCCATAAATTTTCCTTTTTACAATACCATGGGCCAATACCACATGCCCAAAAAACCATGAATCACTTAAGATGACACTTTTCATATAATTTTATTTTTAATTATTCAATATAATTAAAAAGAAAAAATGACATAACTACTTTGGAGATAAATCTCAACTATATAGTATTACTAATATTCTAGAATATTTTATAGAGATTTAATCTCTACCATCTAGCAAATTATTATTTATAACTAAATTTAAATTCTAGAAACTTTTTCTAAAATAACATATCTATTTATATATTAAACTTACAAAGATTTACACATCTCAAAAGAATTTAAATTTTGAAAACATGTATATTATTTTTATTTTTTTATTATAAATAACATTTTTTTATTTAAAAACTATCAAAAAAATCCTCAATTAAATTATAATGAAAACCATTTATAATAATAACAACAATTATTATTAAAAATAGAAAATCGTTATTGGAAAGAATAATATTTTTTAATAAAAACAATTATTTTTACGGAAAATGAATAGTAATGATAAATACCATAATTATTAATCCCTGACCACATTTTAGAGTGATAAAAAAAAATATTTTTGTTAACAATACCACTATTGAAATGGATAACCTCACAGGCGTCTAGGAGATTTGATCCTGTGACCTCTCAATCTGGGAGTACTTCCAAGCGAGGACTCAACCATTTGAGCTAACCTTTGGGGCTTGAATTCTTATATGATATACAAATAATAATAGCAAAAATTAATTAATAATAAGAAAATATAATAATAATTACATCAATATATTCACTTTAATTATCCTACATTATAAATATAGAGTTTTTAAAGTAATTACTGGTTTACATATCTGAATTTTGTATGTTTTATATTTATTTAACATGATTTTAAATTTATTTTCACTAGTAATTATGTTTAAATATTAACATAACTATATAAATTAAATAGGTAGTAAATTCTTATAAGCATCAATTCATAATAAATATCAGAACACATTTTATAATACATTTTATATTATTAAAATTTAATAAATCATAAAAGTAACTAAATTATTATTTTGCTATAGTACTTTGAGTGAGTACCATGGACCAATTTTATGGATTTTTAATACCACATGCCAAAAAAACCATAACTCATTTTAAAGAACATTTGTTTATATGACAAATTCTATTAATTAATCAATTTAATTAAAAAAACAAAACTAACATAACTAAAATTTTCTAATTAATCAATGTAATTAAAAAAACAACATAGACATAACAACTCTGTAAATAATATTAATGATTTTTTTAAATATTATTAAAGAATTTTCTAAAATATATTATAGAGGTTAAATGTTTAATCATTTATTTGAATGGTTTTTTTTGGTTACTTACTCCTTAAATCTAATCAATATAAGCTACTACATGTCTCCAAAAACTTAAACGTAAATATATGAATTAGTAACCTACAATCCCAACCACTTAAACTAAAGACCATTAATTAAAATAAATTTCTAAATCCCCTGTCACAAAATTAACATAACTACCCTTATAATTATCAAAAAATAAAATGATCGCTTATTCAATATGCTTGACCATCTCCCGACATGTCCGATCAAGGCCTATCAACGTTCTCTTTGATGTTCGTGGTTCGCTTCGGTTCTCCTTTTCCGCGTGTACATCAAACCCTATAAAAAAACCTTCGTGAATTTGAGTTTATTGAATCATTCTTTGTTAAATTAAAACTAGGTTTTCACACTAATATTAAATAAATGTTAAGATAGAATAATTGCTTTAGTATTAATTTATAATATAATACAAATTTTTTTATATTAAGTGATAGGGTAAATAATACAACATTAACTTTATTAATATAAATATTATTAATATTTTAATCATAAATCTTTTGGGAAATCACATAAGGAATTTTTGGAACTGACGCGTTTCGAACTAACAACTGTATCCTGATGATGAACTACAGTTGGTAGTTCGAAACACGTCGGTTCCAAAAATTCCTTATGTGATTTCCCGAAAGATTTATGATTAAAATGTTATGGATCACAAAAGCTTGCACTCTCAAATTATTAATATTCATAAATAATATATATATATATATATATATATATATATATATATATATATATATATAAAAAAAATCACTAATAATATTACATTGACAGGTGAGATATAAGATTTTTGTGATCCATAATTCAGATCAAATTTTAATGATGTTATTAATATTATACATATTTATTTAAATTAGCAATTGCACGAGATGTTACAAAGGAAACACAGTAAGGCATAATTGTGACATATAGAAGATCACTTAACATATAAAATTAGTAAAACAAAATGTCATTCAAAGCTACAAGATAACTCACATTATGTCAAATTTACATATTATGTAACATTTTCAACATATTTCCTCTAAATCTTCAATGATAATCTATCAAGTTCCAATAGTAAATATATGATCATAAATATGTTCTTTTTCAATATTGAATTGTTTCACTTGATCAAAAGCTTATACTCTTTTACCACTTTCTCTGAAGGTGAATGGACTTGTCTTTATTTCTTAACTTCTTTTGGGCATTTGGACTCGTTTGTGACATGTGAGGTTTCTTCAAAGTGTTTTTCCAAATTGAAAAATTCAAAACTTACCATTGGATGAATAATAAAATATGGCAGGATCAAATTAAAGAAATAAATACTGGTTAGCTCTACTCTGAGAGACTACACCAGGAGGGACTACATCCACAAGTCACTGTAAATTCTCATTACAATACAAACAATATATAGCTTACATGAAAATAGGGAAGTTAGAACCAATACCTAAGAAATAGGAACAAACTCCTAATCTAAGGTTCAGGTGAATCAACTCTCTCTATTTATGTTTCTCCATTATCTCCAACACTGCCCCTAAATGTTGAAAGGATTCACAAATATCAATAACATTTCTCTAAACATTTCAAATTTGATTCTACCTAGGGGCTTAGTAAAAATATCAGCAACATTATCACATGTATTACAATATTAGACACGAGTTTCATTTGACTATACTTTCTCCCTGATGAAGAGGAACTGTGTATCAATGTGCTTAGTGTTTTTATGAAACACCAGGTTTTTTGCAAGTTTGATGGAGCTTTGGTTATCACATTTGATAACTGTTGCTTTTTTCTGTTCTTCTCTTGCATCCTGGAGAAGTCTCCTCAACCAAACTGTCTCACAAGTCACCGCACACATCACTTGGTACTCAGCTTCCGCTGAAGGCAAGGATACCATGTTTTTCTTTTTACTGCTCCATGCAATGACCACGAACCCAATACTAAATGCATAGCCTGTTACGAATATCCTTTCATCTACATTTCCAGCCCATTCGGAGTATGGAAAACCTGTCAATTTAACATCACAAGAATCAATATATATAATTCCATAGTCTACGGTTCCTTGTAGATACCTTAAGACCCCTTTAGTTGCACTCGAATGGCTCTCAAGTGGCTTGGACATAAATTGGCTCAATGTAATGACTACATAAGCCAAATCTAGTCTAGTAGTGGTCAAGTAGATTAAAATCCAAACCATCTATCTGTACAACGTTGCATATTCCTCCTTAAGAACCGTCATCACTCTGAAGTTTGGTATTCTACTGTAACAACACTGCTGCAACCTGACACTGATCCATCTTAAACTTCTTCAGTAGACTCTTGACATATTTACTCTGTGATAGAAAATTTTGTCATGAATCTCTCCATATCTCAAGACCCAAACAGTAGCGAAGCTCACTAGGGTCTTTCATCTCAAACATTTGTGACATATTCTCTTTTATTTCTCCAATGATTTTTTCTACCTTTCCTGTAATGATGAGATCATTTACATATAAATAAATCAAAACCATTCACCCCTTTTCATCAAATACAATATAGGTATTTGGGTTTTTTTCTTCTATTATAACTGTGCTGCAAGAAAAATGAATCAATTTTATCATACCATGACCTCGAAGCCTGTTTTATTCCATATAAAACTTTCTTTAATCTACAAACTAAATTTTATTTTCCCTGTTTAACAAATCCCTCAGGTTTCTCTAGACAAACTTCCTCTTTCAACTCTCCATTTAAGAAAGAAGATTTAAAATCTAGTTGGTGCGTCATCCAGTGATGTTTAGTACCTAAGGAAATTAACATTCTGATTGTATTAAGTTTAGCTACAGGGGTGAAGGTTTCCTCATAATGTATACCTTATTTGTGTGAATACCCCTTTGCAAATATCCTAGCTTTGTATCTATCTATGATCCCATCTTCTTTAGAATTTGGCTTGTATAGCCATTTGCAACCTATGGTTTGTTTTCCCTTACGTAATTCAACTAACTCTCAAGTTTTGTTTTAATAATTGATTCATGTTCCTCTTCCATGGCTTCCCTCCATTCATTATATTTACTAACTTCTTTATAACTAGAGGATTTAATAAAATTTAACATGCTAGCTATAAAGGCATTCTCCCTATATCTTGCTGCCAGTTATGTTTTCCTACCTAATCTCTTAAGTGTTGGAGTGGCATCCATCTTGTTTTATTATCCCTTGATGGACTTGGTTCGACGATTTCATATGCAACATTTGCTTCTTCCTTTTCCTGTTGTTTCTTATGGCTTTCTCCTATTTCACCATTCCCTTCTTCCACCAACAATGGAATGTCCCAATCGTCATTTTTTTTTACATTGTTTCCATCATGAACATGTTCATGAAAAACTACATCTCTACTTGAAAAAAGTTTGTGAGTAGATGGATCAAATAATTTGTAAGCTTTGAATTCGGTACAATACCCATAAAAGGTACATTTGATGGCCTTTTCATAAATTTTCTTCCCGTATTCCTTTGGTACATGGGAAAATGATTTGGAACCAAAAAATTCTCAAATGTTTAATTAAACGCTTAAAACCCAATAAGGCTTCAAAAGGATTTTTAAATTCAAAAAATCGTGTTGGACTTATGTTTTTCAAATATACAACCATATTTATAGCTTCGGACCAAAATCCATTAGAAATATTCTTACCTTTCTGTTGTGGAGGTAAATCCCCTCTGCGGACAGAGGCGATCCCTACTAGCCCAAACCGGGTCTAGCAACAATCGTTCACGCTATAGTGAAGGTTCCTAATCTCAAATAAACCAACTAGCGATGAAGGCTTACCTGGAATCCAATGATATCGTTCGTAGAGAAAGTAGCGCTCCCGTTCCTTAGCTCTGGCATATCAAAATCCTCACGATCTCCGCGATCGGACACCTACACACGCAAGAAACAAAACAAACACAAGCGTAAAATCGAGTATATGAAACTATATGTCAGTCAGAGAAGACATAACTCATCATCATAATCAACAACAAGAGTGGAACCATAACCAATAGTCACTTATCATTAATCAATCAAAATAAGAATACAACCATAGCTCTGACGATGAATTCTCCTTCGGAGGGTCGTCAGCAAAATGTGTCTCGATAAAGCCTGTCAGGGATGGGACAAGCCTCTCTCTCCAGATGTCTTGACAATAATCTCCTTGCTTGGATTTGGCCTTAAGGGAATGAATCAAGGCTCTCGCAGCATAAGGCTCTGATGGCTCTTGGGAACTTGGAGACTAGCTTGCAAATGAGATGAGCAAGCTTTTATAGATTGAGGAAGGGCAGTTGGGATCCCTATAATCATGGGATTGGCCCTATCCTCAAGGAAGCTTCCATGAGAGGTGGCAAACCACTTCCTCTACATGGAGATCCAGAGCCAAACCTCCCAACTCAAATTATATACCAGTTTCTGGATCAGTTAGGATGAAACTTCTGCCATTTATTTTTTAAAAACACTTCTTAAAATGGCTGGCGCGAGTGTGACTTTGGGACAGAGTGCCAATTGGCGTGCCCTCTTTGAAGGATTCCCCCCATTGTCGCGGGTAATGAACTGGATACCCACGCGAATGCAAAAGGGGGTGTTTTTAGGGTTTTTCACAAGGAGTTGTCTTCAGGGCAATGAAATTACATGTTTAGGGGAATGCCATGAAAATGTTTTCAAGTTATGTCACTGCTCACAGGTCACGGAATGAGCCCTCCAATTGTGCGAGATGGGGAATTGCAGGGACGGTGACAAATTACTGTGTAACAGATGCCCCCTAAAGCATGAGGCCTAAGAGAGAGAGAGAGGGGTGAAATGCTTTACGAGAACATGTCCAACTAAAAACACCGCCATCGGAAAACCTGCATAGAGAAGTACAACTGATATCTCAAATACATGATAAATCTGCGGTATGGACGCAACCATCCATAACAGAGTATGTAATAATCCAGATCCGAGGCATGGACATAGCCATCCAGTGAGGATCGGTAAATAGAATCAGTTATGGTCGCAACCATCCAATCAGCGAGTCATGTAACTAATCATAATAATCCACAAAATCGCAGCCTGGATTATAACAGACAGGAATCCACGGTCTTGAGCTCCATCTCAACCTGAACAAAGTACAAGTTCAAGCATGCGAATATGTGAGCTGAAGTCGAACATGAAATAACATCGCCTGATTACCATCCAATGATGAAAGTTGTTAACAGACGCGAGAGGTACCACCATTAATGCCAATGGTCCTCAAGGTACTAGAGGTACAATCTACGGGATGTGAAGAATGAACTGATGTCAATCACCTACAGAATCACTCGATCGGAGGCCAATGATAAAAACCTCATGTAGAATGCGAAGAACCTGCCACTGAGGCATGCAAGCTCCAAGGTACTAGAAGGGAGTCTCTAGACCAGCTTCCTGGATAATGAGCTGAAGTCGATAGGAAGTGACCTTGATTGAAGGTGGGCCATAGTGTTTCCCACATCATCGACACGAGATAGAGGAACATAATGTTTTTGTGAATCACGATCAGATGAGAATCAAAGGAAGGTTGAAACTTGCAGAGGTCAACTTCTCTTGAACACATGGCGGCACGATAGTGATTTTGGTAGTATTTGACATCAACGGACCAGAGGTCATGGCGACGAGGCAAAGAGAAAATGAGAGGTCAAAAAGGATCACCCAAACCCACGGAGGCAAGTGGAAAACAAGATGAGATGTCCCCAACCCGACACGAATGCAGACAAGTGCCATGTTCAAGAGCGACATACTGCCGAGACGAGAATGAGTGTGGTTCAATTTTCCGCACCATTTATGTCGAGTACCTCTTTATTTTTACACAAGCTTGAAGAGGATACCATATGCTTGCTGTGTAAGCCCACCCTAGTACATTTAACGAGCCCTAGGAAGGAGCGACTCGAATAACGTCATTGTGACTGAATCCAATGTCATCAGGGTTTAACGAGTCTGACAAAGGAAGAACTCATCGTCTTTTCACGTTTAGAGAGTCTGAAAAGACAGTGGAAAAGTAAACTCCAGAAGTCCCTTTTCGTAAATAGTTCCTCAAATCCGAAAAGGTAGAAAACTATGTCTGAGAAAACCTCCTAGTCGCAATAGGCTAGGGTATTCCTTTTTCGTAAATAATCTATCCCAGCCCGAAAAAGGGGTGAATGTATACTGGGTAGATGTCATTTCGTTTCCACTTTAACGAGATCAAAAAGACAAGGAACTCGGCAATCTTTTCATGTTTAGAGAGTCAGAAAAGAGCTGAAAGATGACTCCAAAATGACTTTTTCGTGTATTTACCGAGTCCGAAAAAGTATAAAATACAACTCGTGCCACACTTTAAGCCGCATAAAGACCTGTTGCTGCACAGAAAGGCAAGTGTAAAACCCATTTTCGACAAAATATATTAAAATATTAATAAAAATCACTTTTAAAACCTATTTAGATTTCAAAAATTTATTAATAAGTCTCAAATGGTAAAAACAAAATTGCTTTTACTATTTACCTCATTGGAGAGCAACAATGGTCCATTTGTGTGCAAACTTCTGACGGCGACTGTGACCGATCTGGGCTACCATTCAGATCCTCGTTTGTCCCAAGTAAGAGGCGCTTCCCTGAAATCCATTTCAATCCATTTTATAGAGATTTCCATTACAGATTAGACTTGCATGGAAGATTTTTTAAAATTTTAGGGCTCCGCCCATTGGCGCGGGTATTGGGCACAGACCTGCGCCAATGGCCTTTTGTATACAAAGGGGTCACGCAAACTGCTGCGACTGTTAGGAAAACAGTCGCGCCAATGGCGCAACGCGGTTTTTCCATTTTAAATTTCCAAATAGAGAACGATCCAATGGATTTTTCCATGTAACAGAGGTCTAATCAAGGGTTTTTTATCATGTTGATGCAGACAACCAAGCACAATGGTTATCGAATGGAAAAATAAGGAGCATGGGGAAGAGGATGAAATGGCTATAGAGAATGAAAACTGCATGAATGCACTTAAGAACTGTGGACTCAAAAATTTCTTCTTGACGCTCTACTTACGAGCTCAACCTGAGCTCCTACAGTACTTGGTCAGTATTTGGGATGAAAATGAAGGAGTGTTCAAACTTCGGGACCAAGTGCTGGAACTGGAGGTTTCTAATGTCTACTTTATAACCAGACTATTACGCAGAGGCCCAGTTCCCATATTAACAGGTAGCAGACCATCTGGTGAAAAGATGGAGCAGGTAATGGCGAGGGTGTGCCCAAGGGCACGGACTGGATCAGGAAGCGGGAAGGTGGACATCCACACTGTCAAGGATATATCACTCAGAGTAGTGCTACACACCATTACACGAGCTGCAGGATCACAGGCTCCACACGAGGCAACCAAAGCCCAGCTCCTATTAGCCTTTGAGTGTATGAATCCTACACTGTTTGATTGGGCTACAGTGGTGACAACCAATATCAAGAGGAAGCTTACAAAGTGCAAGCAGGCCAAGCTGAAACATTTTGGCTACGGTTCCATTTTGGTATCGTTCATCTTGGAACGATTACCCATCTTTCAGGGCCAAGATGCCATTGTTGCTAAGCCGATACCAAGAGAGCCAAGGATGGCTCGCTGGGCAGCACTTATGCCCAGATCAGGAGGAGAGCAACAGATGTCCTGGAAGCCTGAGTTTTTTGGATGGTTACGGTGGAAAATGATTGTGGTCGAGGATTGGCCTTATGCTCGGACCAATTTCACCGGAGACCCAGACCTTCTGCTCCCAGAGGGGGGTGACTGGGACGAAGAGTTGGGTATGACCTCTCTTTTTGATTTTTATGTTTTATGATTTTTTTTTTGGTAATACATGTCCATTCTAACACCAGTTTTATATGTATGCAGATGTCAGCACAGAGAGACCTGCCGGTATATCTCCCATTGCACGGAGAACTCAGCCCGCCATTGACCCTCAAGCGGAGCGTGCTAAGGGAGGAGAGTTGGTCCAGAACCTTGAGGGGATTGCCCGAGGGATTCCAAACTATGCCTGGCTGGCAGATGTCCCGATGGCGTATCAAAGACATACGGTGGGAGTGCCTAATCACCTCCACCAAATTTTGAGACGCTTAGTGCGTGCGGTAGCATGTTACCACGAGCATCATGCGAATTAGACACCTAGGGCTTCTTTCACGCATATATTTTTTGAGAGACATATCGTCTACGGTTGTATTAAGAAGAACATGTATATTTTTGATTTTATGTGATGCACACTATGTAAACATTTCGACACATATATATATATATATACATACCTATTTCTAGATGGATCTTCTCACATGTGATGATGTTTTATAAATTGCGCAAATGTCTATCTAAAACCAAATTAGCTACTGCGTCTTTTAATGTATTCATATGTCTGGGTATGTGCTGATATGTAATATAGTAAAAATTTCTTTCCAACAGATGAATACACAACTACAGACGTAAAATGGATGGATTTCTTACTGAATAATGCCCGTTAAGCTGTAATACTACAAGTTGTGAGTCTAGATACACAAGTAATTCACGAATGCCGAGGTCCACAGCCTCGATTAATAATTCCAATACAACACTATATTCCGCGATATTATTTGTAGCAGGACCCAGACACACACCTTGCAGGTTAACCAACTCACCAGTAGGATCATAGATTACCGAGGCTGTCGAAGACAAATTCCTAGTATTGCGGGAGGCACCATTCGCGAAACCCACAAACGGAGTAATGGACATCTGCACAATCAGGAAGACCCGATCAACAGAAATACGCTTACATCTCACACCACACCACACATGCACACAAATGAATATACACACCTATGTACACACACCACACCAAAAATAACTTCAAGCGTAGTATTTCTTAAGGTATAACCCATTTCTAGGCTGCACCAGCGGAACTCCTTCATAATCAATGAGCTCATAAGCCCCATTCTTCAATACTCGTTTTACTATATAGGGCCCATGCCACATGGGTTGGAGCTTTCCTGCCTCGAGTTTGTCGTGTGCTTGGTCATATAGGAGGACAAGGTCCCCTTCGACAAAGGAACGTGGAGAGACATATTGATCAAAGTGTGCTTTGACCCGCTTTTTCTGTGCTTCAAGGACTAAAGTAGCCAAGTGGCAGGTTTCATCCAACCGTTCCAAATACAAGAGACGCTCTTCTTTAGGAGAAGTATCAGGAAAAATTTCCGCAGCTAGCTTTAAGGAAGGAATTTCGGACTCAATCGGAAGAGTTGCTTCCAGACCATACACCAATTGGAATGGTGTGAATCTGGTTGCACTCTTTGCTGACGTCCGGTATGCCCATAGAGCTGAGAACAATTGGAGGTGCCAATTGGACTTATGAATTCCAACTGTTCGTTGAAGCATTGTGACCAAAACCTTGTTCACAGCCTCAACCTGGCCATTTTCCTGGGGGTAATACGGCGTTGAGGTATCGTGTCGTAAGCCCAACCTTGATGTCAGCTTAGCCATCATGTAATATTGAAAGTGAGTACCGTGATCGGTAACAATGGCCTGAGGGACCCCGAAACGTGCAATGATATGGTTGAAGATAAATTGGGCAGTTGTCTTACCATCGGCGGCTAGTGTAGGCATTGCTTCGGCCCACTTAGTAAAGTAGCCGACAAGGACGATTATATATGCATGCCCCCCGGCCGAATGAGGGTTACACATCATAAAATATATGCCCCATTTTACAAAAGGGCTAACGGTAATGACAGGATGCGGAGGGAAGGGTGGTGCACACATCTTGCGCTGAAAAACCTGGCAAGCGTGACATTTGCGGACTACAACAATACAGCCTTTGAAGATTGACGGCCAGAAGTAACCTGCATGAAAAATCTTTTGGGTGGTGGCATATCTAGACATGTGACCGCCACAGGCACCTCTGTGACAGTAATTTAAGACTCGTTCGGCCTCTTCCAAAGTTAGACACTGATGGAGCACCGAATCTACTCCAACCCGGTATAATGTATTTCCTACAATGCGGTAGGGTTGAGACTGATGCCGAATCCGACGTCGGGCATCTTTGGTCAACTGAGAGTGAAAGGATGACATCTAAAGATACACTATAATATCGCCATACCATGGGTCACGGGTGCTGATAAGGAATATGGTTTCGTCTGGTATATGTTCTTTAGAATGAGATGGGGAGGAGTTTGTCGGGAGGGAGCAAATAAGATCTGCGAAAACCAGTGATTTTGTCGACTTAGCAGTAGTGAACTCTATGTTGAACTCCTGAAGGATACCGATCCATTTGGAGTATTTTCCCCCCAGTAATTGTCGAGAAATAATATATGTCATGGGGTTGCAATCCGAAACCATGGTTACGATACGCAACAGGATGTAGTGGCGGAAACGTTGCACAGCTTGTATAGCTGCTAAAGCTAGCTTCTCGACGTGAGCGTAACGCGTTTTCATGTCGAAAAGATTTCGTGATAGATAGTAAACAACGTGTTCATTGCCATCATCATCATCCTACACCAGAACCATAGCTATGGTGCTAAATGAGGCAGCCAAGTATAAAGTGAAATCACGGTGATAGTTTGGAGGCCGAAGCAACGGAGCATTAACAAGTAACGTCTTCAGCTTCTCAAAGGATTTTTGAGCAATGTCATCCCAATGAAAGGGATTGTTCTGCTTTAAAAGACGCGTGAGTCCTTTGACCACTTCCGTGTAGTTCGGTATAAAGCATCGTAGGAAGTTAGCTTTTCCCTGCAGACTTTGCAATTGATATAACGAAGAGGGTGATAGGAGATTGACAATGGCCTCGACCTTTAGGGGATCGAGGCAAATTCCGTCCTTGGAGACTATGAACCCCAAAAGATGGCCATAATCCATGCAAAAGATGCACTTATGAGGATTGACCCAGATATTATAGCGTCGAAACTGAAGGAAAATCTGGTGGAGGTGTTCTGGGTGGTCCTCTCGCCGAGCTGAATGAGCTAGCAAATCGTCCAGATAAAGCTGAATGATATGGCGTATGTCATGGAACGCATAAGACATAGCACGTTGGAAAGTAGCTCCAGCGTTATTCAAGCCGAACGAGAGTTTTTTATAGGCGAAAGTACCCCACGGACAGATGAATGCAGTCTTGTGTTGATCAGCAGGTAGAATGTTTATCTGATTGTACTAGGAAAAACTGTCCATCAGGGAATAAATCTCACTCCCTACACATTCGTCAATGATTTGATCTATGAAAGGAGTGGGGAATTGTCCTTTGGACAGGCCCGATTAATATCTCGGTAATCAACACAAAATCTGATAGTACCATTTTTCTTATCTACAAGGACAATGTTGGAGACCCATTCTGTGAGGGGAATCGGGCAAATGAAGCCCGTGTTCAGAAGTTTTTCAACTTCTGCTTTAATGGCAACAGCTTTGCGAGGATGCACTGGACGTAAGCATTGGTGCACGGGTTTCACATCAAGATAGGTAGGAATCTCGTGCACTACTATGCTGGGATCAATCCCGGGAATTTCCTCATAGGACCAGGTGAACACGTCTCTAAATTCTCGAAAAAGATCAGTATAAAATTATATCTCATCAGGAGAACAAGTCACTCCCACGTGTATGTTCTCAACTATCCCTGGTTTAACGGAGATGTCTATTAGAATGGTTTGAGTGATGTTGCTTAGGTTTCCCTCTAAAAGAACCTCATGTGTCAATATGGGCATCTGGAGAGGTGGAGTGGGAACCTGAGATGAAAAACACTCTAGACAATATGAGATTTCCCTCAAGCTAGGCATGAATGAGGAACGATGATGCCCATCGCTCCAAGGCAGGTCCTCGAGAGACATTGTTTCAACAATGGCTTCATCAGAAGGAAAAATCTCTTTAAGAGGATCAGGCGAGTCGGCCTCGCCGAGCTAGGGGGATTGAGAATAGATGTCTAAAGCCATGCTCAAAGGAGCATGCTGAGGAGGGGGAGGATCAGATGCGGTGACGATTTCAGAGTAGTTAATCTCTGCCAGATTTAAGGGCATCGATTCTCGAAACTCAGCCCCCTGCTCAGGAGTAGGGATGAGCCATGGGTCGTCAGACCTAGAGATCATATTAACTTGAGTGGTGTGCGGTGGTGGTGCGGGAAAAATACCCATGAGGATGGGGTCCTTGAAGAGACCGGGTCCTACACTTTTAGGGGGATTTGGGATCTGATCCACGTACGGAACGTTATTCTCGGAGGTGGAGGTGAAGAAAGACAACTGATCCACAGTAACGATTTTTCCCTCGTGAGGGAACTTAATAAGTTGAAAGAGGGTGGACAGCATGCATAACATGGTGTGAGTCCAACTGCGGCCGAGAAGTATATTGTAGTTAAGCTTGGTGTCAACTACTTCTACTTCTACGTTGACTGTCTTCCCCTGTAAGGTAATCGCTAAAATCTCGAGAACACCCACGGGTTTGATTCCCGATAATCAAATGCCTCTAGGGCATTAGGATATGATGAAAGGGACGGAGAGCCAATGGCCTTCCAGAAAGCAAACGACATGACACAGGTAGAAGCACCTTCATCCACAATGGCCCTATGGATGTTAAGACCATTGATCCCAACTTGAATAACAAGAGCGATCTGATGTGGAAGTCGGGGGGTAAATTTCTCTAAGTCGAAGGTGAGAAGATTAGAATCAGTGGGATCGATCCCACCGATTGCAGACAATAAAGCTTTTCGTTGTGATGGGAAACTTTGAAGAACTTCCAATGCAGACATGGAAGAAGGCGCCTATGCCAAATCCTCAACAATACTGTAGTGTTGAGCGGCATGGGCATTCGGATTGTAAGAAGATCTTCTTAGAACACCTTTAGAAGGTGGCCTCACAACAGGTTCGGCAGTAGGCTTCTCAATCTCCAACGAACCGGAGACAGATGGGGGAGGTGGACCATCCACAACTGCCTTCCCAGGTGCCTGACGCGATTCGTTGTAGTCCTTTGAACGTGTAGCAATAGAGATAGGTGCAACACCATTCATCATAAAGACCTGAGACCCAAATGGTGCAGATGGTGAAGGTTGTTCAACCATCTGGGTCTGTTGAGATGGGAACGGTTCTTTAAGAACTGCCGAAGTCCCTTTGGAGCTTTTTAGAAGTTGACTAGCTTCAGATCGTCATGGAAAATATTTTGTATAATGATCTCCTTCACAAATGAGGCAGGGGTACTTCGTTTTGCGTTGGGAACTGTCCTCGGTATGAGGTTTGGACTCTGGCTTTGGGGCATCGGATTTGGATTTACCTTTGCCCTTCTTTTTCCCTTTGGAGGATTTTTCCATAGGATTAGCCTGAATGACGTTAACCTCCATAGTTTTGCCAGAATTGGGAGGGGCAGGAGGAGAATAATTATTGGATGAGTTGGACTTCTGCTTCCCATTCGAATATTTCTTCGAATTATGAGACACGGAACCAATAACACCATCCACCGCCGGGATAGATGGATCTTTAGAGGTTCCAGACTGTGGAGCATCAGGAAAAATATCATAAATCGTGCCGGACTAAGAGTATACCAAATCCAGATATTGGGCACGCGCTATGGCTTGTTCTTCAGTCACACGCTCCCATACCAATATCTTGGGCGATTTTGTTAACGAAGGAGGTGGTGAACCAATGAGTTAGTATCTGATCAAGTATATGAAACTTGATAAGTCTACGACAACGTCGCCACTCATGAATGTGATCAGAAATGTGGGTGGCTTTGTCCTGCTTCAAAGAAGTCAGGAGGTGCGTCCCAGCTTCGTAGTGAACCGGTAACTGAAAGTGAGTCAGAAAAGCTGTAGCTAATGTGTTGAAATCTTGAAAGATGCCACGGGATAATTCAATATACCAATTAGCGGCAGCACCAGTCAAAGTGTGTTGGAAGAGGCGTAGACGAATTGAATCGTCCACCCAAGAGTTGGACGAACACCAAAGATGGTAAGTCATCACATGAGCTTGGGGGTCCTCCCCGGCTTTACCCTCAAACTTAGGGAAATCACCGGGAACCTTGGTAGGAACCGGAGGCCAATAAGGATTGTGCATAATTGGATCATTCATTAATTTCGAAAAATTCGGTAATTCCAAGGTAGCCAGAAACGACAATGGCGGATTGGACGGAATGCCTGGCCCTGGATAAGGACCAGTACCTGTACTCCAAGATGGTTGAGAATATCCTTGCCCCCAGGGGTTCTGTCCTGTAGGATTATGACTGTAGGGGGTATAGGTCATATATCCAGCCTGATTCGATTGCTGGTAACCAGCGTATGGGGCTTGATAACCAGAGTATGGACCCTGATTGTAAGTCGTCCCCGTGTGAGCAGCATGTGGATTTGGCTGTTGAGCATAGGTGTAGCCGGGTTGTTGAGAGTAATAGTTAGAACCTTGGGGCTGGCTATAATTCGATTGATACTGACCATGAGAATAGTAACCTCCTTGAGTTCGAGTGGGCTTCTGATAGGTGGGACCCTGCTGAGCCTGATAATTAGGGTGCAGCAGTTGATTTGGCTGCGGCATCGAATAAGTCAGCTGTTGGCCAGAGTTAATAGGATGTGTAGGCTGGCCTGGCTGAACAGGTTGACCTGGCTGTTGAGGAGGACCAGGTTGTGCCGGATGGGCCGGTTGGCCTGGTGGCAGAATGGAGCCATGTGGTTGCTGATAACCGGTTTGACCCGCAGCAGGACTATAAGATGGTCCTGGCTTATGTGCAACGTTGGGACCAAGAGTATACTGCGGTGGCAAAGGTTGAGAAGGTTGGACTTGCCCTCCAGGACCATATACTGGCCCTGGTTGGTACCCCGGTTGACCTGTGAGTCCTTGAGGTTGCCCAGGTGGGACTCCAGGGAGAGGTTGCACGAGTTGACCGGAAGGGCTGTAATATTGTCCTTGCAGACCGTACAATGGCCCTTTCTGGCCCGGAGGGTAGCCCTGTATGGGCTGTCCCTACGGGTCATAAGGATAGCCAGGCTAGCCTGAAGGTTGGCCTTGAAAAGGTTGTCCTTGCGGGTTAAAATGTTGTCCAGCCTGGTTATATGGTAAACCCTGAGCATGAAGTTGAGCCTCAGGAGCAAGTAAACGTAAAGGGTTCCCATGCTCATCGTACTGATATGGAAAAATGTACACAGGTGTACCATCCTGTGCATAATGCGAAAAGTACGAGCGGTTAGGATCTTGAGAGGACTGTCTGACCTCAGGGTTTGACTGTTGTAGAGACAATCGATACTCCTCCAGAGAGATGTTCTCCGGCATAGCAGATGCTATGTAGATATCTTCGGGAAGCGATGTGGTCCTTACGGACTGGGTAGTAATGGCGGGTGCAGATGCAGCCACACAAACAGTGGACATGGAGGGTACAGAAGTAACCTGAGGGGATGATGTAATGGACATCCGTGGAGACCTCCCCAATGAAGGAACAACCAGCCTCGTAGAAGGAGATGATACCCCCATAGAGGCAGTGGCAGCAATAATCTGACCCAAGGATCTATACCCGGCAGGTAATGAGGGACCAGGTGATGACATAACAGATGGTTCAGGGTTGCCTTCTGAAAATAACCATCGAGGCAACAACTGGTAATCTTCACCAGACGTGGTGATTTCCTCGCTAGATTCACTCATGTTTGAGCCTGCCGCTAGATCTCGTAACAGACGGCGAGGACTAGGAGGAATAACAACAGCTATAAAAGGCGAGCCCGATGTAAGAGGAGGGAAATCTTCCCCTACTCCCAATCCAAACCAAGTGTTGGAAAAGGGCCAATTGAACTCAACTAGTCCTCCAAAGGGATACTCAGACAGAACCGGTCCCCCGTAGGGAAAATCGGAAACGATGGGCTGCTGGGGTTCAACAGAGCATTGAGAAGCCTCTGATGAATCGTCTGTATGTGGACTACCAGTAGACGAAACAGAAGGTTCTGCCATTGTGACAACAATGACAAAAGATGAAGCACAACACACACGGGCTGAAAAAGAGTCAAGACACACAATAAAATGGCCAACAAGCAAGATCTAACAGGGCGTGTGATCACGGGTGATTTATTTTACCACATTGAAACTTAAAAACTTCACCGTTTCATGTTTTAAGAGTTGAGAAAGAGATGAAAGGTGACTCTATCTCTTTCAGTTTTGAAGCAAGCGTGAAAGGACAAGCGCTTGGTGATCCTTTCAAATTTAAAGAGTCAGAAAAGATCAAATGACTACTCAGGAATACTAGACAAAGGGTGCACCAAATAAACGTGAACTGCAATATACACCTTGGTTTCAAAATTAAAGAGAAATCAACCAAGGACTTTCCGTACATGCAGTAAATCTCCCCGAATGCTGTGTCCGGTGTATCACGAGTATAGGGCAGCAAACTCGGCTTCCTATGGATAAATGATAGAAACCTAGTGGGGTGTCCCTTTATATACTCGACGGTACGGGGAGCACAAGTCCGTACTAGTGCTGTCTAAAGCCAAGAGGTGAACGACAACTACTAGGTTTTAAGACACCGAAACACGTCTCTAGCCTAGACCTCTAAATGTTGTGTTAATGTTCCAATGCTGCCTTAGTGTAAATTGAGTAAATTTTAATGTTTATCTTCAATTACATTTTAGTTTTCAAGCCCTAGCGAGTGTGATGTCAAAAAATCTCCTAAATGCACACTATATGCCACAGTATATCATTTCATTCGATGAAAGATAATTATGAGAGAGTTGAGAGCTTTTCAAACAAACAAAATGATCAGAAAACAACCAAAAAAGCCTCTAATGAAACTAATGTAAACCAAAAAATTTTCTCTCAAGGTCACTAATTAGTAATATCACGAAAAAGATTTTAATTTGCACTAACTAATCAAAAGCAAAAGAGATTTTTTTGTATTTTCAATGTTTAATAGCAACGTGCACTAAACAAAATGAAAAATAATGAAGAGCAATTCGAGATGTGATAGTAAGAGAGAAAAGATGAGAAAATTCACTCAATGACAAACATGCAATCAGACCTCAAATTGACAAAACAGTCCCTCAAAACCAAAAGAATCCCAAAGACTCAAATCGACCATGTAATCTAGGCCCAAACGAGACGAGGCAAAATTCGAATGAAGAAGAGAACCAACACTCAAATGACGTAATAAAATGATAAACAACTACCAAACGAATGTAAAAAGAAATCACAAGGTCGACTGAACAAATAGAGACCAAAAACTCCCAAGGGAGGCTCGACAAACAAGAGCACCTAGATGCCCTAGGGCTAGAATGTGAAATCGATGGAAACGGGAAAACAACCAAAGGAAGAAGGTCACATCCAGTCAAACAAGGCTCTAGAACACTCAAGCAGTTGAAAAAACAAAACCAAACACACTGATCAAGCTCAGGAAGGTTAAAACAGGGAAAACCCTAGTATCTCATAGGATTGGCGCGACTGTAAGGCTGAAACTAGCGCCAGAAACGAATTGGCGCGGGTAATACACAAGCAACTCGCGCCAATGGGCGTGACTGTCAGGCTGTAAAGCACGCCAGTCGAGATTGCTAAGGAAAAACAAAAATAGACAATCCAACAAGAAGACCAGTGATGACAAGGCCAAACAAAAGCCAAACAAATAGAAAAACAAACCGAAAGAGCTGACCAAGTAAGCAAGGTCAAGAATCAACTGAAAAGACAAGAAAACACTCCAAGTGTTCAGTTCATAAACTAAACCAGAGATTTACTGAAGCAGCGTTGATCTACTTTTCTAATGTAGAGCAAAAGCATTTCGAAGGCTATCTGGCTAACTTCAAGCTCCGTCTGTAGCTTACAAAGCAGAACAACAACAAGCCAACGCTCCATAGTGGAGTCGCCAATTTTTTGTGGAGGTAAATCCCCTCTGCAGACAGAGGCGATCCCTACTAGCCCAGACCAGGTCTAGCAACAATTGTTCACGCTATAGTGCAGGTTCCTAATCGAAAATAAACCAACTAGCGATGAAGGCTTACCTGGAATCCAACGCTGTCGCTCATAGAGAAAGTAGCACTCCCGTTCCTTAGCTCTGGCAGATCACAATCCTCACGATCTCCGTGATCAGACACCTGAACACACAAGAAACAAAACAAATGCAAGCGTAAAATCTAGTATATGCAACTATATGTCAGTCAGAGAAGACATAACTCATCATCATAATCAACAACAAGAGTGGAACCATAACCAATAGTCGCTTATCATTAATCAATCAAAATAAGAATACAACCATAGCTTTGAAGCTGAATTCTCCTTCGGAGGGTCGTGAGCAGAATGTGTCTTGATAAAGCCTGTCAGGGATGGGACAAGCCTCTCTCTCCGGATGTCTCAACAATAATCTCCTTGCTTGGATTTGGCCTCAAGGGAATGAATCAAGGCTCTTGTAGCATAAGGCTCTGATGGCTCTTGGGAACTTGGAGACTAGCTTGCAAATGAGATGAGCAAGCTTTTATAGATGGAGGAAGGGGAGTTGGTATCCCTATAATCATGGGATTGGCCCCATCCTCAAGGAAGCTTCCATGAGAGGTGGAAAACCACTTCCTATACATGGAGATCCGGAGCCAAACCTCCCAACTCAAATTAGATACCATTTTCTGGATCAGTTAGGACGAAAAATTCCGCCATTTATTTTTAAAAAACAATCCTTAAAATGGCTGGCATGAGTGCAACTCTGGGATAGAGCGCCAATTGGCGTTCCCTTTTTGAAGGATTTCCCCTATTGGCGCGGGTAATGAACTAGCTACCCTCGCCAATGCAAAAAGGGGTGTCTTTAGGGTTTTTCACGAGGAGTTGTCTTCAGGGAAATGAAAGTACATTTTTAGGGGAATGCCATGAAAGTGTTTTAAAGTTATGTCACTGCTCATAGGTCACAGAATGGGCCCTCCAATTGTGCGGGATGGGGAATTGCAGGGACGGTGACAAATTACTGTGTAACACTTTCATAACACTACGAACACACTCCAGAAGGGTTCTATCTTTCCTCTCTACAACCCCGTTCTACTAAGAAGTGTGGGGTACTAGAAATTACTGCAGTATTCCATGGTCTTTGCAATATTTGATGAATTCAACCTTCTTGTACTCTCCCCCTTGATCTGAGCGGAGAATATTGATGTATTTACCTGTCTGCTTCTCAATCAGGCTTCTAAAATATTTGAAATATTCAAAAGTATGACTCTTTTTACTGAGAAAATATACCCATGTAAATATTGTACAATCATCAAAAAATAATGAGAAATAATAAGCACCTCCCAATGATCTTGACTACATTGTTCCACATAAGCCAGTGGGGACTAACTCTAGTATAGCTCTCTATTTTCTATCTACTTTAAGAGGAAAATCATCTATGTGCATCTTCCCAAGAGCACATGGTTCACAATCAACATGAATATGCTTTAAATCAGGAAGACCATTGACCATACATTTCTTCTGAAGTAGAAAAAAATCATTGAAATTAATATGGTGAAATATTTTATACCATAAATCTGCTGTAGACATAGCTAATGATGTCAAAGCTTGATGTGACACACTTCTCACATTGAGCTTATAAAGAATGCACACATGAATCCATGTTGCAATTGTCTTCATAGAATCTAGCAAATCCTGAACAACACAATATGACTTAAAGAATTATACCTTAAGGTTATAATATATTATCATTGAAACATAAATCATATTCTTATTAATTACGGGTACATACATCACATTTTGAATGTGCCTAATATTTTCAGTAGGCAGAATTACAAGAACATTACCATTTCCTTTGATTAGGTACCCTTTGTCACCGCCAAGGTAGATTTTTTCTCCACTGTTGGTTTCTTTGAAGTCTTCAATCCATTCTTTGTTACCTGTCATGTGGGTGGAAACTCCTGAATCCACATACCCTCATCCTTCTCATTAGAATCAGCCATAAATAGTCCGAGGTCATGGTTATGATCATCATCAGCAAAGTGTCCTACATGTCTCTTTTTTCTCAGCTGACCTTCATCAAACTTCTTCTTTCGACAATGTTTAGCCATATGGGAAATTTTACCACAATAGAAACATTTTATTGGTGAATAATTCCTATTTGATGACATACCATCAGATGGATTCAACCTCTTTTGTGTTGTATCTCCACCTCTCTGTTCTCCATTTTCCTTCCCTCTGAAGGGCTTCTTATTCGCCTTTAGAGAAACATATGAATTATGGGGTTTCAAAGTCATCCACCTTTCCTCCTCTTGCATTAGAATCCCAATCAATACTTAAAAATTTTGGGCTTTCTCTCTTGCATTCAAGCATGTAATAAACATCTGATAGTCGTCATTCATACCATTCATAGTAATTGTTACCAGATCAGTATTATTTACCGCCTCTCCTATGTCGCCAAGCTTGTATTTGAGGTCCTTAAACCATGAGATGAACACAACTATTGTTTCATCCTCCTCCATATTAATGGATATAATATTTCTTTTTAGGAACAATAGGTGATTTGTATTTCTTATTTCATACAAATATTTGAGAGTTGTCCATATCTCATTTTTTTTATTTTCAATCTTTGATTTAAGGGATAATGCAGTCTTTGACTGACATTTTCAACATCGTTTTCACCTTGGTCTCCCTCTTCTCTCAATCTTGTATTTTCACATCTGTTTCGCCTCTTGCAGCTGTAGATTTCATTTCATCACCAATCATAAAACCCCCATGCACTATGCCCTTCTAGCATAGTCTACAACATGAATTTCCAATTAGAATAATTTGAAGAGTTGAGCTTATTGCTCTCGTTCAAGTATACTTCCATCAGATTATTCATCTTGACACTAAAAAAAATTACTTCCAATAATTGATAGAAAAATATATCTAAAAATAGATCTACCACAGATCCAAAGAAAAAAATGTCAAGAAACATTTCTACCTAATCTTCTACCACTCTCACAGGCTTCTCTGCACACTACACCATGGCCACACAGGCTCCTCTGGCATGGCCTATTTTGCTGCGAGTTCATGGGATCCTCTAGCATGATCTCACTAGATATGTAGGCATGAGCTCTCTGGCTCAGCAAGCACAATCTCTCTACCTTCAATCCACAATCCTCACCACGAGCACTCTAGCTCCATGATGCTCCAGATCTCGAGCACTCTGGCTCCGTGATGCTTCACAGAACAAGTGCTCTGTCTCCTTCAACATGATCACACTGGCTCTTCTTTCACGAGCTCACTGGCTCAATCGACACTCCACAATCATCCATATGTCGCACTATTCGTGCTGGGAAGAATCCCCATAAGTAAAAGACATATCAACATATTTTTTCCAAGATAGTACGCCTTTATTGAGGATATCATCACTCTTCTTTGGCATGGGTCCATGCTGATCAGAACATTTATAACTCCAAGGAACATGTTTATTGAAGTTTCCTCAAGGAATAAAAACAACCTTACTCATCCTCACTTAGGCTACCCTCAGGTCATCAGGGGCTTCTCTTATGTTGCCTAGAGACTCATAGGTATAAAAGTACTCTGGCTTTGATTCGACCCTGAAGCTCTGATACCATGATAAAATATGACATGATGAAATTAATGAAAGCAATACTAGTTAGCTCTACTATAAGAGACTACATCAGGAGTGACTACATCCACGGATCACTCTACATTCTCATTACAATAAAAAAAAAATATAGCTTACATGCTAATAGGGAAGTTATAACCAATACCTAAGAGATGGGAACAAACTCCTAATCTAAGTTTCTGGTGAACTGACTCTCTCTAATTAAGTTTATCCATTATCTTAAACAATGAACTAGTTTAATACAACTACGAAATAAATATATCAATAAAGCTAGTCACTGACATAGAAACTTTACACTATTTGATAGGAGAGAAGTGGATCTTTTGAGCATTGATTAAATAACAAAAAATATTCACTATATTATAATGATTATTCGCACTAACCCAACAATCACCAAGGAAATTTCCATCACAACAATCCATAGAATGCATTGTGATAGATGTGGTTTTATGAACCAACCAAGGAAAGATCATCTCTTCACTAAATGTGATTTTTATAAAGTGTTGGAAATCTAAAACTACAATTGTTAAATCAATAAATTTTCAAACGTTGTGGCAAAATCCTTCCTTACGGAAAAAAAAAAACATCTTTTCTCATATACATACAACGACATTGTAAACCCATTTAGTCAAACTTATGATATTTGAATGACAATATCTTTTTTGATATACATACAAGGACATTCTAAACCCATTTAGTCAAAATTACACTCCCCCATATATCTCAATATAACTTTATAATAATAAAATATATTTTCTTCTTCAAAATTGAATACATCACCATAAGTCTTTCAGCGACTCAAATTCCACCGCTATATAATTTAAGTTTTAACATTTCCAACCAAATTTGCCAATCCATTTGGAAAAAATCGTGAGTTGTTTAAGACTCGCTATATTTTATTGGCCGGTATCTTTTCAGAATTTTTCTATAACTAGTCACTAGATATGAAGCTATTTTAATGTTAACATCTTTTATGTGGAAAATAAATTTAATGTTTTGGGGAAACTTTAAATTTCATTAAATTTGGTGGGTCATGAAAAGATAATTAATTTTAATGCATTTATTAAATAAATATAAATTTAATGTATAAAATGAACTTATATTTGAAAAGTAAATTTACAAATTAAATGTGTCAATAAATTTGAATTTGAAATGGAAATGGAAAAATTATTAAACTTAAATATAAAATTAACATTTTGTACACTACCCAAATTTAAATTTGACGTTGTTTTTTTGAATCAGATAAATTTGAGTGAAAAAGGAAAATAATTTTGGATATTACCACTGCCAAAGGAACATACATATTTAAAACTATTCCGAGTGCATATCTCCTTTCGTCTGGTTGAATTTTAATTTTTGTACTGCGGGCTCTCCTCCTTTGCTTAGTGTTCCATGAAACCATTTTTTCTATAATGTGTTATGATTTTTTTCCACATATTTTCTTTCTTGAAGTTCATGTTTTTTTTCTCTTTCTATATGTGGAGGGAGACCTTTTCGGAGATAAAAAGAATAATAGTCTTGGCATTCTTCATGATTCTTGTTGGCCTTTGAGATCGATGAGTGTGAGATACTTTTATTTCCTTCTTTGCTCACATTTTTTATAGTAAAAAATAATACATTTTTGCTAAGGATATCTACCAAAGGCTCAATAGAAGAAGAGTAGATTGAAGAAAATTTGGAGTTTAATTTTCATGGATGCTTGTAGCAGCTCGAGATTAACATTATGTTAAGTGTTAAGTTTTTGCTATGGTAACTATTTACTTCTATTCTTTCTTTAATTTCATCAATGTTTCATTTCCCTAGCCTCCTGTCTTACACTGTTCTTCTCTCTCGTATAAATTCTTTGACTACCTGATCAATCATGAAATTTCAGTGCTCTATTTTTTCATATTTTCCTTTGCCTAGCCTCATTTCCTACTTTTACCTTCTCTCTCCATATAAATTCTCTTACTAACTAAACAGTTATGAAAATTCCATGCTAGATTTTGTAAGTTTTATTATCTTATAATTAAACGAGTGTTGTAAGGGAGAGTAGTCTCTTGCATAGTTACCAAGTTCAAGTTTGAATTCAAATTCAAATTTGGTGTGGAAAAAATTAGATTATTTAAAATTAAAAATGGAATTTTTTTTGAAGTATATATTTCTTATAGATATTCAAATACATCATTTTTCCAAATAGCTTTGTTTTACATTTCGAATAACAAATAATATAACACGTTTTAAGATTTTTGTATTTATCTATACATCGATTACATCATACATTATATTATACTCAATATAGAGTGAATTTCCATGAAAATTCAATATTACAATAAACCATCTAAATTTCACATTATCAAATGTTTTATGCTAGAAATGAAATCGTGTCAATATTTTTTAGAAATATATATTTGTATTCTCAATTGCTAATTACTCAATAATTAAACCAAACCAAACTCTAATTTATAAGATATAATAATAGCATATATTATTTTATATAATACAAAATATTAAACTTTATAGTTTAATACTTATTCAAATTCCCATTAAAAAAATAATAATTCAAATTTTCCATTAAAAAAAATAATTTATAAAAATATTCTTTGCTAAAATATTTAGGTTTCAATTTAATAAATTATAAATTATAAATTACAAAAAACAAGTGTAATTACTTTTCTCTACAAACATATAACTATTTTGTGCAAACATATAATTATTTTTGTAATATCTAACATACTTAGGTATTTATTTTTTATTTTACTCATATTACCATGTACAATAATTTAATAATTGTTATCACAATAGTAATATTTATTAAACTAAGATTTCTTTATTCATATATTATGATTTTCCACATATAAAAGTGTGACATAACTGAGCCTGATTACTAGTACATGTACTACTATATGGTGATCAAACTTATGGTTTTAAACATGATGATAATTTGACTCTTAAATAGCAATAAAACCTTGGCTATGGTGGAATTATTTCTTTACTCGGGTTTCTAGATTGATTAACTCTGCATCGGTATGAATGGATTATCATTTATTAATTGGTACATGGGTATTACTCCACATCTCCATCGCAATTGATTGACACGGTCGTAGGGATCTTTGTTGAAACTTTTGTTGTTTTGCACCGTTTGATCATCCTTCAATCCATGGCTATGTATCATCCTTGGTGGGTAAGGGTATATACCTACCCCACAAACCCTAACTGCTTTGTCATTTGCGAAAATTATGTGAGAGCAGATCGAGCTCTACAACTTTATGCCTTTAGGTTTTTTTCCTCCGTCCTTCCTCTCAACCGGTGATAGGTGAGGATTTAGACTGGTCGAAACATTACATTTGTTTTTTTGCAAAGTTCTTCTAACTGGATAACTAGTATCTTGCATTTTATACATAGCCTTACATTTTAATCTTGTCTCTTGCTGCTGCGGAATTGTGTTTTCTTAGTTAATGCTTTATTTTTCTTCCCATCCACAATCTGTGATATTGAAAAATATTTTGCAAGATTTGGGTTCAATGCCCTCGGTTCACCATGGAGGTTTTCATCATTTCTGCAAGAGGGTTTGGCTATCCACCACTGTTGTGGACAAGTCAGGTAAAAACATTAAAGTGGAGTTTTCACCCTCACTCCTCTAAATGATAATTTCATCATTCTATTTTTTCCATTGTTTATTTCTCACATTGAGTAATGAATTCTTTCTAGTTCAATTTTATGGCACCAACTCCAGCTTCAAACATGAGGTATATTTTCTTATTTTGTGCCTGTACTTATAGTTTTATGTTTGGTTTATTCCTTATTTTTGGAAACCCCATCTATTTTAACTTATGTATTTCTTTTACAGGTAACCATGTACCCTAAACTTCGTCAATGTGGATTTTTTAAGGTTTAGCCTCCCACCACTGCTAATGGTTACTCAACCTTCCCTCTTCCATGTACTTCTGGATTTACTGAGGGTCTTTAATGTTTAAAATTTCTAGTTCTGGTTATTACCCAAGACTCTACGTGAGGGTTTAAGTTGTATATTTTGTGCCTAATTACTATCATGAAGCCACTAAGGTTCTTTCTCTTTGAATTATAATTTTTTTTGGCCCCCGGTTGGCATATTGTTCAGTCGTCTCTGTGTATATATTTTTTCGTCCAATGGAATTTAATTATTCTACGGAATTTGTATATTCAAAATCAGAAATATCAGTACTCTTTGTTTGTTAAGTTATGGTTTAAAGTATTACTTTGGTCCCTTCTTCTGTTATCTCAAAGCTGGACAAGTTTGAATAGTACACGATTATATTTTTATATTGAAATATTACCAGGTTTTTGGGTCTCTGTCAAGAATTTTCTTCATTAAATATTTACATGCATTCACTTGCTGCTTATGGTTATTCATTCTTCCATTCGGAATTTTCCCTTTCAGTTCCCATGGTTTGCATGTGGTTAAATTCTCAATGTTTATCTAGCTCATATATGGAATCAGTCTTCCCGTTGTTGTCTATTATTCACGTAGACAATGCGCTTGCACTCAGGCCTGCTCCCTTGTCATTGTAGTAGTTCTATTTAAATTCTTTTAAATAATGTTTCATGTATGGGTATTTCCCTTCTGTAGGTTATTTTCTATGTTTTTTATAAGCTTTCCCTTTAAATGGTCTAGTATATACAATATATACTATTTACTGAATTCCTTAGAATCATATTCAAGCTCTTTTATTAATTCTTCACATCTTTTATTTAATCACAGTATAATAATAATTTTTTTAGCATTATGTTCCTCTCTTAATAATGTTATTATTCCTTCAATTATTGGAATTACTGATATTTGGACCATCATTTAAATTGGGTTGTAATTCTTTGACCCATAGTATGTGTCTGAACTTAACTTTAATATTTAAGATACACTGTTCAATCTGGGGTTTCTCTACCTGGATGGACTAATTGTCCTTTCCATTCTTCTACTCCAAGGCTTCTTAGTGAATTCGTAGTTTCCTATAGATTTCAGACCTTAAATCTTATTTCTATCATAACTTCTTTGTATACCTTCATATAATTTCTCTACATATGTAATTATTTCTTTTCCATAATATAATCCACTGAAGACATTCTATAAAAAAATACTATCACACAGTAATTAATTAAAGAATTTTTTTTTTCCATATTCAATCCTTTTGGCCACTCTATGAAAGAAAAATATATAGTTACTAATCTACTGCAATTAGTTCCACAATTTACAAAGATACACAATATTTTAATAAAATCATTTTAAACCTCTTCTATTCTTCTTAACTCTGGGTTAAAATACTTATCTCACTTCAGAAAAACTGATCGTAAACTGTCAACCATGAGAGATGAAATTACATCCTCAGCTCCCCCTATGATCCTCACCAGAGTAGGACTTAATTAGAAATGTTACTAGAGTATTCCTCAAGAATTTTGTCTATTCTTTTATCGAGTGTCAGTTTGTAGAGTTCCATGGGATCCAACTAGCTCTGGATTACTCTCACCTTCAAGCCTTCTGGCTTCACTTCCCATTCCCCAAAACCCCTTTTCCTCTGGGATTTCCTTTTTATCCTCAGAGGAAAAGGTAACTGTCTATAACATCTTTTGTCTAAATACTCTAGAATCTTGGAAATATTTACCATAAGTTTATGGAAATGACACCATAAATAATTATTTATTGAAAAAGAAAATAAATCACGTTCATTACTCGATTAATTTACTCGTTAATCCTATTTTACTTCAAAAGTTAAATGCATAATTTAAAAATAGTTTAGGAAATTAATATGGGTGTTACATCTTCCCCCACTATAGGTAAACATTGTCCTGAGTGTTCTACCACATGCCAAAAAATAGTTTTAGGTAAGCCTCTCATACAAATCCTTTGTCTTCCCAAGTAGCCTTCTTCAGGCCAAAGTGCTTCCATTGCACTTTAAATTGGGTGATGGCTTGCCTCCAAAGCGTTATTTCTCTCAGCTGGAGAATACATTCAGGCTCTACCAGAAATTCGCTGTCTGGTTCAACCTGCACCCGGAAAAGTCTTTAATTAGTTAATATAATATTTATCTCTTTTTAGAGATCGTATAACCCAATTCTTTCCTACATGAATATTTTTCCAATGTATTACATGCTTTGGTTCATGCACATATCGTTTCAATATTGATACATGAAACACATTGTGCACCTGTATGTGACCTGGTAAGGCTAATCGATAGGCTACTGGTCCCACTCTTTTCAAACTTTTGAAAGGTCCAGAGAACCTGGGAGCCAACTTGCTGCAGGTAGTCTACTTTAAGTTTATTTTCTTGGGTCTAATTCTGACACAAACATGATGACCTACTTCAAACTCCTGATATGTCCTCTTTTGATCCGCATATACCTTCTGCCTATCCTGGGAAGCTTTTAGATTTTTTTCGATCATATTTACTTCTTTCTCCATTTCAGCCAACATTTCCAGACCAAGAATTAGTTTGGTTTATAGACTGCTCCAATTAATGGGCGTTCAACACTTCCTCCCGTATAAGGCCTCAAAGGGACTCATCCTATGGGACTCATGATATCCATTATTTTAGGCGAATTCTACTAGATGTAAATAACCTTCCCAACTCATCGGTTGCTGCATCACATACATGTGTAGCATGTCTTCTCAGATTTGATTCACCTACTCAGTTTTTCCATCCGTCTGTGGATGATATGTTGTGCTAAATTGGATTTGTGTGCCCAGATCGGTAAACAATGCCTTACAAAAGGCCGAAGTAAAATTTACATCTCAATCTGAGATGAATGTTTTCGAAATTCCATGCAATATAGACATTTGCCTCATGAAAATGTCTACAATCTACACAGTTTTGTAATTGTATTGTACTGCAATAAAGTAAGCTACTTTCCTCAGCCGATCAATGACCAAAATTATAGATTCATTGTGTTTATTTGATATTGTTAAGCCCATAATAAAATCCAATGATATGACCTCCCATTTCCATTCTAGTACATGTATATGATACAAAAAAATTGTTGCCTTTTGATGTTCCACCTTGTCCTGTTGACATTCCAGACATTTAGTCAAGTATTCAACAATAGTTTTACACATTCCAGGCCAAAAATAAGCTTTACTAATTGTTGTTAGCATTTTATGGTAACCAGGGTGTCCAGAATAAGAGCTTCAGTGATACTCATCCAAGATGAGCTATTTTAAAATAATTTGATTTGGGATGTATATGTTTCCTCTAAAATTCAAAATTTTCTCATTATTAATCTTATAATCTAATTGTTGTCTCTAATTTTCTGCTTCATATGCTTGCTACCATAAAAATTGATATTTAGGGTCTTTTTCCGTTTCCTCCTTCACATTCTCCTCGAACTTAAATTCCACATGCTTAAAGTAGAGTTCATACACATAATGTAATTTCATACTTAAGGCATCAGAAACATGGTTTTTCTTACCTTTAACATGTTGAATCTCGAAATCAAATTCACTCAGGAATGCATTCCACCTTGCTTGACGAGAATTCAAATAAGCTTGTTTAAAATAGCTAGTCAAACTGTTATGATATTTTTTTAACACAAACCTTTTCCCAACAAGTAGTGCCTCCATACCTTGAGTGTGTGCACTACTACGGTCAACTCTATATGATAATAAGAATATAATTGTTCAAGATATTTTAGTTCCTTGACTGATATGCAATGACTTTTCCGTCTTGCGACAACATTTCTCCCACTCCTTCCTTGCACGAATTGGTGCAAACATCAAACTCCTTGTTTGGGTCAGCTACCTTCAATATGGGAGCACTAGTCAGCAGTTTCTTTAACCGTTCAAAGTTGGTCTGACATTCATTGGTCCATTTAAACACTCGCCCTTTTCGGAGCAGGGAGGTAATAGGAAAAGGAATTTTAGAGAATCATTCAATGAGACACTGGTAATAACTGACCAATCCTGTAAAACAGCGTATGTCTGCAACATTTTTGGGCACCCTACATTCCATAATAGTGTTTATTTTTCAGGATCTACTACTATGCCTTCAACAGAAATAACATGGCCTAAATATTGAATCCGCTCTTTATAAAAAGTCACACTTACTGAATTTGGCATAAAGTTGATGTTCCCTCAACATTTTCAGTACCAGTCGTAAATGTTCCTTATGTTCCTCCATGGTATTTCAATAAACTAATATATCATCAATAAATATCAGAAAAAACTTATCCAAAAATGAATTAAATATGAAATGCATCAAACTCATGAAGGTTTCTAGTGTGTTGGTTAATCAAAATGGTAAAACCACAAACTCGTAGTGCCCACATCAGGTACAAAAATTTGTTTTATAAACATCCTCATCTTTTATCCGTATTCAGTGATATCCAGATCTTAAATCTATTTTTTAAAATACAGTCACCCCTTATACTTGATCGAAAATATCATCTATTCGTGGCAATGGGTACTTGTTCTTAACAATCAATTTGTTAAGCTGCCTGTAATCCATACATATTCTCATCATTCTATCCTTCTTTTTCACGAACATCACTCATGCCCCCCAGGGAGATACACTAGGAAGAATATATCCCTTGTCCATTAATTCTTGTAGATGCATTTTTAATTCCATCAATTCAGGCACACTCATTCGATATGGTGCTTGTGACATCGATGTTGTCTCGGGTATTAATTCGATGGTGAAATTGATATCCCTCTTTGGAGGTAGTCCCAGTATATTTTCCAGAAACACATCCATAAAATCTTGTACCTCCACTATATTTTCCAACATGGGGGTCTTATATTTAGAATTGGCGAAACCCACTTGGATAGCATAAATATGACATTCTTTTCTAATTCATTTACCTGGTTGTGATGATGTGATGGGGCGTAATTGAAGTGGTTTCTTAATTCCTTGCAACTTCGGGTGAGTTCCATCTTCAGCCTTGAAATAAATGATTTTCTCTTTATAATATACCAAAGACGAATTTCCTTCCAACCAATCCATTCCCAATAGTATATAATAGGAACCCAAGGGTAGAATATTTATTTCAACCTTTATATGTTGATTTCCAATTTCTAAAGGACAATTTGCAACTTTACTGTTAACTCTTCTCTTTGTCCCATTGGTTAGTTGTACCATCCAGGGACTCTTAAATTTATGGATATGAAAGCCACACTTTTCAACTATCTGGGGGTTTACATAGCTTAAACTAGTACCATGATCAACCAAAATAGAAATAGTTTGGGAATATAGCTTACCTTCGAATTCTATCATAGTGGGCTGGTAATCTGCTTATCGATCCTCGAGTGCTGCATTACTTCTTGGTATGTTTTATGAAAGATCCCCCAATGTAGAAGCCTCTGATAGATTGGTTGTTATTTCACTCTTTTCACAATGAGGACAGTTCTTATAGTAATCTGCCTCATCACATCCCCAACATTGCAGAGGTGGTTTCTGGATATGCACATGATCCGGTCTACTGAATGCTGTAGTGGGTCACTCCTCTATTAGAAATTTAGGCTTATGCTGGCTTCTTCCATATTGTCTATTCGCTGAAATTCTTACAACGTGTTAAAGATTTCCACATCTACTACCTTTAAAATTTGAAGTGTTTTTCTACCTTTTCTTTTGCATCCAATTCCTACTAGCTTCTCCTTTTACCTTCGACTGTTATAGCACATTTGTGCTTTTAGAATCACCTTATCCATAGTATTTGCATTCAAAAATTTGATCCTTTCCTTCGTATGAGTAGGTTTTTGGGTATGTGTTATATTACTTCCATGATTAGTCGCCACTCATGCAAGTAAGGAAGCAGTTTGGTTGCAGAGATTGTGTTCAAGTATGGCATTGGTGCAATGGGCTATAAGAATAGACTCTGACAACCAAAGTGAAATTTTCTTAGCTAAGAACCCTGCAATTTTATCCTTAAACATATCACTTTCTGAGAGATATGGTTGTGGATAAAATGGTGTTGCTAGTAAAGGTGGATACTTTGAAGAATTTTGCAAATGCATTCGCGAATTATGTGAGCATTCAGAATTTCTCTTGGTGTGGAGAAAAAATGGGTGTTGCAGAGTTGGGCTAATGACTAAGCTCTCATGTGGCTCCCTGGGGATATAAAATAATAGGTGGGAGAATGTTGGGTATGTGTTATATTCTTTCCATGATTAGTTGCACACGTAGGGGGTCACAGGGGGGGCGACAACCCCCCTTGTATGTTGCGTTGGGTGCGTAAGGGGGGGAAATAGCCCCCCATATTCAGGGACTAGGGCAGCGCCCCGGGAAAAACAATTTGGATCCTATTTTTCGGTGGGTGGACCCACCCATGGTTTTATGCATGCGTTTTCACATGGTTTTGTGGCATGATGGTTTTCGGCCCCTGGTATTTTGTAGATCTAGTCAAGGGAACTACAGTTATGTTCTAATCCAGGGTTAATGGATTGGGGTTTATGTATGCTTTGACATGTATATATAGATGTTGTAACACTAAAAGGAATTTAATGAAAAATCAATCTTGTAGTCATGATTTGGGATTGAGGGGAAAATCTATGTCTATATCTGTTTTATGTTTCATGCTATCACTACTGTATATTTTCTGTTTTTAAGATTCATTTCTAGATAATTTTTGTACCGAGTTAAAAACTACATAGGTAAGATACTCAAGAATCACTTAACTTTTTCCTTTTCATATCTTAGGTATGGTACATATCTCAACAAGGAGGTAAATTTAGTTATGAATTCATCCATTGACAGTTCTCCCAATCTTAAATCATGAAATTCCCGAGATTTTTCATCATCAAAGCATTATATTAGGTATTTATATTTGAAATATTGTTGGAACTCATCCCAAGTCACATTCTCGTCTTCAAGTCCTCGCACATGTTTTACTTCCTCCCATAATAAAGTGGATTTTTCCCACAGTTGGTAAATGACCAAACGAGATTTGAGTTTGCTGCTATATTCATAAACATGAAAATATTCGTTCATGCTAGTTATCCATGCCTCTGCTACCTCTTCGGCCTCACCATCGAATGTAGGCGGTTTAATTTTCCAGAATTTACCTTGCACCTCCACTTGCTGCTTTTTCGTCTCCTGTTGATCTAAAACATTTCCTGACTCTGCCTCATTATAAGTTTGGTTTTTATTACTTCGCTAAGTATGGCTTCCTTCAGCTTATCATTATCGTGTCCCCGTTATTCACTTTCTTCTAGGGTATCCATTTCTGGGCTTGGTTGATTTGTCCCTTGATTCTAGGTATCTAAGAGGCTTTTAAGAATCCTCTCCTACTCTCTCATTAACCTCTCATTATCACTTTTTACCTGAACCATTTCTTCCTACAATTGTTACACCATATCCAGAAGCATACTGGTTTTCCCTTGTTAATACTCGAGTAATTTTTTGGTTTTTTGATGTTGATCCACACTCAACTGCATCCACATTTCTGGGTTCATCTATGGGTTAGGTTGGGGGTGAGATTTCCCAGTAGTTCTGGGAACTTGGTATGCTAAACCCCTTCCCATTGTATCTATCTATCCCTTTCTTCTTATTTTCTGTGCACAATTTTACAGACACCAAATTTTATTCATCTGACCCATCTGGGTTCCAGCGTGTGAACGCCACTCTCATACCACTTTTAACATATAACATACTAGGTACGATTATTTTATTTTTTACTCATATTACCATGTATAATAATTTAATAATTTTTATCACAATAGTAATATTTATTAAAATAATAATTTTTTAATCATATATTATGATTTTCCGCATATAAAGGCCCAACATAACTAAGCCCGATTATTGATACATGTACTACTGTGTGGTGATCAAACTTATGGTTTTAAACATGACGATAATGCGACTCTTAAATAACAATCAAACCTTGGCCATGGTAGAATTATTTTTTTACTTAGGTTACGATATTGATTAAATATACATCAGTATGAATGGTTTATCATTTATAGATTGTTACATGGCTATTACTCCACATCTCCATCACAATTGATTGACACGGTCCTTCATATATTTGTTGGAAATTGTGTTGTTCTGCACCATTTGATCGTACTTCAATCCAAAACTGTGTATCATCCTTGGTGGGTTAGGGCACAGACATACCCCACAAAACCTAACTGCTTTTTCATTTGCGAAAATGTTGCGAGATAAGCTCAAGATCTGAAACTATCTGCGTTGAGGTGTTTTTCTTTCGTTCTTCATCTCAGCTGATGAGAGGTGAGAATTTATACTGGTTGAAACATTACATTTATTCTGTTGTGGAGTTTTTCTTGATGGCTAACTCGCTTCTTCTATTTTCTGTCATAGCCTTATGGTTTAATCTCGTTTCTTGCTGTTGCAAAATTGTGTTTTATTATTTAATGTTTTATTATACTTTCTTTCCATAGTCTGTGAACTTGAAAATTGTTTTGAAACCTTTGGGTTCAATTCCCTTGGTTCACCATTGGGGTATTCGTCAGTTATGCTAGAGGGTTAGGCTATCCACCACCGGTGCACCCAAGCCAGGTAAAAACATTGAAGTAGGGTTTTCACCCTCACTACTCTGATTGATAATTTCATCATTTTATTTTTCCATGGTTTTCCTCTCACATTTAGTAATGAATTGTTTCTAGCTTAGGTTGATGACATCAACTCCAACTGCAACTATGGGGTATATTTTCTTATTTTGCGCCTGTAATTATAGCTTTATGTTTGGTTTATTCCCTAATTTTTGAAAAATCGGGTCTTTTAACTTATGTCTTGCTTTTACAGGTAACCACGAACCCTGCACTTCATTAATGTGGATTTTTTATGGTTTGACTTCCCACCACAGCTAATGGCTACTCGAAATTTCCTCTTCTAGGTACTTCTGAAATTTATTGAGGGTCTTTATTGTTTAAAATTTCAAGTTCTGGTTATGACCCAAAACTGTGCATGAGAGTTTAAGTTGTATAATTTTTCCTAATTATTATCATGAGGCCAGTAAGCTCTTTCTCCATGAATGATAAATTTTTTCGGCCACTCGTTGGTATACTATTCAGTCATCTTAGTGTATATGTTTTGTCATGCAATGGAAGATGATTATTCTATAGAATTTGTATATTTGCAACTGGAAATATTAGTACTGTTTGTTTTTTAAGTTATGATTTACATTATTACTTTGGTCCCTTCTTCTATTATCTCAAAGTTGGACAAGTTTTAATAGTAAATGGTTATATTTTTATATTGAAATATTAACAGGTTTTTCGGTCTCTGTCAAGAAGTTTCTTGGTTGAATATTTACACGCATTCACTTTCATTTTGTGGTTACTCATTCTTCCATTCATAATTTTCCCTTTCATTTCCCATGGTATACATGCGATTAAATTCTCAATGTTTATCTAGCTCATATATGGAATTGGTCTACCTATTTTTGTTTATTATTCACGCGGACAATGCGCTTGCACTCAGTCCTACTAACTTTTCATTATCATTGATGATCATACATGGATACATCTGATTCATCAATGAGATCCCCACTGAAGAGTTGGGCATGCACGGAATGGTCGACTGTTTTAGCACAGTAATGGAAATCATGAACATGGTACAGAAGGAGGAGGCACGATTAAAAGTAGGTGGATGTTTGGGGATAGTTGCCAAAGGTGTCGAAGCATTTGATAATGAATGGAATAAGGTGTTAGAGGTAGGATTTCCAGCTTTCTAGGACCCCTTAGGCATACTTCTCCCTTGGACCACATATGAGCATTGGATGATCGAGATCAAAAGCAGGGCTAACTCGACTCTGGAAAATACCTCTTGCCTTAAGGAAGAAACCTTGGTGGCATCACTTCGCAAGGAATTCCTACTACTCACCAAGGTTAAGCAGTTCTTCTCTACCAACCTTTACTACTCAAAACTAGCTCAGATCCATGCATTGTTCGAAATTTTTAACTATGCGCCCTTACCTTCAGATGTCATGTGGCAGAGGTGTTACGAACATGTGTACCCACCAACTGCATCCACTTCATAGCTGATGGTGCCTTTTTCATCTCACCACTTTGGTTCTTCCTCCACTCCTGTATGGCCACATACTGTATGGAAGTTTTGGGGTCCATACTGTAAATTCTTTATGTAACACTGTTTTGAGCTCTAAAATGCACATTTTGGAGAGCTGGTTTTTTAAAACTAGTATATAATAACGACTTTGTTTATGAATGGATTCCAGTTGGGTTAATGAGAAGTATGTACATTCCTATATTATGTTTTTCTAAGTTTCTTTCCATTTTGAAATTTGATCTTCAATGCCTTATGCGTGAATGTTGGTTGTAAATGATTTAATTCATGAATTTGTATACGCTCTCATTGTGGAAATATGACACTCATGTGTTAAGTTACTATGCAACCTTGATAATGATCCCATAAGAATTCACCTCCATCAATATTTCATTTCCCATGCTTCCTTTAAGTTCTCATAAGATTGGATTCTTATTACAAGTAAGCCCACCTCTCTGGAATTTCTCCTCTCAACTCCTCTAAACCATCACCACATTATACACCTAGGTATGTTCATTAGTTCTTTAATTGGCCCATTCGAAGCACCTAATATTCATGCAGTCCCAAATCCATTCTGAGTGCTATTTAGTTTACATGAATTCTAGTACCAATGTTTCCACAACTATCTTGAACCATAGTCCCATCAATCCTAAATGAAGATATGCCTATAGGAAAATTAAGATGAATAGATCTAAATCCTTTGATTTTTTAAGATGTCCAAGGCACTGGTCTTTTGCAACTCAAGATTGTCTCTAGGAGTGAAAACATCTTTTTTGCGCCGTTACTGAGGATCTAATTAGAAAAAAACTATTCCGTTGGAAACAACACAAGTTCCACCCTTACATAAGGTGAGCACAAAGGGTTGAGGGTTTCATAGCCCTCACCTTGTCGACTCCACTATAATCGAGTTGAAATGAATATTAATACTGGCTTTCACAAGGCCACATACCCGATCAGATACCTCTCAGTTGAAAACACCCTCTGTATATAATCCTTAGAAAATCATATTCAGAATACTCTAGAAGGAAAAAAAACTTGTCCGTAGTCACTTACCCCCTTTCTCTCTTGAATATTAACCCTCTCCATATCAACGAGCTGATATCTATGGTCAAATATCCACGGCCTAGGTACTCGAATATGCTCCAGAAGCCTCTTATTTATCCAACCCATTCACAAAGGACGAAGAACAGTCAGCTGAAACCTCTTTCCCTGCTCCCCATCCTTCCTCCGAGGCTGAGGAGTTAAAATAAGTTCCAGTGCTTTGAAAAAACTTACAAATCAATCTTAGGTCCTCCAATTATTAGATAACTATTACCCCTCACACCTTTTAGCATCAATCTCAAATATAAAACTTACCACCACCTCCTCTGATGGTCGTTCTTGGGTTCCTTCTCAACAGTTGTGCTCCATTAGCCCTTCCTCAGCTTCTAAATGACATGACACAGGACTATCTTAAGCTCCTACCCCGGTTCATAGTGGACAATAAAACTCCAGCGTAGAGACGCATTGAGAACTTATGTGCCTTCACTGAGAATGTGAATGTGTAACACCTTGATGTGGTTTTGAGGGTCTTTGTCCAATATCTACATGGTGAGGCTTAAAAAAGGTTCAAATCATTAGCCAATAACATGGTGCACTCCTAGGAGGAGATGGAGAACCTCTTCATGAAGAGATGGGGAGAGAATAGGGACAACGGCTATGTTTTCACTGAGTTTAATGCACTAAAAAAGGGACATAATGAAGGTGTGACATATTTTATCAAGAGGTTCGATAAGCTATATAAAAATATTCTTGCAGGAATAAAGCCTCCCAAAGTGGTTGCTAAGGTATTTTTCATGGGTGCCTTTGAACCAGAATTTGTGTTCACTTTAAGGGAAAGGAAGTCTGCATCTCTAGATTAGATCCAAATGGATGCATTGGAAGTAGAGGAAAATTTTGTCTCTATTGGATAACTTAAGGGGAAAATAGATCGAGAAGTGAGAATAAAGGATAAAGAGGAATCTGCTACCTCGAATCAAGAAAGAGAATCAAAAGAGTAATGAGTATAAGAAATGAAAAAGTTAATTAAAAACCTCTCAAATAAATTGGTGAAGCTTGAGCTCCAAGCCAAGAGTTCTCAACCTCGGTCCAATCAAATAATTCCTAATTGAGGATTCAATCCCCAATAATGGAAGCCTCCTCTGCAATTACTGTGGCATGATAGGAAGGAGCTACAAGATCATATCCAACCTCCTCTGTACTTGGAGGGTGAAGTAGAAGGGCACTCCAGGGAAGTTATAGAGAGTTAAGAGAATCAATTCCTTGCCTATTATAATGACGAGGAATGTGAATTCATCTTACAAGGAGCGTTAGAGGAGCAAGAGTTGCCTCCAGAAGATAAATATATTGATGATTATTGCAGAGAGTTTGTATATTTTATGCAGTCTCATCTCCATAAGAAGTATGACCGTAGGTCCTCTCATAAGAGAATCTAAGTATAATAACAAAATTAAGAGTGAGTATCAAAGAACCAAACTCCTCCTATTTCTTAAGCTAAAGGGAAAAAACCACTGGAAGAGTTATTCCTTCACAAGGCCACTGCATCTACCTCCACAAGCTAGGATCCTGACCCTCCCAAGACCAAGGAATCCGCCTCTACACCTTTGAATTCCTCTGACCCCCTTAAGGGTCATGCTGACACAATTATTACTGAAAAGGGGCCAACTATCTTCAGTATCCAGAAATAATTGGAAACGGTCAAAATCCTAGTTCCCCTAAGTGAGTTGTTGAAAAAAACCTCCTAAAAATCCCAAGTATCTCAATTCAAGCAACCCCCTAGTGCCATTTCCATGCTAGATAGACTCAACCTCCAAGAAGAAAGACCCATTGTCATTTTTGGCCCCCATGTAGAAGAGCAAGAATCATCCATGCCTCCATTCTACATGACCCTAGTAATACATAATCTATTTCTACATAATTTTATGCTGGATTCCGGGGCATCACATAACCTCTTTCCACTTTTAGTCATGGATCAACTCGAGTTACAAATTACAAGGCCCTTTAAAAACTTGTATTCATTTGACTCCATAAGAGTGAAATGTCCAGGGATGATAAAGGACTTCGTGGTAAACCTATCATAGATCCTTGCCAAGAGTGTGGTAATGGATATCGTCGTAGTAGATATCCCAGCCTGGTTTGGTATGTTGCTATCTACGTCTTGGGGATACAAAATTGGAGGATCAATAAAGCTTTACTTGAGTTATGCCACCATCCCTGTGTTTGGTGGAGAAGAGAGAATACTGTATCGAGAGTCAAGGTTTGTGAAAACAGTCACCAAAGCTGATGGCTTGACCAAATCCCCAGTATATGGTAAAGAAGTCAAGTTACTTTTTCTGATGTTGGAAGAAGACAAGATGTTCCTCTAGGAAATGAAGGTTTTCCCCCCGAAACAGATTGACCCAAAAAGTGAAGAGGTAAATGAGATATGGACCCTACAGTTTGATGGGGCTTACTCAAGAGAAGAAAATGGAGCAAGCATCCTCCTGATATCTCCTGAAGTTTTTTTGGTTCCCCTCTCCTTAAAGCTACAATTCGAAGCCACAAACAACGTGGTAGAGTATGAAGTTCTATTGTAAGGATTGCAGACAACATGAAATATGAACATGCAGAGCCTCAAGGTGTTCAGAGATTTAGAACTAGTGGTGAGGCAAGTAAGAAGTCAATGTGAGGAAAAACACCCCTGACTCAGAGCTTATAGGAACAAAGTCTGGGATTTTGTTGAATTCTTTTCTTAGTATTCAATATTCATTTCATGCCTAGAGACATGAACAGAATGGCAGATTCACTAGCTATGGTGCCTAGTAATTTTCGTCCTCCTCAAAACCTATTACTCAAGTATTAATTAGAGGTATGATACCACCGCTCTATTATGGATAATGTTAAACACTGGCATATTTTCAAAGGCGAGGAGAAGGTAGGTGCTTCATGGATATGGTCAGATAATTCTCCAATTTATTCATTGACCCAGGAGATGAGGCTAAGGCTGAAGAACCAAAGACCAAGTGGGAGGAGACTCTCGCCAGACACCAAATTCTGCGATTAAAGGGAAATGTCATCTCGAGAGGCCTCGTACTTTTAGATAGAAATTTTAACAAAAATGAAATCCCTATGAACTTGAGAAATCCAACGCTCGACGAGCTAGTCAGCGATTGAAATATTGGGACATAGGAAGACCCAAAATTGGTGAAGTTGTCAAAACAATTTCCCTAGGAGTATCAAGGGAAATAACTTAAGCTCTTAAGGTCCTATAAGGACATCCTCACCCAGTCATACCAAGGCTTGAAGAATTTAAATGTAGGTATCATATAACACAATATCCCTCTCGAAGAAGATGTCAAGCCCCATAAATAAGAGCCGAGGAAAATTAATTCACTCCTCCTCCTAGCCATTGAGAAGGAGGTGAAGAAGTTTTGCATGAAAATATCATTGTGCCTCTAAGATATTCGAAGTGGGTAGCAAAACTGGTTCATGTAAGGAAGAATAACAACGATATCAGGCTCTGTGTGGATTTTCAGAACTAGAATCGGGCTTAACTCAAAGATAATTACCCCCTCCCTAAAACGCATCGCATCATTCAAAAGGTCGTGGGATCCTCCCTAATGTCTATGATGGACAGATTTTCGAGATATAATTAGGTTTTAGTACTCCTAGAAGACCAGATGAAAATTTCATTCACCACGCCCTAGGGGACTTTTATGTATGCTCAAATTCCCTTCAGCCTCATAAATGTTGACACTACCTTTTAGAGCACGATGGATATCGATTTCGTTCAAGGCCAAGAAAATTTCATGGTGATCTACCTGGATGATATCACCGTCTTCTCCAAGACTAATGTTGAACATATTGAACACCTAAAGTGGACCTTCAACAAATGCCATAGGTATGGGTTATCCCTGAACCCTTAGAAGTCCCTATTTTCACTGGAAGAAGTGAAGTTATTGGGACATATAGTGACCAGAGAAAGGGTAAAGATTGACCCCAAATAGGTGGAGGTAATAAATGACATCCATCTACTAAGAAATAAGAAGGAGGTGCAATTTTTTTTAGGAAGAATAAATTTCTTAAGGAAATTCATACATAATTATGTTGAGATCATCAGAAGAATCAGTGAAATGCTGAAGAAAGACAACGAAGTAAAGTGGACTCCCGAGTTAAGGGATTATTTTGAAATGACCAAGTAGGACTTCGCAGAAGCTCCAGTTTTAGCTGGGTTGGATTATCACAAGCTGTTTTTTATTTTTTCATTTCTGTCGCCTCACACGGTCAATGCAGTATTGTTGCAAAATAATGAATAAGGGCATGAAAAACCTATTCATTTTTTTACTCAAGTCCTTAGATATGCAGAATTAAAATACAACATACTAGTGAAACAACCATATGCTTTGGTTAAGGCCTTAAAATCGTTTCGGGTATATGTTTTGCAGTCCACCATCATAGATTATGTGCCCACCACCGTGGTAAAAGACATTGTCGTGCAGGGTGATAGTGAAGGTAAAAGGGGTAAGTGGATTACAAAGATACAAGAATATGAAATGGAGATCAAGCCTACTAAGCTTATAAATGTCTGGGGGTTGGCTAAGATTTTTTCAGAAACTAACTGTCAAGCTCTCGGAATAAATTTATCAATGACACGAGATGAGGTGAAAGGTGATACGGGCTTGCAACCAGTAATAGAAACCTCCATACAGAAAACACATGTAAAGTACCTCCTCTCCCCCTGATACAAAGACATAGGTGAGTACCTTTTGACCCTGAGATGCCCCCTAATTTAGATAAAATGAAGTACCTCACACTTCGGCTGAGGTCTCAAATTTCCTCACTAGCAAATGGGCATTTGTACTAAAAAGACCCATTTGGAATACTAATTATGTGCTGGAAAAAGCAGGAGGTGGAGGAAGTGATGAAGGAGTTTCATGATGGGATATGTGGTTGACACTATAACTGGCGCGTGATGTCCCATAATATCCTCAAAGAATTATTCTTTTGGGCTAAGTTATTTGGTGATGCTAAAGTTCATGTTAGAGCTTGTGAGAAGTGTCATACATTCACCCAAAAATAGAAATTTGCAGCCCTCCCGCTGATCCTGGTTCAAGTTGAATAGTCGTTCAAATAGTGGGTAATTGACTTCATAGGCGAAGTCCTTCCAGAATCTAGTAACCAACATCGATGGATCCTCACCACCACGAATTACTTCAACAAGTGGGTCAAGGTGATTCCTAAAAGGAATGATATGGACACGGTAGTAATAATGTTTTTGGAGGAGAATATAGTAGCAAGGTTTGGGCGCCCAGAAAAGATAATCACGAAAAATTCTCAGGCCTTCAAGTCCCTTAAGTTCATAACCCTTTTCTAGAAATAGAGCATTCTACTTGGGCACTCCATAGCGTACTATCCCCAGGGAAATGGATTAGACAAATCTTGAAATAAAATATCGGTGAGGATCCTAAACAAGACAATCAACAAAAACCAAAAGAATTTGGATTCCCAATTGAGGTTCACACTCTGGGTGAACAGGATCACAACGAAGATCTCCACAACGAAATCTCCCTACGAATTGGTGCATGGAAGGGAAGCGATCTTTCCTACTTAGCTCGCGCTACCCGTAGCCCAGTTCCTGCAAGATAGTGAAGAATTATTGAATTCCCTCACAAGAAGATTGAATCAAATGGTTGAGATAAATTAAATCAGGGAGAAAATAAACCTTAGGATGGAAATTTATCAGGAGAAGATGAAGTGTTTGTTCAATCGAAAGGCTAAAGATCGAGAATTTCGGGCAGGGGACCTAGTATTGAGATGGGGCGTTAGAAGATCAGACAAGGGAAAGCATGGGAAGTTTGATCTTCTCTGGTTTATAACATTCAGGGTGGCAGAAGCCAAAGGAAACAACACTTTCATGCTAGAGAATCTAGAGGGAGATATACGTGAGATGCTTGTCAATGGAAAATTTCTCTAGTTTTATTTCCAACACTAACATGGACATCAACGGTCCATTGTACATATCCTCCCACTATATATATTCCATTTTTATTTATTCCTACTTTACTCTTTGAATTTAACTATAAATTGTTCATGAAATTTTCAATGATGACTCCATTCACCCAAGAAGACACAGGCGCCCGATCTGAAAGTTCTCAACACACTAAAAATGACATTTTTTCCCCAAGTGGAGCCAATTGTGGACTATGAACATAAAATCTTAAGTCAACATGAAGAAACTAGGCCATAAGGTGAACAAAATAATAAGTTAGGCAGTCAAGAGAAGGTACGCACAACCCATAAATTAGTGGTGCAGCTCCTCAAATGGCGTATAACACCACCTCCGACAAATCTCAAATGAAAAAGAAGCGGCGTAAATGACCCGCCGGAGGGAGTGACGTCAGCCACTCTGGGGGCCAATCAGGATAGCTCTGGGGGGTAAGATAGTGATCCACCTTCGATCTTTCAACCCGATGAAAGGTCGTGAGGACCACTCATCCTACAAAAAAGTGTGAAATGGTTTTGAGGTAAGGTAAGGTAAGATAAGTGGTCCATTTACGAAGTTGGTATCTTTGTGTCGGGCACGTGGCCTCTCACCCACCCACCCGTTGTCAGCCAATCCCCTTGCGCCACATATCCTCCCTTTGACGTCCCCCTCATGTCAACCCTCCAATTGTCACCCCAGATTTTACCCTGAAAAGACCATCTTCCCATCTAGTTTTCATGGTCGACCATTTTTTCTTACCATTTACAGTATGTTTGTACCAAGTTGAGCACCCGGGTAAAAATTTAGAGTTTCTGTAGTTCCCTCCTCGCATTGCTCTCGTCGCTGCCTCAGGAATTTGGTCAAGTTCCTCTCTTTTTTCCTTTACTATTTGTAAAAATTATGATGGAGAAAATAAATAAAACCACTCCCAAAACCCTACAGGCTCGAGAAGCCAGAACTACCCCCAGTCATGAGCCACTCATGGACTCTCAAGCCCAGTTCTGTGATACCATATATCCCTTCAATGTAGCTAATATGCCGACTGAGCTTCTAGGTTAAAGATGGTGGGGTGAGGACTTTTTTAGGGTCATAGATTCAGTGCATTACTATTATATTCCCCCATCTGTCCACCCTTTGCTTGAGTTTATAGCCTGGCTCATTGACGCCTACATCGAGCGAAAGGATACCTTTCTTTCTGCATAGGGGACTAAAATTTTTGAAATCACTCCTTAGTTGATAAGGAAAGCCCTGTGTTATCCCTCTTCGCATGAGTGTGTCGTATTCACCTAAGTCACCCTCTCATGCCATTTCTAAAACCTTCCTATTAAAAGGAAAAGGGGTTTTCTGGAGCTAATTACTGTGTCTCCCATGTCCACTCTCCTGCCCACTAAAACTATCCCTCTATCACTCTTCCACAAAACTATCGAGCCCATCCTAGCAGTCATTTCAGGGATGTTGTGTTTAGATAATTCAGGTAGGGTAACAAATGCCTGCCTAGGGTTTTTAGACCTCATGATGCAATCTGGGATTCTACTGGACATGCCCACCTTCTTGGCCTCTTCTATTCAAACTCAATTCCAAGACGTATCAACTTCAAGTTGTTTTAGGTACTATTCTTTGGTGTTCTATTTGTTCCTGTTCACGCACACAGACAAGTTCGAGGCCTTAGGCCTGGACAAGTTCTCTATGCAAGATGCTAAGCGAAAATCCATTCTTGAATGGACCCTCTCAATCTGTCAACACCCTAAAGGAAGGGGGTACAAAAAATTCATCACTGATTTCATCTCCAGGGCATATGAAATTATACATGGCAACCCTCCACCCAGGATTTTTCCTAAACATAAGGAGTTCCTCCAGTTCAGTGAGATAGATTGTGTCGGGGATTGGTATTTGTTTGAAGATCACACTGAGATCAGGGTTTATTTTTCTAAAGTTCCTCCTTTCCGTCTGCCATTTTTTATGTCCATGAGAATTTTCGCCCTAGAGTTCATCAGGCAAGTCTTGAGTGCAGAACAAACTCATTTTGTGCCCGCCAAGAAGGGATATATTTTTAGGCTCTCGAGTGGCATAGGGCCTTTTACTATCAACTCAAGATATGCAGTCACCCTAGTTGAGGGGCTGTTGCAGAAGATGAATTCCCTACAAGGATATATATGGTGCTATGAACCTAAGGGATTCATCGCACACAAAAGGAAGAAGATTAAGTCTTTGACATATGAACATGAGCCTAGGCCTCTAATAGAATGGAAAGCTAACTGTGATTTGTGGCCTTTATATACAGATATGGACGTCAAATCCCCAACCGCTGAAGGGAGAGGAGGCAGTGCTCATGATGAGGTGGAGGTCCAAGATTAGGGAAGTTATGAAATGGCTTAGGATTTTTCAGACGAAGAAGAAGAGGGTCACCCCAAAAAAAAACAAACAACAAACGGGCTTTAAGGACAAATCACAAAGCAGCCCGACGAGGAAGTCTTGAAATATATTGGTCGAGGAAAAGATAAGTCATAATTGCAAGTATCTTTTGACTCTGTGTCCTCAAAGGCCCTTCAGAACATTCACAAGTGGTCATCCCAGGGGATGGCCCCTCAGAGAAGGATACGGGATCAAGAGTGGACTGGGAAAAAGGAGAACATATGGAGGTAAAGAACAAGTCGGCCGGGGAAATATTGAGGGTGGAACTAGCTCAGTTTGTAGAAAGGCACCATACCAGGCTCTTGACAGCTCTTGATGTAGAGAATTATCAGCATATAGTTGCATTCCAACATTTGGCTTCTCACCCTTTGCCTCCAGGTTCTAAGTATACAACCCTAGAAATGATACTTGAGCTCGCATCCAACCCATTGTCCGACAAGCTAAACTTACACAAGGTTATTGGGGAGATGTTGCACACCGAGGTGTTGAAACACTCCCTGGATTTGGAGAAATCCCATAGTAAGCTAACCAAGATGTCAGATACCCTAAAGAGAGAAAGAGAAAATTCAAAGGCTCTTTCTAATCAGTTAGCATATTATAAGAAAATGATAAGGGGTAAAGGCACAAATCAGAACATGGCCATGAAAAAAATGCTGCAGAAGACAGAATTGGAGGTGTAGGAGTTGTGACGCAAGTTAAATATCCCTCGTTCAGAACAAATCCAAACGATGGAGTTGGGTCAAGTTAAGAAATATAAGGAAGATCTCACGTAGATGCTTATCCAAAAGGATAAGGAGATAACATAATTAAAGCGGAGGTTGGTTGAGCTCCAAAAGGTACAAGACAGTCACGTATGTCTAGTTCAAGTGCTCAATGATCCACAAAATTCTTCAAAACATTTCACCAAGGCAAAGCTAAAATTTACAAAAGATGAGGCCTGAACCATGCACCGGTTGTTAGACAAGAAAAATCCTGCCCTCGCAGAAAAGGAAAATACGATCTCATCCTTGAAAAAAGAGATGGATGCTAATCGCAGGGAATCTCGGGAGTTGAATAAGTCAGTCAAAGACTTAAAATCATAGCTTGAATGTAATATGTCACTGGTAGAGGCCAGACAGATGATCTGGAGTGAGATCATGAAAGTGGCGAAGAATCACTGGGAGCTCATCACATTGGAAAACGATGAAAATAATGCCATCCGCGATTTCAAATTGCAGTTGGATGCAAGTTTCCGAGAGGGAAATGACAACGTGATGATCGTGAGTGGATACATATGATTCATCAACGAGCTCCCCACTGAAGAGTTGGGCATGCGTGGAGTGGTCGACTGTTTTAGCATGGTAATGGAAATCAAGAACATGGTACAGAAGGAGGAGGCAGGAGTAAAAGAAGCAGGATGTTTGGGGATAGTTGGAAAAGGGGTGGAAGCATTTGATAATAAATAGAATAAGGTGGTAGAGGAAGGATTTCCAGCTTGTTGGGACCCCTTAGGAGTACTGATCCCTTGGGCCACATATGAGCAACATATGACCAAGAAAAAATACAGGGCTGAATCGACTATGGAAAATACCTCCCGCCTTAAGGCCAAAACCTTGGTGGTATCACTTCGCAAGGAATTTCTACTACTCGCCAAGGTTAAGAAGTTCTTCTCCGCCAACCTTGACTACTCAGAAATGACTCAGCTGCAAGCACTGTTTGAAATTTTTAACTCTATGCCCTTACTTTCAGATGTCATATGGCAGAGGTATTATGAACACTCCCACCCACCAGCCGCGTCCACTTCACAGCTGATGGTGCCTCCATCATCTCGCCACTCTGGTTCTTCCTCCACTCCCATACGTCCACGCACCTCAGGACCTTCTGCCACCCCTCGGTGCAACGATTGAATTTATCAAGATCCGACCCATGTGGCCTCTAGTTACTTTGTTTTATTTTACTTTTCAGTTATGATTTTTAGCTGGTGAAATTACGATTTCACCCTCGTTATTGTCATTTTCTATTACGAAGAACGTTTCTCATAGCACGTTGCAGTCGGACCATATCATTTTGTTTTTTATGTATGTACTGGGTATAAAAAAGGGATATTTGGTTGGGAGTCTATAGAAGAAATGCTATAAATGTAAATCTCAGAAACTGTGAAAGGGTTCTGGATTCTGTGAAAGTTTTGGGTCCATACTGTAAAGTCTTTATGTAACATTGTTTTGAGCTGTGAAATGCACATTCTAGAGATTTTTTTTTTGAAGGCTAATATATAAGAATGAATTTGTCTACGAATGGATTCAAATTGGGTTAATGAGCAGTATGTACATGCCTATCTTATGTTTGTTTAAGATTATTTCCATTTTGTAATTTGATGTACAATGTCTTATGCATGAAATGTTGGCTATAAATGATTTAATTCATTAATTTGTATACGTTCTCGTTGAAGAAATATGACACTCATGTGTTAAGTTACTATGCAACCTTAATACTGATCCCAAAAAACTCCACCTCCATCAATATTTCATTTTCTGTGCTTCCTCTAAGTTTTCAGAAGATCAGATTCTTATTACAAGTAAGCCCACCTCTCTGCAATTTCTCCTCTTAGCTCCTCTAAACCATCGCCACATTATAATCCCAGGTTTGTTCATTTTTTATTTCCTTGGCCCATTCGAAGCACCTAAGATTCATGCATTCTAGAATCCATTCCTATTGTTGTTCAGTTTACATGAAGTCTAGTACCAATTTTTCCACAACTATCGTGAACCATAGTCCCATCAATCCTAAATGAAGATATGCCTAGAGGAAACTCTAGATGAATAGATCTAAATCCTTTTATTTTTTAAGATGTCCTAGGCACTGGCCTTTTGCAACTCAAGGTTGTCTCTAGGAGTGATAACATGATGAATTATCTTTAATGGACTCTTTTATAGACTGTCTTTCTCTTGAAAACAACAAAACATTTTCTTCTTAAAACTCATCATTGTTTTCGCTTAGTTGGCACTTATGATAAAGATCTTCAACTTTCCCTTGTTTGCATTTATCATGAATGATTTTTTGTCATTGATTAACTTGTGCTAATTATCTCTCCACATGAAGATTTCATATTGCATGTACATATAGACACTCCCAAACACGACATGACATACATATAGTGGAACTACATCCAAATTTAGTTCATCAATAAGGTCAATACTAATAGAAAATTTTATTTTCCACTATTTGGTTACATTTATCTCTACTTCTTCGCTAACCCATCCAAACGGACATGGGCTAAGATGATCATGAGTCTCAAGTCCCAAATTCTTTTCCATATCTACTGCTATGATATTTTCCTATGATTTGAAGTCAAATAGAGATTATTTTTTGTCTTTTTGACCTATATCTTTATATGGAATAGTCTAGTCATTTGTTTCTCTTCCTATTGTTAAAGACTACTCAAATTCACCCCTTTTGCACTAATTTACAGACAATATTTGCATTCATATTCTAGCTACTTTCCACCTAGTTTCTCGCATCTGTGAGCATAAGATATTTATTCTTATAATCTTTCTTTAATTTCTTTGGTTTGAGATCTCGATGCAACTTTCAAAACTTCTTCTCTATATGACCATAAATATTATAGTGGTTGCTAGGATATTTTCATTAGTGTTCTCTAGCTGTTGTCTTTTGGCCTTTTCCCCCTTTCCACTTATTCTTACCCTCCTTGGATGTTTCTTGGTGTTCCTTCTTTGAATCACTTTATTATATCCTTTATTCTGGCATATGTTTTATACAAATTTTGCATGTACACAAGCCTCATCCACCATTCTAAGCTTGAAAAATTATCACTTGCTTCTGTATATGGCTATGTAGACACCAGATACTTGAGGATTAAATCTAGGTTCTTTAGGTAGATACTTAGCATTTTTTCTTTTTTTCTCAATTTTGTGTTTTAATTCAGTACACTCCACCCTTATATTTTCCTAAATTAATTCCATTGAATTCATTGGTTCTCTACATACCCAATAGGGAAAAACTATGAATTTACGAGAGTTTTGAAATCCTCCCACTTAGTCAATAGAGGATCTCTCTCCAATATGAAGGTTTATATGTGGCTTTCCCACCAAGTCAAGGCATGGCCCTATGATTTCAACTAACCAAATGAAATTTTATATTCTTCCTCTATGTGGTGAACACTAAAATAAACCTCTAACTATAGCAACTGATGATTTAAATTCAAAATTTGAATTTCACCTCGATGTGACTTAATGTCAACCTTCAGTTTCATTTAAAATAGTGATTTTGAATGGTTTGTGACACTCAAACTGGGTTTTTCCTCTTCAGGTTCTTTCTTATATTCTCTCTCTACTTCTTTACCGTCGCCAAATTTTCTCTCTAATATGACCTTTAAGTTGGAACCTGCATCTTCTTTAATTCCCAACTTGCTATGGCTAGTATCTACAACATGTTCTTCTAGCCTTTTGAACATCTCCTTTGTCGGATGTCAAGGAATATTAAGATATTATTTGACCATGGTTGGGGTTTTACAACTATATTGTTAAATGATTTTGATTCCCTATGAATTCTCACAAAATACCCAACGACATCTTCTATGATACCAATATGATCTGTAAATTTCCAAGGGTATTCCATTAGATAGTTGATCACAACAAATTTGATAAAGAACATTTACTAAACACAAAAAATCTATACTTTGAAATTTAATTTTCCTTATATTTTTGCAATTATTAATTTATTGTTTTCAAATGCATGAAAAATATTAATATGAAAAAAATAGTGAAAAAAAAGAAAAATCACTCATAATAATTGCAATAACATTAGTTATGACCTAGGAAACCATTTTAAGAGAAAATGCAACTGCAATGTGGGGTTGCTACACTCTCTCTTTCTCTGAATGGAAATGATGCAAGGACAAAGAAGTGAGACTTATGACTTGTGGTTTGTTATGGTATGCAAACCCTCTATTCCCCCCCCCCCCCTACCCACTCTCATCTACTCTACTAAAGTATGGAAGAAAATGCACTAGAATAGAATTGAACCCCTTTCACCCCTAGTGGCCTCGTTATAACACAACTCGATAGCCAAAAGGGGGTTAAATTTGACCCAATAAACCCTAAATATGTGTAAAATTTTGACTCTTCTAGAGTCTTATTCATGGTGCTAATGTGGCTTCTTGCAGGATCTGGGAAAAGTTATCATTTATCGTGTTCCTATATCGCTCAAGGGATTCCTTGAGAAATATTTTGAAATGATCTTCTACTTCCTCATATTTATTTTCTTCCCCCATGGGAGGTCATCAGGGTTTGCGAGGTTGGTCTTACAATGGTTCAACCAGTTCAAGCCCTAACTCCTTATACCCTAACCTTGTTGGGGACATGAAAAGAAAAACAGACAAAGAGAAGAACACTTTTATACCAATGATTCAGACTTATGTAGGAATGAAAAAAAATACAGATATAAACAAAAAAATAGAGGTGTAGCAGAAATAATCTTCATTTCATTAATATCAAAGAACTGAAAGACACTTACAAGCATAATGGAAATAAACTAGCTCAAACGATGGTAACTTATTTTTGAGAAGAGATGTGGAAACTACATGCCTCTGAACTATGTTAAAATGAGGATCAAGGGAATTTTTATTATTTAACAACAAAGGAAAACCATAAACAACTAAAACCCTAACCCCAGGAGATGGAACGCTAAGATTTTGTGGGCCCCATCAAAACATTTCCGGAAGTTCAGGACTCGAAAAACTACTAAAAATAGTGACAATGATTATATAACTAAGGAAATAGATGAAACTGACTCGAGTCCTAGGTGAAATAGGTGGGTAGCCACCAATATACACCTATATCATTTTCCCACTTGAATCTCTTTCCACATATTGCTATGGTGTTAAGTGTTATTGCTACCACTAAAAATGAGGCTATGAATTTCCTCATGTATTGTGTTGCCCCAAAAAAACCCTTTACCTTAGAAACATTAGTAGGAACTATTCACTTCATGATGGCCTCCATCTTGGCATGATTTATCTTCAGTTATGTCCCACCTATCACATCTCCTAGATACACTAATTTTTTTTGTGAAAAATCACACTTCTTGAAATTTACTAACAACTAATTCTTCTTTAATGTCTCTAGCATGTGCATCTAATATGATATGTTCTTATCATAAGTAGCATTGTATTGAATTATATCATCCAAAATAAATAATAACAAATACGTTTATAAAAAGGTACAATATATTATTCACTAACCTCATGAACATAGTCGGTGCATTAGATAGGCCAAATGACATAACTAACCACTCATAATATCCTTGTCTCATTTTGAAGGTAATCATCCACATATCCTCTCCTCTAACTTGAAATTAGTGATACCTTGACTTTAAGTCCATCTTGGTGAAGTATTTGACTTGCTACAATTGATATAATAGAGAATTTATCCTAGGTAGGAGGTACTTGTTCCTGAGCATAAGTTTGTTTAATGGTTGTAATCTATAGACATCCACCAATTCCCATCCTTATTTGGAATAATGATGATGGGTGACGCACATCATGAGGTAATTCATCAAATGACACCCTATTCCAATATCTACTATAACTAATTCTTCATGTTACTTTCCTCTACAATAAACTACCTACACAACCCAATGTTTTGAAGCGAGGAGTCAGAAAACAACTGGATCTTATGCTCCACTTTACTCTTGGGTGGTATCCCTTTAGGATCTTGGAATAAACACTTGTATTCCTATAGAAAATAATATATTTGTCTTTTTATCCCTTAGTACCCCACTCGAAGGATTACTTAACTCTAATGGACTCTTTTATAGACTAACTTTCTTTTAAAAATAACAAAACATTTTCTTGCTAAAACTCATCAATGTTTTTGCTTAGTTGGCACTTATGAGAAATATCTTCAACTTTCCGTTGTTTTCATTGATTATGAAGGATTTTTTGTCAATGATTAGTTTGTTCTAATTGGATCTCCGCTTGAATATTGCATCTTGTGTTGAGATTCAACAAGATGACGAGCTTAGTGAAAATTAAGCACCTTCACTAAGTGGGGCCTGTACGCTATTTTTAGGTGTATGTATATTTTTAGACATGGTGAGCATATTCTATAAGTTGCAGGATGCTATTTGTAGATGGTTGATCAAGTTTGAAAAATAGATGAAATTTTATTTTTATAATATTGGGCGAAGTTTATTTATAGATCATCAATCTAAAAATAGGTGCATGTCAATTATTATTAACTCTTAAATATAATCCGACAATAAACATCAACTTATTCTCTTGGAGCATTTTATTTCAGTAAATAGATTTGGCAAATCAGTGGGCTGAAGGAATTACACAATTCCCAGGGTTATTGGTGGTTCATGCATGGAGGACTTAGTACGAACTGAAGTGGCAAAGTTATGATAGAGTTGGAAGAGTAGTTACAGGAGTTGTTATTTAGTTTAACTCAGTTAATGGAGTTAAACTCAGTTGAGATAGTTGTATCTAGTCTAACTGGAAGATACAATAATGAGAGTTAAGTGAATTAATTCATAACTAATAACTCACTAACAACTAAACAAATACAGCAGTTAACTACAGTGCATGATAGTTCTAGTGGAGACCCAGTGAAGAGATAGGTGAAAGGGTGAGATGGACTATCCGTTGTGACTATAGTGATGCATTTAATGCATCTAAAACACATTGGAGTTTCCAATGAGGATTGCGCAGTCAAGGCAAGGCCAATTTGAATTCATTCAGGGGTATTCTTCAACAGGGATTGCGGAGTGGAGGGAGGCTGTCAAGAGGTGAGAAATTGGTGCATAGAGATGCAAATTTCTGCATGACAGTGTGTAATGATTCTATATTGTACTGAGAGCTTGATGTACTAAGATTTGTATGCGATTATTACATGATTCCATTTATATACATAATATATGATAGTTGGGGTTTTTAGCTTTAATATTTCCCGTTAAAGAACTATGTTATGTGCGATTGAATTTATTCACATGTGTTTGCAATTGAGTTTTAAATTTCCACAAGTTTAATAGTAGAAGGATTCTGTATTTAGCAAGAAGATAAATATTGTTAGATCAGGAGGATCCAGTAATACATCAGTATTAATAAATTTATACATGGTATCGGAGCAGTATTGATTACTAGAGATTGCAATTGTGATAAATTGTTGAGTTTGTGCTAGTGGACAATTTGAATTTGCTGCAGAAATTTCTTGGTGTGACAGTTGAGTATTCATTGAAATTTCTTTCAATGGGTTGCAATTGGAGTATTCCCTTGAGGGTAGCTCGAATTACATAGCCTGGAAGGATAGGATGGAGGCAATGCTTGAATATAATGGACTGAAGGAGTTCATCGATAGTGATATTCCTAAGCCTCGTTCTAGCGATGCTGCATTACTTAATGCATGGAAAAAGAAGGTAGAAAAGACACGAAGAATTCTGTTGGAAGGTGTGAAGGACCATATAGTGTCAAGCCTTCATGGGAAAGCCACTCCATTTGCAATGTGGAAGGATTTGATAGATATTTTCCAAAGTAGCAGAGACCAGAGGAAGTTAGCGCTGAAAGATAAGATCAGAAAAATAAAAATGGAGAAGGGCGATAGTATTCCAAAATATCTCACAAAGTTTGTCCATTGTAGGCATGAACTGGGAAGTGTGGAGATTACTGTTGATGATGATGACTTGGTGAGCTTGGCTCTCCTTGGGCTTCCGAAGATTTGGCATAGCTACGAAGCCTCTTTCAATGGACGGGAGAAACTGTCGGGTTGGGAGCGACTTTGGTCGGATCTTTTGCAGGAGGAGATAAGGTGAAGTACCAAGGATGGCTCTTCATCAAATAATGATGATTAAGATAATTGCGCTTTGGCTGCCAAAGAAACGAAAGGGAAAGGGAAGAAATCCCATCCAAAATCCGAGGCTAAAGGCAAGAAGCTGGATTTGTCCAAGGTGAAGTGTTTTCACTGTCACGAACATGGGCATCTCGCCACTAACTGCCCACAGAAAAAGAAGAACAAGAAGGCTGCTAGAGCTGCAGCTGGAGAGGCCTTAGCCTCACAATTTGAACCTGATTTATCTTTGATCACATGCTTAGTTTAAATCTCAATGGGATCAGTGTGGTGTCTTAATAGTGGTGCGTCTTTCCATATGACAGGAGACAAGGAGTTGTTTAGTGACTTGGAGGAGAAGGATCTCCAAATGCATATAGAGATGGGTGACAATGGTAGATACAGTGCGACCGACATTGGGACCATTACCTTTTAGAGGGAGTCAGGTAAACGATTTTTTTTGAAAGATGTTATGCATGTTCTAGGTCTGAAGAAGAACTTGGTCTCGGTCGCAATGTTGGAAGACAAAGGTTATGACGTTGTTTTCAGCGATGGAAAATATTTCTTGCGACATAAAAAAACGAGTCAAACCAAGAGGATAGGGATTCAAGTTAAGAACCTCTACAAGCTAGAGTTAGATGGATACACTGCAATGATGGGCAAAGCAGAAGAAGTGGTGCGCTGGGATGAGGGCGAATTATGGCATAGGATATTGGGCCATCTTCACCATGGCACCTTGAAGATTTTGCAGTAGATTTCTACTGGACTTCCCAAGGGTACTATTATGCAGTCAGATCAGTGCAAGGGATGTACTATGGGTAAGTTTTTGAAGACCACCTTTCATGAGAAGGAGAATCGTGCTTCGGTGATCCTAGAGAGAATTCGCATAGACGTGTGTGGACCTTTCTCGGTTGCTTCAACAACAAAACATAGGTATTATGTTATTTTTGTTGATGACTATTCTCATAGATGTTGGATCTTCTTCATGCAGAAGAAGAGAGAAACATTCTCAAAGTTCTATGATTTTAAAGCATTGGTGGAGAAGGAGTCGGGGAAGCAAGTGAAGACTCTACGGAGCAATAATGGTGGTGAATATATCTCGAATGAATTCAAAGAATTCTATAGCAAAGAAGGAATTCGAAGAGAACTCATAGCACCTCATAACCCACAGCAGAATGGGGTCGCAGAGAGGAAGGATAGAACGATCATGGGTGCTGCACGAGCTACGATGCATGACCAGGGTCTACCGATGCACTTGTGGGCGGAAGTATGCAACACTGCGATTTATGTGCAAAACCGTTGTCCTCATAGATTACTTGGCATGAGTACAACTGAAGAAGATTTTATTGGTAAGAAGCCTCATATTTCTTATTTGAAGATTTTTAGCTCATTTATTTACATTCATGTGACAAAGGATGCCAGGAAGAAGCTAGAGCCAACTGCAGAAGTTGGGATATTTGTGGGGTACACAGAAACACCCCATAATTATCGTGTGTATTTTCCAAATAGTTGAATGACTGTGGTGCGACGGGATATAAAATTCAATGAGGTGAAAGCCATGAAGTTATCACTTGAGAGGGAGATACACTTGCATGCGGAGGAGGAACTTATTGTTCCCAAAGATGAGCCTCTAGATGTGGATCAGCCACAGGAGGAGATTCATGGATTGGAGGAGTCCACTCATGTAGAACCAAACATCAGAACAGGTAGAAAGCGTACCACAGAAGCTGAGGGACTGAAGCTTGATGCGACACAGAATGTAGGAGTCCCTACATCACAACGCAGATAGAGACAGTCACCTGATCGATTTACTGGATACATGGCTCTTATGAGAAAGTGTGTCATGACAGAGCCATCTTCTTTTGAATAAGCAACGTAGGAGCCCACATGGGTAGATGCCATGGTGGAGAAGTATGACTCCATTGTCAGAAATAGTGCTAGGGAGATTGTTCCAAGGCCGGTGGGTAAATCAGTTGTAGGATCAAGATGGATCTACAAGGTAAAGCAAGCTGCTGATGGGAGCGTCGAGAAGTATAAGGCAAGATTTGTTTCCCGGGGCTTCTCACAGATCGAGGGGATTGATTATGAAGAAACCTTTGCACCTGTTGCATGGTATTCTTGCATAAGGACCATCCTTTCTCTCTCAGTGTAGATGGGTTGGCACATTCATCATATGGATGTGAAGACTGTGTTCCTTAGTGGGATCATTGAGGAAGCGGTGTACATTGAGCAGCCTGAAGGATTTGAGATCTTCAACAACGAGTCGCATGTGTGCAGACTTAAAAGAGCGATCTATGGGCTGAATCAAGCACCACGTGGTTGGTACACACAGATCGACAACTATTTCACTGGACTTGGATTCACCAAGAGTGAGGCGAATGCAAACCTGTATGAAATTGTGGTGGAGGGTAAGCTTTTAATCATTGTTCTTTATGTTGATGATTTAATACTAACAGGTGATGAGCAGTTGATACACTCATGCAAGGCAGATCTTGCAAAGGAATTTGAGATGAAGGATTTGGGCCTCCTTCATTATTTCCTTGGATTGGAAATATGGCAGCGAGAAGGTTAACTGTTTGTGTCTCAAGGCAAGTATGCTCGGGAGATACTTGGTAAGTTTCACATGGAGGACTACAAGCCCATGGATATTCCTCTTCCAGGAAATTGGAGGAAAGAGGATGCTACATCGACAGAGGTAGTGGATGCCACTATTTATCGACAGTTGGTGGGTTCACTCATGTATTTAGTTAATACAAGACCAGACATATGCTATGCGGTGAAACAACTTTCACAAGCGATGGTTAAGCTTACCAAGCTCTTTTGGAAGGCAGGCAAGCATGTCCTGAGGTATCTCAGGGGCACATCTGAGTATGGCTTATGGTACAGACAGACAGATGAGGTGAAGTTGCATGGCTTCACGGATGTAGATTGGACAGGCAACCCAATGGACAGAAAGAGCACATCAGGAGGGGTTTTCAGTATCAAATCTACAATAGTTTCTTGGTACAATAGGAAACAAAGATCTGTAGCACTTAGTTTAGCAGAAGAAGAATACATGGCAGTAAGTCAAGATGCATGTGAGGCTATCTGGATGAGGAAGATCCTGGTCATTTTGTTCGGTTCAGATTTAGATCCTACAATGATACTTTGTGATAATCAGAGTTGCATTAAACTCTCGGTTAATCCCGTGTTTCATGATAGATCTAAACATATTGATATCCGGTATCATCATATCAGAGATTGTGTGTAACGAAAGATCATGTTGCTTCAGTACATTCCTACAGAAGATCAGGATGCAGATATTCTGACGAAGGAGCTCGGCAGGAGAAAATTCAAATACCATAGAGGAAGGATCGGGGTGAAGGATAATCCCTATCTTGTTGAGAGGGAGTGTTGAGATTCAACAAGATGATGAGCTTAGTGAAAATTAAGCACCTTCACTAAGTAGGGCCCATAGGCTGTTTTTAGGTGTATGTCTATTTTTAGACATGGTGAGCATATTCTATAAGTTGCAGGATGCTATTTGTAGATGGTTGATCAAGTTGGAAAAATAGATGAAATTATATTTTTAGAATATTGGGTGAAGTCTATTTATAAATCGTCAATCTAAAAATAGGTGCATGTCGATTATTATTAGCTCTTAATAATGATCCGACAATGAACATCAACTTATTCTCTTGGAGCACTTTATTTCAGTAAACAGATTTGGAAAATTAGTGGGCTGAAGGAATTACGCAATTCCTAGGGTTATTGATGGTTCATGCATGGAGCACTCAATTAGAACTGAAGTGGAAAAGTTATGAGAGATTTGGAAGAGTAGTTATAGGACTTGTTATTCAATTTAACTCAGTTAATGGAGTTAAACTCAATTGAGCTAGTTGTATCTTGTCTAACTGAAAGATACGCTAGTGAGAGTTAAGTGAATTAATTAGTTAATTAATTCATAACTAACAACTCACTAAAAATTGAACAAATACAATAGTTAACTACAGTGTATGACAGTTCTAGTGGATACCCAGTGAAGAGATAGGTGAAAGTGTGAGATGGACTATCTGTTGTGACTATAGTGATGAATTTAATGCATCTGACACACATTGGAGTTTCCAATGAGGATTGCACAGTCAAGGAAAGGCCAATTCGAATTCATTTAGGGGTCTCCTTCAGCAGGGATTGCGCAGTGGAGGCAGGCTGTCAGGAGGCGAGAAATTGGTGCATAGAGATGCAAATTTCTGCATGACAGTGTGTAATGGTTCTATATTGTACTGAGAGCTTGATGTACTAAGCTTTGTATGAGATTATTACATGATTTCATTGATATACATAATATATGATAGTTGGGGTTTTTAGCTTTAAGCTTTCCTGTTAAACAACTGTGTTATTCGCGATTGAATTTATTCACATGTGTTTGCAATTGAGTTTTAAATTTCTGCAAGTTTAACAGTGGAAGGATTTTGTATTTAGCAAGAAGATAAATATTGTTAGATCAGGAGGATCGGGTAATACATCAGTATTAATAAATTTCTACATCTTGAACTTGATACACAAGTTGAACCAGGATTGTACACATTGTAGACATTGATGATGGAGGACACTCACTTAGAGAGTCTTCATGGAGATATGACTTGTGTTTCATTGGAGAATTTAGAGGATGGACCGTATGGAGAAGTAGGCAAAGAGATGACTTCTTTGCCAACACCTTGGATGATCTCTCTTTGGATGACTATGATGGGACCTTGCACATTGAAGAAGCAAGGAGCATTACTTGTTGCAGACCTTGATATGGCAATTTTTGACCTCATTATAGCTGAGTCAAATGCATGGGACAAGGGATGAACTTGATGATTTTTGTGATGGATGTGGGTCATGCTTAGCCACGTGGAGATTGGCTAGGTTCCTAGCATGACTCATGGACTACTTGCAGGCAGGGCACATTGTTTGAGTAGACTTCTTCATGGCCTACAACCAAGAAGGAACTCTTGGTGCACCTTTAGTGGGGGAGAAGCCTCGAAGGAAGTACTCATGATGATTTTTTGGGATCCTCGTTGATTTTTGGGATCCATAGTAAGGTGGATAACATAGAAAGTGGTTTTTTAAGGCCTCAAAATCGATTTTGAAAGTTTTCACCAAAAAGTTTCCAAATTGGGACCACAAAAAAATGACTTTATAAGTTAATTCCTCCAAATATTCCACACTAAAAGTGTTGAGATGCATGAAATATAATATATTGATTGAATCCAAATCGTACAATAAATCCTTCCATACATCACAAAAAATGTCCCAATTTATGGAACTTTATGGATATCATCCGCTGTCCATGTCATGAGCCTTGAAATGTAGTACCACATAGGGCACCAACAAGAGTACCACATACGACACCAATAAGAGGTTCTCAAAACATTAAAAAACAATTTGGTTATAACACAAAATCGATTGAAACAACAAGCATATTAACATTTCAATGAAAGAGAATTTGAAGTGGGGGATTAGGTCTTTGTGAGACTACAACCATATAAACTAATGTCCCTAAAGCAAAAAAAGAAGGAAAATAAATTGGTAACAATGTATTATGGCCCCTGTAAGGTGTTTCAAAGGACTGGAATTATAGATTTATGGCGTACAAATTTGTGTTGCCTCGATCCTCACATATACATCCAATTTTCCATGTTTCTTGCTTAAATAAGATAATCGGTGACAATATCCCAATCCATACTATTTTACCAAATAGTAATAAGAAGGGCAATTCATACGAAAACTAGAGACAATCCTCAAAGAAAGGTTTAAATTGTTGATAAATCTAGGAATCACTAAGTGCATCATCAAATAAAAAACCCTACAAATAGAAGAGATGATATCTGAAAATAAAGTATTCATGCATAAACACATACAAATTACTTTATTAATTTGATTGTTTTTTTTTTTTTAACGAACTCCAATTTTTTCAAATACAGTAAACCATTTTATATCTTAAATATAGATGAATATCATCATTATGAAACACCACCATCAATATATACAACCTCGATAAACTAATAATTAAATCCAATTCGTAGAACTTGGTAAAGTGCAATGATTTTATTTTGAAACTAGAGTAATTAAATCCAATTCATAGAACTTGGTAAAGTGAAATGGATTGATGTTGAAACTATAGTAAAATGATTTAGTTTTCACTATGTTATATTTTTAATGGATTTTTTTTTGGTTGAGATTTTTTTTTTTTTAAGTAAAATAACATTTGTTTCATCACAAATATGTTCCAATTAAAAAAATATATATTATTAAATCCAATTCATAGAACTTGGTAAAGTGAAATGATTAAATCGAATTCATAGAACTTGGTAAAGTGAAATGGATTGATTTTGAAATTATAGTAAAATGATTTAATTTTCACTATGTTATATTTTTAATGGATTGTTTTTTGGTTGAGAAAACTATTTTTTTTTAGTAAAATAACATTTGTTTCATCACAAATATGTTCCAATAAAAATAAAAATAAAAAATTTATTTTTAAACTTTATTAGTGCAAATTATATATCAAACATTACACACAGTTATTAAAATTATTAAAATTTAACCAATGAATAAAAAATAATTGATACTCAAAAACTCTTAACTTATAGCGAATTACAATATACAGAGCATAGGAGGTACAATAAGATGAAAACTCAGCTTAAGGAGTACTCGAAGGCATTCGTCAACGGTTCACAAGGCACTATAATAGATAAGATGCAAATTGAATGATTTACGAGTTTTAGGATAGCTAGTTCGAGAAATCTATTGAAATCTGCTCGATATATTGTTGTCATTTTATTTTAAATTGACATTGTATAATTATTTCTAATGTTTTTTTTGGGAATTTGTTGTTTGAAATCCATTTTTAAATGTATTAAATGAATTTAATGCAACTTGATTTATGTTCACGTATTAAACCATTTTCGAGAAAACCTCTGTTACAACGGGATATATCAATGATTTTATAGCTTATTAGTAAAATCGATATAATTGCCGAGGAAAAAGGTACGACATTGTAGTAGTCTCATGGATATCGTTGATTTTAAAGGTCTTTTTAAATTAATAGAGTATCGACTCTTAAGGATTTAGTTAGAGAATAATTTTATAAATTTGCAAGAATTGAAAAAAAAATGAAAAAGGGAATGAATTATGTGATAAAATAAGAAATACATAAAGTAGTTAAGTTAAGTTTAATTTTATATTTTTTTTGTATTGTACATATAAGTTTTTTAAGTATAACTTAGGTGAGTATGATGTAAGATGGATGAGTTTTGATAAAAAGATTATTTTAAGTATACATGTACAATGCACAAAAGAGGAGAGAAGGAAAACGTAGTGGGAACAAAGACCATATTCAAAATACAATGAAAAACTATAAGAAAATATAACTGTTAGGAAATTATTGTCCTTCACCCTAAGGTGATCTCACAAAAAATAAAACTTCGGAATAATTCTTGGTGAAGACGTCGACATTGTACTTAGACTAAGACAGTATTGTAGGTCAATGACCTCATCATGATCAATCCTATGATGTAGTGCATATGGATCTCAAAATCTTTGGCCCACTATCATTGCAGTAGATCTCTGCAAAACTTTAGTGTGCTCTAATTGTCACACCATATGACAATGAGACAATGGACAATAATACTAAGATCAAAAGGGAAATGCTACAACCAAATGGCTTGAATGTCGAGACTCCTTCTCTGCAAATGTATATGGAGGAACAAGCATCATTTTCGGAAGTAGAAGTATCAACTCCCATGTTTAGATCAAGGAATGATTCTCCTTATCCATGGTTGCATGCCAATATGGATTCACTACAACTTCAACATGCATTTGATGATATGATGGATGAATTATATATGCATGCATCAACATGTTTATCTCTAGGGATGCATGCATGGCTTTAGGGATGTATTCATGGGTTCATGCATTGTGTTATAGATGCCTCCTTGGATGCATCCATGGGCATGCATGGATTTGCACTTGAGAGTGCATGTGGGGCATCATCAAGTTGAGACCTTGTCAAATTTGCATCATCAACATCATCAATAGTAGAGGAATTAAAGTCCTCTTCTACATTTCTAAAAGCAATGTCTCCAACTATAGCAGAGTCTTCATCACCATGGAGGAAGATACTTCCTCATGTGCAACATCTTAGTTATTCAATAGAATAAAATTCTCATCTGAAATAACTTCGTCATCAACAAAAGAAGCAGAGTCTTCATGTGCAACACTATCTCGAGAATATTTTTCCACATTGTTGAAGAAGTCTTTACCAATTTCAAGACTGCTACGATAGATCAAGCTGTCTTCCTCCAAATTTTGTTCATTTATATCATCTTCCTCACTATATAATTCTTTTAATTTAGTCTAAATTTTATGTGGTGATTCATTATCTATGATTTGATAAAGAATATCATGAGACACAGATAGACACAATCTTCCATAACCTATGTCATATTTGTTAAGCCAATCAAACTTCTCATCCTCTCACATTGGCTCTGTCTCATATCCCATGATTATATGGTACAAGTCTTTGCTCCTAAGATGAAGAAAAATCATCATCTTCCATTCATAGTAATTGTACAGAGTGAGAATGGCGGAAGCTGTGAATTTCCTTTTTTCACCAATTCAATTTTTTGGAAGTTTTCAGCAATTTTAATGTGTGCAAAATTCCAGCTCTTTCAATCTCCCAACAATTTCCAATGCTTTGATCTTCAAGCGTGGAAAAAAATGTTATGCACTTTATTGAGGCCCCTCACAACTCCAAACCATATTCAATTATTAGAGCCTATATAGATAAAGACCTAATTGGTGAATAATTACATAAACTTACCAGAATTGAGAAAAAATAAAAATGAAAATAAATTTTGTGTATTCATAAAAATATCAATATATAAAACAATTAAATTAAGCTTAATTAATTTCACTAGTTTTATGCTATGTTAATATACATATACATCAATGAGCCCCACCAGAAAATCTGTCGCACCATCAAATGCAAAGAAGCTTTAAATATTTCACTAAGTATAAACTTTTTTTAATATTTACCTTTTTTCAATATTTAACTAGTTATTTAAGGTATCTAATTTTGTTAATTTCGTATTAGATTTTAAACAATTTCAACCACATAAAGATTCATTTAAAAGTTTGTTCTTCGGTTTAGTCTGGTTCCGTATATACAATTTAATTTTTAATTAATAGCAGCAATTAAAGTAAAATATAATCCATATTATTTTGGAATTTCCGGTTGGCACTCTCCATTGTATCCACGTTATGCATGGATAACAGCCAACTTGACGATATACAAACAAGATGAAACATTTGACTTTTGCGCAAATTGTAAGGAAAGCATGGACTTTCACTGCCATCATTAAATAGTGTGCTTAGGATTTGCAATATTTTTGCCAGTGCGATTTTTTGAAAGTTTTTACTGTGATTTTTTACGGTGTAATTTTTCTAAATTCCGGCAGGAATTTATTGAAAAGAGAAGTTTGATTGTTAACTTTGCATAATCAAAGTACCTTATCCAAGTACCTTGGAGGTTTTTGAGGGTGCTAAATCCATATATAGAGTCAAAAAACTAGTTTGAATAACAAAATCCAAGATTTTACCTCAAATTTTTTCACCCTGAAACTTCAAAAAATCGCACTAAAGACAACTCCTTTTTGCCACCGCAAATACAAATAAAAAATTCAAGAAGTGTATTTACCAATTACAATGTTAGTTGGACTTCTATTTAAATGCGTTCATTAAATTTCTCATTTTGTTCAGATGATAAACCACACACTAACTAATTCGAAAAAAGTAAACAAAATTTACTTTAATATAATTTTCACCTAAAATTTTGTTTTGCATGCTGAAGTACTATATTACACCAGGCATTCACTATCGCTTACAAAGTTACAGAGATCCACGGTGATTTGATTGACTAAAACAATATTTACGCACATTACCATCCCAAACTGGTGGAATTGGACGTTTTTCTTTTACAAGCAGCTTCTATATCTGAATTTTAACGAGTGTGTAATGAACTAGGAAAGTACTGCCATACTATAGAAAACAGAGGTGATAAAGCAAAGCTGTCTTGCTTCATTTTCACCTGGGTTCCAGAATTCCTGACGAGGGATCAGCAGCTGAAGAATGGATATCGGAAGCCGTTATATTACTGGTTGAAGTTTTTTCAGGTAAGCCAACAACGTCCAGATCCGCGAAAGTAGGCTTTGTGGGAGAAGCAAGATGTTGTTTCTCACTTGTGAGCATCGACACCACCAGGGACATTGAAGGCCTCAACGCTGCAACTGCTTGGGTGCACAAAAGACCAATTTTGATCACTCTAATCCCTTCCTCCCACGAATAACTGCCCTCCAATTTGGGGTCCATAATTTCTAAAGCTTTCTCTGTTTTATACAATCTCCATGTCTAGTTGCCCAACATCCACAATCATAAAAATTTAGTTAGCAAGGTTTCATGAATGGAAATCGAGATTTCAGGAAATTTCCACTTGAAATTAGATAACATTGATAGGCATACTTCTTCGATGAGAAACTCTTCTTGAGCTACAATACGATTCTTTCTTCCGCTGATGATCTCGAGTAAAAGAACTCCAAAGCTGAATACATCTGCTTTCTCCGTTAGCTGTCCACGTAAGGCGTACTCAGGCGCCATGTAACCTCTGCACACAATGTCATCATGTACAATGAAATCTCCATAATATCTAAACCCTTTTAAAATTATAAAATCCCTTTTGAGATATATGAGTTGTAATTTATTAATTGTGTTAGCGACTGATGGGATAGTAGAGAGATTTCTTACATTGTTCCTGCAATTCCAGTGGTAACGTGAGTTAGATCTTCTGTGAAGAATTTTGCTAATCCAAAGTGTGCTATTTTGGGTCTAAGTTTACCATCCAGTAAAATATTGCTGGCTTTAATATCTCTATGGATGATGCGAATCTCAGACTCCTCGTGAAGATATGCCAACCCACGGGCAATTCCAACTATGATTTCAGACCTTTGACGCCAGTTAAGTAGATGACTTTTTGTTGTATCTGCAATTATTGCATCACATACCAAAATAAATAATAATCCATCAGCAAGATAAGAATACAGACTCGAACACCATGCAGCAGTTTAGAAGTTTAAAGAACCGGAAGGAACCAAATAGAATCGTGTGGAGACTACTGTTCAGAAGTTAAAGGGGGAGAGGAAACCAAATAGAATCTTGTCGAGGCTACTGTTCGGAAGATATTCATAAACTAGGAGCCTTTCTGAACCTTCAAACGAGCAACCGAGTAATTTCACTAGATTTCTGTGCTGAATACAACTGATGAGATTTGCTTCATTCAGAAATTCAGAGTGTCCTTGGTTTGAACCTATTCGCAACCGTTTAACTGCAACCGCTCTGCCATCTGGTAAGTTCCCCTGCAAACCAATAAACTTTATGATAATTTATAAATGGTTTCTCAATAGTTTCGAATTTTCTTCAATATAACGTGAAACACTAAACACTTACTTTAAAAACAGATCCAAAACCTCCATGGCCAAGTATATTCTCTTCCTTAAAATTGCACGTAGCCTGTCTTAAAATATCGTACTTGAAATTTAATTCCAAATTCGCCATAGGGCTTATTTCTCCTTCCTCACCTGGGAAAACAATGACAAGGCATCAATTTATCTCATGCGGGAAAACAATGTGAAGGTGTTCAATAAAGGAGTTGCCTATATATGTGAGGCTTTTTAGATTTTAAGGTTTACTTCTAGTTAAAAATTTATGAAAATTTTTGTGGCTAAATATTAATTTGTGTAATATAATTATATATATATATATGAATTCAACATTCCTAAAATCTTTACATCATTTAAATTATGAAAAATGCACTGTGATATCAATTATAAACCAATTAAATCATTTCATTTACCAACAAACAACATCATTCACACTTACCCACAAATAACAGTTCCTAAGCCACAACCTAATATAGCACAAACTAAATGAATTACCAATTTGAGGGCCAGGGGTTCGAAGAATCTGTTCCCAACGTCTCCGTCTAGAAACATAATTCCATTTACAAAGGCCTATGACTGCAATCGATCCAACCACGGGGATTACTACGCCCAGAGTTATCCGAAGCACGTTCGATCTTTTACCTCCTGCAATTTTGAGGATGAAATATCTGTTAAAATTGGGTATGATTTATTTAAAAGCTTTCCAAGATCATTGTATTGCTTATCGTCGTAAACGATCTGAAAATTTAATACATGAGAATAATAAAGAATGTTTCAATTTTCTCCATAATGAAATCATTTTTCTTGAACCTGGTTTGGATTTATTATAAGTTCAAGTTGTGAGAACGACTACTTTGTCACTGTCAATTTTCTTGAATCTGGTTTGGATTTATTCTAAGTTGAAGTTGTGAGAACGACTACTTTCTCAACTGTGCTCGATGCAATTGACATTCTCGACCTGTTCTCTTCATTCATTTCCTCATATGGTTGGTTCTCTGCTAAGAATGTGGGTTGATATTCGTGTCCTAAGGTCTAAGTCAGTTCCTAAAAGATTTAATTCTATTTAAAGAGGTTGTAGTTAATTGGTTTTAATGGGCTTCTCACTTAGTGTGTCAAGTGTCCAAGTTTTGTCCTTACCTTGTCAAAATTGTGAGTCTAGAGGGGTGTTTTTCTGTTTGTGGGTATGTAATCTTTGGGTGTTAATGAATTTCAATTTTTCTATTGGAATGTTAGAGTTGATATTTATGAGTTTCGTTATGCATTTCCATTCCTTTCAGAACAAAGTTTTCAATCCTACCACCTTACTCTATAGTTTATTGCCAAGAAGGTGGAACTTCGACAACTATTACTTTATTGATTACAACAAGGATGTCACACTCGACAGTGAGGGGTGTTTGTATAAAACAATTATTGACTTTATGCTGCAATATACAGGTTTCTATAAATTTTATATAGGTGTTACTTAACCACTCAGCAAGGACTGTTAATTTATTCAATGGTCGGTACTACTGCATGAAAATATGGTTAAAGGAAAGATGACCCAAGAAGGAGGCTAAAGACAAAGAGAAACAGAAACAAACAAAGCCTATTGTGGGCCCTAGCAAGAGAGGAAGAAAGTCGAGCAAAGAGGTAATGGAAAACCTCTTTGATGCTTATTCTACAGGCATTTTGTCGCAACCTTATTTCTAGATGGGAGAGAGACTGTAATACCAAAGAGAAAGGAGAGGAGACCATGGATTTCCTAAAAGACCCTCGTAACACAAGAAGCAGATTGTCACTATTCCACCAATCTATCTATACTTACTTGACCCTTAAATGTGTTCTAGGCAATCATGAGTATATAGGAAATTAGAGGAGACCCACAAACCATGTTCATTTTACAAGAGATATGGAGAGAGATCCAAGAAATTCTGGTTTTTGACTATGTATGTTGCGGATAGCATTTACTATTTGAAGTTGGAGTATATAAGAGATAGTAGAAGGTTTAAACTTTTTCAGGACTAATTGGCTTATAACTCTTTAAGGTGACCAACAGACATGATTTTCTTCTTGCAAGTTGAGGCCATTAAGTTTTGATATGAAGGTTGAGGCCATCAATTTTTGATATGATATAACTTCTGTTTTTATCAATAAAAACAGATCTCCTAAACTTAAAAAAAAAGAAAAGAGAAAAAAGAAAAAAAACACAAATTTACTAAATTTCATTAACAAATCCAAAACATAAGACAGTTATAACGTACCAGTTACACATCAGGTCGATTGTGATTAACTATGTGAGAAAAACCCAAAAAAATTGTTCACAGACCAAACCGGTAAACTGTCGTAGAGTGTGTGAGAAAAAAACCTGACCGCGGCCCGAGTGAGAGGATGGAAACGTTGAAAAAAGGAAAAGTCTCGAAACGCAATTGGCAATTTAAAGACATGAATCTTGCTCCAAGGGCTCCCGTCTTACAATATGCGAATATTTCCGTCAAGCCAACAGCTAAGCAGGCGTTGCAGCTCTCTGGCGACATCTCTACAATACACTGCCCCGTGCTGTAGATGTTATACGAAGGCGATATAACATCGTCGACTAAATCTGCAGCAAAGAGTTTGGGACTCTCCGCAGCTTTATTGGCAGTCTTTGTGAGCAGGGCCTTGGTATTATTTGAGAACTGGTCAAAATTATTAGCGTCTCCTAGATTGCAGATATAAGTATTCAGGCCATTGTAACTAAAATCGTTGCAAAAAAAAGAGTTGTTGTAACGTAAGAAGCAGCCGTTTAGATAAATGAATCCAGAAGTATTGTAGCAATCCTGGAGAATCTTTGCTTTCGCCGTTGCTGCACACCGTTGGCAGTCGGAAGAACCTAAATCTCCCCTGCACTGGACGAGCCCATAAACCGTACTATTGCTGTTTTGCCCCTCATCAACTCTAGACGTATTGAATCCGGTGGAAGAAACATTCGCAACCAATGAGTCCAAAACGTGGTTCAGATTACGCTGGAAGGCGCTACCGTTGCTAAATTCATTTTCGTCGCTATTCCCACAGCCACGCCAAATCTCACCAGTATAATCCTCATGTGGAGCAGCTACTGAGAAGTGCAGAAGCGTCTTTAGACTGACGATGAGTAACAAACTGCTGAATAATTGTTTAATCTTCATTGCCATCTCGCCTTTCCAAATTTGAGACGGTGGTCGTTTGTCTTTCTAATTCGATGGGTGGAGGTGCGGCTATAATGCATGAGTGGTGTTGCAAAGTACAGGTTCTGGATTCAGGTAGAGTGCATATTCAGCTAACCCTCTCATAAATGCGAAGCACTTTAGTCCACCTGATTTAATGTTTGAAGTTACATGGTTGTGACACTATTCAGCACAAATGGTATATCAATCCCACCAAATTAAATGTTTGATGTTACATGGTTGTGACACTATTCAGCACAAATAGCATATCAATCCCACCAATCTCTTTTGGAAGTCACACTATAATTTAAGACATTTGAGACGTTATTGAACAAATATCATGTCAATCTAATCCATTCTCATTTCGAAGTCATGTAATAACTCGGGACTCTGCAAATTTTTGTTGAAGGGTGTGCTCCAAAGACTTGCAAATATTATTCTCTTTACACATATTATTAAATATTATTGAATGGCAGATGAGTTTTGAACTTGTACATTTTGTTGAATGATGGTCTGGTTGTGATGGAGAGTGACGAGAATTTTTAAGAATTTAGCTTGGACATTTATAAGTTAAAATAATAAATAATTGAAGGAAAAAGATAAATTTATATTATGTTAAAATTGAAAGAGTGACTAGAGTTTTTAAGGATTTAATTTAGACATTTATTGGTTAAAATAGATAAAATCTCACTATGCACACTCAAATCCCATTATGCACATTTTATTATTAATCAAAGAGATTACACATATATATACATGAAGTATAGTCTCAAGATAGGAAAACTATCTTGGACACACAATAATGTGGTTGAGAGAATATCTCAACCACACACCAAACTAGGAATATATCGTTTTAGCTACCTTCTATAATATAGGAACAAACTCCTTACATAGAGAGTCAACACCACAAACAAGTAGGAATTACATATTCCAACACACCCCCTTAATAACTACTTGTCTCGCTAGCGATTCACAAAATCTAGCTGTGGTTAATCATAGCAAAAAATGTGTCTGCGACTCAGATCCACCTCAAACAGGCAAATCCCACGTCCATAACCAACAAAATATGTGTCAATGACTTAGATCCACGACAAACGAGCAAATCCCATGTCCAGAACCAACAAAATATGTGTCTGCGACTCAGATCCACCACAAACGGGCAAATCCCATGTCTAGAACCAACAAAAGATATGTCAACGTCCATATAAAGGAGAAACCATCCACCGGAATGCATGGCTACCAACTGCTGCAACCACTAGTCTTGTAGGATGTGCTTCGCATACATGGTTCTGTCAACCATTATCACTGCATACCTGAACCTATATCTGCAAATCCCCCCCAAAATGTGCTCAGTAAACTGAGACCTATGAGAAACTAGGTTTCTCCTATGAGTAAGGTGTTTCTGCAGACCACCTACTTCGCTGTGATCACGAAGGCTCCTTTATGAGCACTAAGTCTCCTGTGTGCACCCGGGGCACCGTAGCCATGGAGGCTCCCGTAGCTGTTAAGGCTCTGTATGTGGTTTCTGTTTCATCCCAAACCATCACCTCAAAGTGACAAAAGATGGTTTCTGGTTGACCATAATCCTGTAATTACAAAGTGGAAATTACAAAGTGGTTTTTAGATAACCACGAACTTCACGGGGATACATATGCATTTACAAGGCTTATGTTACACACTCCAACTCCTGGAGTTACCAGGTACATAAAAAGGCCACAACAAAACCATCCTAGACTTGCTTACCATTCAAATGTGTGACTCATCATCAAGAGTCTATTCCAAGAAACTCACACAAAACAAAATTTCAGCTTAGTTGTCCATCATAATCGATGTTGTTGCTCCTTCACCTCATATTCTCATTGTTCATATCCTAGGCATCTTTTTCTTTGTCAATTAAGTCTTCAAACTCCATGCTTAACCTGTCATTTGTTAGAGTCTCGAATTCTAACAAAGTAACTTTACCTACATTGAATTAGCTAGGCTCAATAATTTTAAACATGATTCCAAGAAACAAAATAAAAACGTAAAATTTTCAGATTAATAATAAAATCAAATTTCTCTATCTCTGGCCAAATATGACTATTTCCCGAACATAACATCAACCATTCTTCTCCAACGATACCTCAGAGGGGTCCACTGATAAATAAACGGATCAACGACTTTTCAACTGGTCTCAATGCAGTGCATTCCAACATAGATGATCTAGACATAGTCACTCACAATCACACGAAGATAAACAATAACAAATTGTACCTCTCAAAGCGAGAATCTAGGACTCCATGGTCCGATCCTCCATCGTCCACAAGTTCACTATCAACATGCATAAAATTCAACGATTTTACACACAAAATTTCTCATTTCATTATCCAATTCCCCTTAAATCGCAGTGTAACGCCACTTCCCCTGTTCACAATATCAAGGGTGGTGACTGCTTCCAAGCATGCCTCCTCATGTTCGCTGCCAGGCTGCAACAACGAAGATCGACCGTTGAGCTAATCTCCTCACAATTGAACATGCAGATCTCCAATCGCTTAACAACTTTCGAACAAACAACTGAATTTCTATCAGCTCTCTACACAAGCAAAGAACACTTCAGGCACTTTGTTTCAATTTGCCCATTTCCATCACAATCTACTCCCTTGATCACACTAGGCACACACATAAACTTGATCATCCTCCAATCTCTGATGTAGCTCCAACCACTATTCTTTGATGCCATGTTTACTATCATGTCTTCATCATATCTGGTAATAAATCATTCTTGCAAATTTTTGTATTGTTGGAGTGGCCATTTCCAACATACACTCATAAATGTGACAATAGTTGGTCAAACTAAATGTCACAACAATAAAACATCTAATTATTTTAACTAGATTTACATTAATGCATTTACATGTTAAGTTGATCAGGCTCAACATGAAAACAAAATAATTCATGAAGACAATTTGTTTCATTAAAGAAAATATGTTCGAAGTTTTGGTTTCATCTTCACCTTGTCTCCCATTCTTAACCACAAACACTGCAAAAAAAAATGTTGCCATCAATTGCAACTCACCACGCTTCTGCTGCAGCTTACCAGAGGCCGTTCTGGTATACGAACAAAATCATGTCTAGGCATCTCACCACACTGCCCTCAGCCACTGCAGCAAATAAGTTGTACCACACTTCACTATTATGCCACGACAGAAAAAAACAATCTCTGTAAAGCTTCCAACAAGTACAAAGAATCCAAGAAGCAAACATGGTAAGTATGTTGCAGTAAATGTGAAAAGACCAAGGAAACTCATATGGATAAAAGGATTGTGTTTACTCCACATGTAAGCCATCATGAACGTTAAAGAGTTGCTAAAAAATAAGATTTTGGAAAGATTACTTTGAAAGATCTAGGATCATGCAACCTATTAAAACGAGCATAGTTCCTCCAAATAACAACATACAGAAGAATTTTTCAGTCCTTCCCCTGAAGGAGTTCTCCTCAATGAGTTTGCAATACCGAGCTAGGAAAAACATGTGGAACAGAACGTCCAAATCCATTTTCTAGAAGAAGAAGAAATTTGTGATAAAATGCCAGAACTCGTACTACTTGACAACTAGAGTGGTTCTCCATGGAATTCGATCTCAGAATCCCACTCTCAATATTAGTGCCACCATCTCTATGGCTCCACACAAATATTCACATCCACGCTCATCCACTTTTATTGTGAGTGGTCCAGCACTCTGGACATACGGAGGAATCCTCACAGCAAATCACAACCTCTCACATTTGGCATAGATATCGATGAGAGTGTTGCTCACAAAAAACATCTGAATCAAAAGAATTTATAATTATATAACCATGATTTCCTCGGCGTACTAGAGAGCACTTAACTGAGCGCACGCAAGAAGAACCAGAACCTAAGTGAAACTCCAGTAGTAGATAAATCTTCTCTATCAGCTTCCCACTCACTCGAGGACCAGAAAATACAAATCGATCTGTCTTGGGCACGACGTTGCTTCTCCTCTATCTAGCTCTTCCAGAAATCAAAAATCTCTTGGAGCAACCATAGTTGAGTAGTTTCCCATCAAAACCAATCCAATCTAAAACATCGACAATAATAAAGTCTTTACACTGTCACTAAACCTCCTCGACACACACATAAAAAAACATATCATCTCTGAGAAAGAAGGCATTAGAGGTAGGAAATAAAATTTCACAAAACAGTGGACGAATGCCTGAACACGCGATGCCAGATCCTCACAATCAAAGACAAAAGAATTCAAAAATTCCCTATCATCCCCAATTTGCATCATCATGGTTGCAACGACCACAACCATTCTTCACACCAATGGTTTTGGGCTCTAATTGCAGAAAGAGGGCCAAATCAGAGGTAGTGCTCGACAGCTTTCATAGCTGAGAGATAGCGGGAGAGATCGTACGGTACAGTGTCAGTCTTATGAGCACTGATCACTGACGCCGGTGAGATCGTACGGTGCAGTGTCGGTGGTAAGCCACTGCTTGAATATGAAGAGCATCTGGTTGGAGGAGATGTGAGGGCATGTATAGGTCACCTCCACGTAGTTGCAGTACCCTCCATGGTGAGGCCCTGTGCAGCCATCAGACGCCAACACCATCCTGTAGGGGGGCCGATGCAAGGAAGGGGCCACATCTGCTAAATATGTCAAGGATGCCCCTCTCGAAATAGTCATAGCTTGGCACCATGAGGCCGCCCCACGCCTCCAAATTGTCGATGAGCACCTCTTCACTAAGCGGATCCACTAGAGCGAGACTAATGTTGGAGTTCGTTCCCACCTTCCATATACTTCCCGTCCTAATGTACACTGTGTAAATGCAAGTCCCCTCAGAATCAGTTGATTCTCCATAGGCAATGGCTTCAGGAATGAGAATCTGCTAATTGATCTTGAGTGCATTCGACATCACCCTAGATTTACGGCTGGGGCAGGACGCAGAAAAAACACGACTCCCTGGCTCGTTAGAATCCACGCACTGCATCACACTCCCTAGACTCTCATAATGCTCCTCGATGGACAAACTTAAAAACAAAAACAAAAAAAATACTCTCTTATTTCCCTCGGCCCAGGAGGGGCCGAGGTCTAGGCTCGTACGGGCTCTGATACCAAGATAAAATCTCACTATGCACACTTTATTGTTATTCAAAGAGATTACACATATATATACATGAAGTAGAGTCTCAAGATAGGAAAACTATCTTGGACGCACAATAATGTGGTTGAGAGAATATCTCAACCACACACCAAACTAGGAATATATAGCTTTAGCTACCTCCTATGATATAGGAACAAACTCCTTACATAGAGAATCAAAACCAAACACAAGTAGGAATTACATATTCCAACAAAAATAAGAAATAATTGAAGGAAAAAGATAAATTTATATGAATGTTAAAATTGAAAGACAATTATTGATGAAGACGAAGAAGAGAAGATAAGTTAAGGGAAAAGATAAGCAATAGTAAATTTTATTTTAGAGAAGGGATTAGCTTATGAAAGAGAAAAATCATATAAAATAGTTTATGAAAATATAATAAGAAATAGTAAATTTGAGTTTAGAGAAGGGGTTAGCTTATAAAAGAGAAAAATCATATAAAATAGCTTATGAAAATATCTTGCGAATAGGTGTCATCAACTTGTTTTAAAAATTATGGAGAAGCCAATTGAATGACCATAGCTTGTGAAGGAGAAAGAAAGGAATTGTAGAAAGTGAAGCATTTATTAAAAGGCTAAAAATAAAATAGTTAGAAATTTATCTCCATGTTAATGTGAAAATTATGGAGTGCTTACATGAAGAACATACATATGCACAATGAACATACTTATGAAGAAAGATGGAGTATAAAGTTGCAAATATCAAATAGATATGTTTTCATGTTTCTATGGAGCAATTAAGGTATGAGAAAGAAGAAAAAATGATTTTGGGCATCAAGGAAAATTTTAAAGATTAGGTTTCACTCTGGGGTTATTTTTTTCTATAAAATTAGCAATTTCCAGACATATACTAATAGTGAAGCAGTAATAGTGATGTAACAAGGATATCTACAACAGTTCTCATGTTCAAGCCTTATTACTAGTAATCAAGTAAGATCATTGAAACTGTGATTCCTTACTATTTACCTTTTATTGATCGTGTTAGTTAAGCATTATCAATATATACAATGGATTTAGTTCTTATAACTATGATCCGACATGTTAATCAAGTTTAGATAGGGTATTCAGTTGATTTACTCTACTAGTGAACCTTATAGCTTGTACTAATTACGCTTGTTAGAATCTTTACACATAGTGACTCTTTACATATCCATAAGTCATATCATATATTCTACCTAATTAATTAAGTATAACTACTACTTATCATAACAAGGTGATCTCTAACTAGAACAATGAATGTATCAAATATATTAATCAAGCAGCTTTCGATGGTGTTACTCCGTTCATGTGAGTACAATGAAAGAAGAGTATAAGCTTAGCCATATGAGTAAGAATCAATGGTCTATCCTATGTCATTACCTATATAGAATAAATGTATTTATCTAGATAAAATTTTCCTATTGAAAATTCATAAATTAGTCTTTTTATTAATTATAGTTTTTGTTCGGATAATATATAATAAAAGATGGTGGCATATTTTAATCTTCTACTTTGTATCAATTCATCAGATTAAATTCTTCACATATATGAATATATTTATATTTATTAGTATTTCACTTTTACAAAATATGATTAAAAATTTACTAACCTTCCTTAATATGATATTTAGTAAGAAATACAATAACAAAAATCACATTCTATTTAGAAGTAGAATCAATAAAAATAGAATCATCCTATTATGAGACAACATCCACAAATATTTTCCCTAATTACATCATGTATGAGAGAGGCAACAAATAGTCAAAAATGAAATTATAAAATTATTACGAGTGCTTGTTTACTCTAGCGATGTGGCCTAGTGGGAAAATGAATAATGAAGAGTTCAATTTACACATTTCAGTTTAGTTTCAAACAAAAATCACATTTTATTAAAATCAATAAAAATAGAATCATCCCATTACTAGAAAACATTCACAAATGTTTTCCCTAATTACATCATGTATGAGTGGCAGCAAACAGTCAAAAATGAAATTATAAAATTATTACAATACTCTAGCCAAGTGGTGTGGTGGGAAATTGAATAATGAAGAGTTCAATTTACATGCATTTCAGTTTACTACAATTTCAAACTCATTGCATAACCATTTGCTTTCATTTTATATTAGTTGCTTAATCACATTTTCATCTTCGTGTATGAAATTCACCTAAATTAGAAATCGTTTTATATTCGTAGCACAACCACATTCGATCCCTTTTTGTGCTAAAATTTTCATTTGAATTCCTTCAATCCTTTTTGGTTGACGTTGTAGGTTGATTTTCGTAGGTTCTACTTTTCCATCAACTTATGTCTCCAATATTTGGAACATTAAATGCCCATAGAGCATAGAGGTTCCTAGTAATGGGAAGATGTTTAATGTAGTGTTTATTTGACTATTATTGTGGCCGCCAATATTTACTTAAAATATACTCAAGTTGCAACAATGGTTTTTCTGTGTTATACTTTTTATTGCGATTTAAGTTAATGGTTTTTGAGAGAACACTATCCAAACTTTAAAGGTTTAAAATGCGCTTCTCAAGAAAAATATACAACCGAAAGAAATTTTATACGAATCAGTAGGATTCAAGATGATGTCAACCATGGGGATGATTCACCATTTTGGGGGTAAAAAATTTAAAAGATTAAAAAATTATAAATTAATAAAACCAATTTTTCAACTTATCTCCCTAGGGTTTCACTCAAATTTCGAGAGAGAGTACTTGTTGGATGCAAAATTGAATTCCTCATCCAAGGAGTATCCATGCTGCATATTTTTGATGGGCTCTTCTACACGAAAAATGAGAAATACATGAAAATACGTGATTGCAATCACATTTTTCATGTATTTCTCATTTTTCGTGTAGGAAGGTTCATCGAAAGTATGCAACATGGGTACTCCTTAGATGAAGAATCAAATTTTGCATCCAACAAGTCTTCCCACTCGAAATTTGAGTAAATTCATATGGACATAAGTTGAAAATAAGAATTGAAAAGTAGTTATTATTATTATTTTTTTTTCCCTCTAAAATTTGAAGATGTAATCAAATCTTCGTTTATTATTTCCACTATTATTTTATAATTTCCTTAGGAGACCGATTTTAGACCTAAAAATTCCCTAATGAAGAATGACTCTAAATCTATTTGAACATTTAATCAATGCATTTCTTACTTCAATTTAATGAATGCTTGAATATGTGTAGAAGTTTTATAAATGCACTGTTTTTTTAATACACAGATAATGTTTAAATTCTTTGGTTTATAAATTCTTTGAGTTTTAATTAAAAAATTTAATTTTTAAATGTTTTGGTTTTTAATAAATTAAATAAATGTATTAATGTTTTAATCTCCATTTTGATCATGAAATGGCTCTATCCCTATTTTCGGCAAAATATTCAACATCGGAAAAATGGATAAAGAGAACTATAAACCTAACCTTGTTTGCATGTGGAAGAGGCTTGTTAACATGGTAGCGCTTTTCATATGTGGTGAATCAGGGGTAGTTGTCTTATTAGGAATTTTTTGTTTTTTAAATGGAAGAGAATCTAATAAATGCCAAAAACTAAACACATATTATTTAAACCAAAAAACATATTATTTAAACAATATAGATTTGTCTTAACTAAGGATCTAACATGAATTGAGAGGATAAAATTTCCTAAGGTGCAAACATATTTTTGAGTGCAAAAAAACAATGTGTATTTTTTTATTGTTTAAATTGTATTTTTGAATGTTATAGAAATTACATAAACATATGTATTGAGTAGTTTTATCAACCTAAATTAAATTGTTTTTTTTGTTTCTAATATATTTTTAAGTATAAGTCAATATTAATTTATATTAAAATATTTTAATCACAATCCATATTGGATATTTTATTCTATGCAACAATAAAATAATTTTTTTCTTTGCAATTTCTTTTGTATATATAGATATATATGAAGTTGATATCACACGTTAAAAAATATTATTCTTATTTGTTTTTTAATCTCTAATTACTTTAGATGGAATTATATTAGCTCATATAGACTACTAATTAAATATGCATAACACACACACACACACACACACACACACACATATACCTCATGAGAATTTGAATTTTTGAATTGGAAAAGTTGTATTTTGATTTGAAATAATAATTTTTGTATTAGATTTACATTATTTAGAATTTTTGTCTTAAGTTAGTAACATACAATTAAAATGATAATTGGAATATTCATATGATGAAAGTTTACTAAAATATAATTTACTACTTATTTATCAATAAAAGATTTAAAACCACTATGAAAAACTATTCATTTTAAAGAATGGGCAACTTTTAATAAGATGAAACAATAGGTAATATCTTTTCCTCATTTTAAGCGTAAATCTTGTCATTTTTTTTTGAATCTTGTTACATACCTTTTTTTTTAAAATAGATGTTTTACTTCTATATTAATTCTTTCTATCAATAGCAATTATCATTATTATTTTAAATAAAATTAAAATTAAAAAAAATATTCAAACACTTAAATGGAATATATTAACTATTGTTTATTCAATTATAAAATCTAAATTACAATTTTTTCAATTTAAATATCTCATATACATCTCCTTACAACTTTTGTCAATTGATAATTAAATCTTAATTGCATATACCTCACCCAAGAATTCTTCTAGAAATATATAAATAAATAATATTTTATGTGTTAAATATATAAACTAACTAATATATTTAATAATTATTACGCCATAAGGCCTTCTTATTTGAAAACCACTTCTCTAGATCCATAAGTAAATAGTTTTATATATATTTTATAATGTTGGGTTTTTTATTATTTTTAATAAGTTAGATTGATTTTAGGTGTATAATAGAAATGTTGTAATGTCATGTTTAACATTTTGACTATGTCAAAATACACAAAAATAAAAATAAATGTAAATTAAATAAAAATATTGACATAATGTAATGAACATTTTAAATAGGTCAAAATACAATACAAAATAAAAATAATAAAATAAAATAATGGTATTGACCCATGGTATTCATGTGGAATATATTTTATTTAAAGGGCGAAATTATTATTTGAAAACAACTTCCCTAGTTGCCAATGTGTCCATGTCTGAGCCATTGGATCAAATGTTAGACAATTGAAATGTTTTAGGCCATTAGATCCACAAGTATATATATATATATATATATATATATATATATATATATATATATATATATAATGTTAGTTTTTTATTTTTAATAAGTTAGATTGATTTTAGGTGTATAATAGAAATGTTGTAATGTCATGTTTAACATTTTGACTATGTCAAATTACACAAAAATAAAAATAAAAGTAAATTAAATAAAAATATTGACATAATGTAATGAACATTTTAAATAGGTCAAAATACAATAAAAAATAAAAATGATAAAATAAAATAATAATAAGCTATAAAAATAGTCCATGGTATCGAACCATGGTATTCATGTGGAATACATTTCATTTAAAGGGCAAAATTAAGATGACCTAGATCAATCTTGACTCTGGATCTACCAAGATGGATCAAATGTCTTCATATGAAAACCTCTTTTAGAGTGAAAAGAGAATTGATCCTTCTCATAAATACTAGATCTAAACTAACTACTTAATAAAATTATTTTTAATTGTTTATAACGATTATTCTTTTAAAATTTTACTAAATAAAACGTATCTAAGTTTTGTACATCCAAATATACATAGTTTTTCTTGTTCTATATTATTTTTGTTACAACTATTTTATTATTCCAATTTTTTTTCATTAATGAATATCAAATTTCTTCTATTAAAAAAAAACTATATACATATATTTAATTACCTAATTGTAGCTAAAAAATATAACATCACATTAGGTAACAAAATATATCTAATGTTATAAGGATCTGGGACTATAACAATGTTTTGAATCATGATAACTAGGTGACAACCAAAAATTAGTTTTAGTCACAAGAAAAAAATCACAACAATTCACCGAATATACCCATACATAGTGATGGACATTATGGTAATTTTAGTGAACATAGAACACTACTCTTAAAATTTTGTACTCTTGATCAATTTAGGGATTGGATGCCCAAGTGAGTGGTAAAATAATTGAGGATTCTTCTTAAAGGGTAAGGAATTTAGATACTCTATCCTTCCACCAAAGCTATAAAAGGTGAGACTTGTAGATTATAGTTTTACAAAATTGACACTATGTGATTAAGAATAAGTTACAAACATTAGGTATTTTAAAAGGTATTTAAAAGGTAATAAGAGAAAGGTACACAAAGGGCCATGGTAATTAATGCGATTCTTTGTACTATTTTTATTTAAAATAGTAATTTTCTATTTGTATTTTTCTAAATGAATATTGTTAAATGTGTTGTAATATTTTTATTTAAAATAGTAATTTATATTTGTATTTTTTAAAATGAATATTGCTACATGTGTAATTGAGTAAAATGTATTAAATTGATAGTCTAATTTTTAAGATATTTATTTAAAAAGTTCAAAGTATGGTGAGTTTTGTTTTATTAAGCTTTGAGACTAGATGTGTAGAGAATGAATCTATCTCAAGTCCCAAACAAGATTCTCATGTCCCAAACAAGATTATTCTTTCTCTTCTTATTCTAGCTTGCACTTTGACCCTCCTTTCCTCCTCCCTGCACAAATTTAAACAATGAGGCACAAGGTAGTTGTTGCCTATAGAAAAATTTAGATATGATAAGAAAAATGTGATACTCTATTGTAATTTTCTGTACAAATGTGATGATACGTGTGCTCTAAATGTTGGAAATTTCATGGTTAATTTAGTATAAGTTACATGCAAATTTGCAGTCTTGTATACAATACAAGAAAGCTATGCCCAATATCCAACACCATAGAGCAAGACATGTTCACCAATTCAACAGTTCCCTATGCCCAAGATCCAACACCATAGAGCAAGACATGTTCACCAATTCAACAGTTCCCTATGCCCAAGATCCAACACCATAGAGCAAGACATGTTCACCAATTCAACAGTTGCTTCCAAATCTCTCTCAGTGCTAGAGTTGTTTTCTCAATATACTTGTTTTTACTACTCTTGAACTGATGAAATCCATCATTGTTTCATATAGGATCGTCTAGTTCTAATAATAAAATCGTGATACTATCTATTATCCCTTTTTAATTTTTTAATGATTCAATTAAGATTAACATTTGTATGTTGTCATGAGGAGATATTTTTTTTCTCATGTCAATTAATTTTTATAACTCTAGGAGGTTCTTAATATTACCTTTTTTTTTTTAATAAATGGAACTCAATTATATATTTAAAAATATGATTAGGTAAAAGAATTTTAGGATTATAATTTTTTTTTCCAAGTTGACAATATGAATGTTTATTTACGTAAAGTTGGCTCCCATGTTCAATACCTCCCCATGGGGTTTGAAGATAATAAGTAATGGAAATTCAACAACATATAAAGCAAATAATTGCGCCGAGAGGCGCAATCTACAGCCCAGTATGACCCTGATGTCAAGTATGTCACGTCCTCAAAAAATAATTGCTAATGTCGACCAAAGCATTTATCTAATATTTATTTTTATATTGCGCCGACAGACGCAATCTACAGCCCAGTATGACCCTGATGTCAAGTATGTCACGTCCTCAAAAAATAATTGCTAATGTCGGCCAAAGCATTAATCTAATCTTTAATTTGATGTAACTTAAATATTTAGATTATATATAACTTTTTTAACTTATTAATGGGCTGAGATTAATTATTAAAATACAACTATGTATTATTTATATAATTTGAATGGATAGTAAATTATCTCACCCATTTAATGATTGCTTTATTATATACTTGAATTTGAATGGATCATAAATTTACCTTTAACAAAAAAAATACCACATTGAATTTCCAAATTAAGTAAAATTTTAAACATTGTTACTCTTTACTAAAGTCAATACCATTTCCTAAATCAAAGGAAAAGAGTTAATTCAACACAAACAATCAAAATCCATAATATTTTAATATTTCTTTTAATTAAATATTTGTAAAATGAATCTTTAAAAAGAAAACCCATGTTGTATGGACAAATTAAAATATTAAAATATATAAATATTTCCCCATCAAAATTGCAATATTTCAAAATTTAAATAAATAAAAATCTAAATAAACCAGAGGTATGGTAAATAAATAAAACTTGTTTTTATACTTACTCCAGAGCTATGGTAAATAAATAAAAATATGTATAAACTAGATGTATGGTAAATAAATAAAAAAATTATTTTATGATGATGATGATGGTCAACGTCCACTCAGACCAATCTTTGGTCTATCGGACCTAAAGAAAAGAGTTATTTAATTTGATTTAAGGTTTTATTCCTATGCTCAAAAAGCTTGGAGAGAAGCCTCCCCAGCTTACTATAATTTTGACATCTTAAAAGGCTAGTGAGGTCAGTATTGCAACAAAGATTATGAAAATGAGCTCTAATGTGGTTGTACTTGGGGCACTCTAAGAGGAAGTGATTTTCATCCTCGATGTTCATTTGATCTTCTAGGGTGGGGTTGATGACCCCCTTATAATATCTTATTTTTCTTTTAGCTGTTAGATCTTTCTGGCACCACAAACTCAACCTTTTTATATTTAAAAAAACTCAAAAAGTGAGGTTTTATTTAGATGAAGCCTATGGGTCGAATACCATGGGACAAATTAATATTGATACCATGGGCCAAATACCATACTTATAAAAGAAGTATGGTATAGGTATAAAGAGGTATGGTAAATAAATAAATAAATATAAAAGAGGTATAAAGAGGTACAAGGTAAAAAAATAAAAATATATCAAATATGATTATAAATAAAAATCTAATTATATAACAAGTATATGGGCCAAATACCATAGTAAATAAAAGAGGTATGGTAAATAAATAAAAATATAAATAAACAGGTATGGTAAGTAAATAAAACCTCTTTTCATATTTACTCCATAATTTGCTTTATATTTACGAACACTAAATTTTTTTTTTATTTAGGTGAAACCTATGGTCCAAATACCATGGGCTAAATTATTACTAATACCATGCAAAAAAAACGTTATTAACCCTAATATAATATTAAAATATTATTATTATTATTATTATTAAATATAATACTCATATTAATATATTATAATATTAATATTATTAAATATTATAACTTTAGATGAATACAATATTAAATTTATTATATTATAATATATATAAATGTATCATGATATATATTAACTCTAGAAATATATGGGAGGGAAGAACAAAGACATAGAATGATAGAGGTGGAGATATAGGGGGATTGACAAGGGAGAGATTGAGATAAACTAAAGGAAAGGGGAGAGGAGGAATGAAGAGCGAGAGAGTGAGACACAAATATGGTGGAGGGAGAGAGAGAAGGAGAGGGGGAGGGAGAGAGAGAAGGAGAGGGGGAGGGAGAGAGAGAAGGAGAGGGGGAGACAGAGATGACGAAAGAGAGAGGGGGGGTAAGAGATAAAGGGAGAGAGAGATGATAGAAGAGAGAGGGAGGTAAGAGAGAAAGGGAGAGATAGAGATAAGTTGGAGGGGGAGAGAGGGAGGGAAGAAGAAATATATATAGAGAGAGGGAGTGACAAGGGAGAGATGGAGAGAGAGTGTGTATGTTTAGGGGTGAGAAGAGAGACAAAGTATGATGTATGGAGATAAGGGGGGAGAGAAGGAGAGAGGGAGGGAAATAGTAATGTAGTTGGAGGGAGAGAGAGAGAGAGATGGTGAAGAGAGAGGGAGGTAGGAGAGAAAGGGAGAGAGGGGAAGGATGAGATAGAGGAGGAGAATGATGGGGGAAGATAGAGTATTGGAGGGAAAAGAGAGAGAGAGAGAGAGAGAGAGAGAGAGAGAGAGGAAGGACAATAGAGAGGGCTTGAGAGAGAGGAGGAGAGAGGGATCGGTAGAGAGATGGAGTTGGAGGGGGAGAGAGGTAGGAAATAAGAAATATAGAGTGAGAAGTGGAGAGAGAGAAGGAGTGAAAAGGGAGAGATAGAGAGAGAGCGTATATGTTTGGGGGTGAGATAAAGAGACAAAGAAGGAGAGATGGATATAAGGGGGGAGAGAATGAGAGATAAGGAGAGAGGGAGGGATATAGTAACATAGTTGGTGGGTGAAGAGAGAGAGAGAGAGAGAGAGAGAGAGAGAGAGAGATGGGAGAGAAAGGGAAAGAGTAGAAGGAAGAGAGAGGATGCGAGAGAGTAGAGAGAGGGAGGGAAAGAGAGATGGACTTGGAGGGGGAGAGAGAGGGGGGTAAGAAGAAAGAAAAATAGAGGTAAAGGTGGAGAGAGAGAGAGAGAGAGAGAGAGAGAGAGAGAGAGAGTGTGTGTGTGTGATAACAAAGATGGAGAGAGAGGGAGAGAGGACAAAAGGAGGAAAGGGAGATATTAGCAGGGAAGAGGGAGAGAAGGGGAAGATAGAGATATAGATGGAAGTTGAAGAGAGGGAAGAAGAGAGAGATGGGGAGAGGGAGGGAGTGACAAAGATATTGATAGATATGGAGTGTGAGAGCATGTGTGTTTAGGGGGGTGAGATAGAGAGGCAAAAAATAAGAGATGGAGGGGGATATAGATATGGATGGAGGGTGGAGAGAGGAAAGGATATTTCTTGCACTAGATGGATTGATTTAAGTGGAGATGGTGATTTCTAATCCTATTTGATTTTTTTCACTAGATTCATCGATTTTAGTGTAGATATCTTTTTGTAATGATATTTGATTACTTTCACTAGATGCATTTATTTCTGTGTAGGTGGTGATTTCTAATACTATTTGATTGCTTGCACTCGATGTGTTGATTTCAATGTAGATGTTGATTTATAATTATATTTGATTGCTTGTGCTAGATGCATTGATTTCATTGTACATGATTCCTAATCCTATTTGATTGTTTGCACTAAATGCATTGATTTCAGTGTAAAAGTTATTTTCTAATCTTATTTGATTGCTTGCATTAAATGCATTGATTTAATTGGATATATGATGATACATTAATTTTAAAGTGATTGGATTAACAACATGCATTGATTTTAGTGTAAGCACAAAATAGTATTGACAATGCACATTGATTTTTTTGTTATAGTAATTTAACCTATTAATATTGGAGAGTAAGAGAGAAAATGTATCATGTTTACTACAATAGCTCCAGCTAAAGATTTAAATGATTTACGATTTAAATTTTCTTTTTCATATAATCGATATGAAAAGATGGAAAAACTAACAAGGGTAACAATAAGAATTATAGAAGTGAATAGTTTGAGATTGACCACAATGAAGACTATTTGTAACATGAGTACATTCTTATTATTCACATTTTCTATCTTTCAACATTATTATTGTTACTTTGCATTTAAAAAAATTATTTCATCATTTTTCATCATTAAAGTTATTAACAATATTTATCATCTCAACAAAGTGAGGTAACTAAGAAAATTTAAAATTAAAATGGCAAGTTAATCTCATAAATATTTAGCATATTTAAAATGATTATATTAATATTTGATATATTAACATATTATTGATAAAATTAATCATATCTTCCATAGATTTTCCTTGGCATCACACGACTGAAACTAGCCTAGATCCATCTTAACTCCGGATCTATCAAGCACTAAGAGGGATAAAGTCTCTCGAGGTGCAAAACCTTTCCTCAATTTTTGCACTCAGAAAATAGATTTACACCTCGAGAGTTTTGATCCCTCTTGGCGCTTGATAGATTTGGAGTTAAGATGGATCTAGGCTGGCTTATACATCAAAAAATCAGTTCTATATATTATAGTAGTTCTAGCTTGAGAAATCTTTCAAATTGGCATTCAATTCTTTATTAATATAGTTGTTTTACTTAGTAGGGAGTACAATAAATTTGTAATCAAATAATAGGAGAAAACATATTCACAATATAATTTATTTGAATAAATAGATGCCTATAAAATAGTTTAATAAGAAACTAAATTTATAATTATAAAATATAAAATTATAACTTAAAATTGTGAAATTAATTTGTATTTTTTTTCTTTCTTATGTATATAGAGAAAGAAAAAACCAAGTTTGGAGTTAAGAAAATAAACCATAACATAAAGAACAATATCTCCTTCCAAAAATGTCTCCATATTAATATGTCATTCACTTTCTTGTATACCAAGACTATTGTTATTCATATACAATATACAATTTCTGACAAGCATGAAATTAGCGCTAGGTTATGTAGATGAACTTGGAGTAAACTCTATTTTTGTTATGTAGATGAACTTGGAGTAAACTCTATTTTTGTTAATAAAAATTGTTTTCATTTACATCTATGCTAGATAGATCATACTTGAATGTATTTAAAATATCTTATTTGAGTTACACGCTCATTTCATGCTTGTTTCAAAGGATTTTTAATCACCAAAGGATTTTCACCTCCAATTTCCTATTTCAATATCTATAACAAATTTTTTATATATATGAACAGATTACGTTGGTTTATATATATGTTTTCACCCACAATTTTCTATTTCAATATCTATAACAAAATTTTCTGATTGATAACTCTTATCATTAATATTTTTGAAACCTCCACGATGTGCTTTCATGGAAGAAAAAATTTCCTTTCATTCCTTCACAATGACTCCTTCTCTGCAACAACTTATTTATTCTAGGCTACTCTTTCCTATGATATTTCCTTACAACGTTTCTTTTGCAACATGTGGTGCAATTTCTAATTATGAATATATTTAATAATTATTATTAAATATTAATTATATATGCAATATCTCACCACTTCCTGTTCAGTCGGGATTTTCTCTAACGAAATCAAATAATTTTGTTCACCAACAATATCTAGCCACACTTGGGATTGTGGTTTTTGCCTCTTGGGTGCTTAAAGGTCAAAGCCCTCTTGCATATAAAATGGAAAGCTGTGAGAAAGTTTGAATTCTTGAATACCGTTACCACTAAACATGCCATGTGAGAAAAAAATCATAATTCTTAATCTAATTTTTTAATCTATTTTGGTATTTAGCATAAAATGTAATTGGAATTTTGATTATCTTGAAAACCTCATTTTTATTTAACAATTCTCCTAGTTGCCCATTACAATTTCTCCCCGGGATTTGAGTTTCTAGAATAATTTTTTTTTATGATCAATATATCTGGCATTGAAACCTTTTCTAATATATCCTCCATTAACATATCCTCCATTGCTACTGGGTAAATTAATGTAAAATTATTTCTTATTTTTATATTTTTTTAACAATATATACTTATTTAGTTAATTAATTTAAAATTGTTTCTTATTTTTTTAACCAAACAAAATATTTCACTTATTCATATATAAGTCAATGCTTCGAATTTCTGTTAATGAATACAGTTGCACGGAAGATCCCAATTACATATTTTTTCATGAAAGACAACATTATTAATAAGACTCGAATGGGATCCTCATATAGGTACTCTTTCGAGATTTGAAAACATTAATGCAATGTAAAAATACTTCTAGGAACTATTCTGTGTTGTATTTTGGGTGTGTCTATTTTGTTTTGTTTTGCTTTATTTGGTTTTTTAGGTGTAGTAAACAAGGGAAACAATTTTAATTTGTGTTGTATTTTGGGTGTGTTTATTTTTTTTTGTTTTGCTTTATTTGTCTTTTTAGGTGTACTAAACAAAGGAAACAATTTTAATTTAATCGAAACATAAGAAATTTTAAGTAATTTAATTAATAATATGTATTGTGTGTAATAATTTTCGGTAAAAAATTTTGTCGACGCGGTTCATCATCAGGACAAGATGAGAAATCTGATCACAAAACCAGTTTAAATAGATTAGAACAGCTACAACTAGCGGTTGGAAAAACGGCTAGTTTGACTAGAATAGTCAAAAAATATTTTAATTTTTAATTTTAATTTATAATTCTATTATACTTTTAAAATTTAATTCTATTTTTATTATAAAGTCTATATAAATAAAATAAAATATAAAATCAAATAAATAAATAAGTAATGATAATAATAATACTCAATTAGCCAAGTTTCACGTTTAATTAGAAAATAAAATAAATAATAAATAAAAAAAATAAAAAATAAAAAATAAAAATAAAATTAAGAAAATAAATAAATAAATAAAAATATAAAAATAAAAAATATAAAAATAAAAGTAAAAATAAAATAAAATAAAGAAAAAATATAAATAAATAAATAAAAATACTTTAAAAATAAATTATATATATATATATATATATATATATATATATATATATATATATATATATATAAAATAAAAACAAAACAAAAATACTAATCAAAACCAAATTAATAGAATAAAAGGAGCACAACAGGAGAGAGAAATCAAGAATGAGAGAAGAAAGAATGACCTGAGGGAGCAAAAATAACTAACCAACTAAGACTGAAGAGCGGGAATCCAGCATCTGCTAACATTCCACCCATCATCCCTATTAAGGTTAACCGACCTCTTTTCTATTTCCATGGCTTCCCTTAACTTTCGGTGGTGGAAGTGGTAAATCGATGCAATAACCTTAGTATCTTCAATACAAATATGGTGATTTGTTTTTTCAGCATGCTCTGCCAAGGCAGAGGACCGAGATCTACCATGTCTAAGGTCAGTGACATGCTCATGAATTCTTTGGTTAATTGATTGACCAGTTTCACCAATGTAAGGTGTCCCACAAGAACACGGAATCAAATAAACACCCTTTCCATCCATCGGGAAAATCGGGTCTTTAACTAATCTAAGAGAACTCCGGATAGCCAAAACATTGATAACAATAATATTGATATTATTAACAATAATGATATTGATAATATTATTAACAGTTACAATAATATTAATAATAATAATATTGGTATTATTAATGGTAATAATAGTAATAATACGATTAATAGGAACCATAACATTAATAATAATAGTAGTGAGATTATTAACAATAATTACATTAATAATAGCAATAATAATAACATTATTAGTGGTAATAATATTATCAATAACAGTGATACCAATTCTCCTTTAAAGAGAACTGTTATCAATCTTTCTCGTTTTTATTTTGATCATCATGTCTATAGTTTATTGGAAAGGGGCCTTAATTTTGCTCTTGCTCCTAAAAAAATACTTATTCATGACATCATTTGTGATATAGAATACGGGATTAGAGATTTTCCTGATGCTACTAAAGACATCATTAGGCAAGACTGCTCTATGATCCTTAGGAAAGCTAAGCCACCTAAGAGCAACATTAACAAACATGAGTTTGAAGCTCTTAAATCCTTAAACAATAACCTGGACATTGTTGTTCTTAAGGCTGATAAGGGAGGTGCTATGGTTATTTTAAACAGGGATGATTATTGGAATAAGTTGTTGGATCATCTTCAAAATAGCGGTAGCTACAAGAAGCTTGACAAAAATCCCCTTAAAAAGTGTCCAAAGCTGTTGCTTTGGCGATAAAATCAAGTAGCACTGTTGGCTCCCTTAGTAAAAAGCTTATCGAAAGTAATCCCCTCACCTCGAGGATTTATGGTCTTCCTAAGATTCATAAGGAAGGAGTTCCCCTTCGCCCCATTGTCAACACCATAGGTGGTCCGACTTATCTTCTCGCTAAATTTTTAGCTAGTAATTTGAAGCCCCTTGTAGGTCGCACCGACTCCTTTGTTAAAGATTCTTCCTCCTTCATTAATGAATTAAAAGACATTAAGTTGGATCCTGATGATAGGTTTGTGAGTTTTGATGTTGTATCATTATATACTTTCATTCCCATTAAGGAAGCCATTGATGTCATCTCTCGTATCACGGATCCTGATACTGCTCATCTCGTGGAGATTTGTCTTACCTCGACCTTCTTTAGTTTCGAGGGTGTATTCTTTGAACAGACATGTGGTGTGGCCATGGGTTCCCCCCTTTCCCCTGTTGTTGCTAATATTTTCATGGAACACTTTGAATCGAAGGCCCTTTCCTCCTCCCTTTTTCAACCAAAGCTTTGGAAAAGGTTTGTTGATGACACCTGTGTGTTGTGGCCCCATGGTAAAGAGAAACTGGACCTTTTCTTTTGGCATCTTAATGATCAATCCGACTTCATTAAGTTTACCATGGAATTCGAAGTTGATGGTAGCCTGCCCTTTCTGGATGTCCTTCTTTCAAGAAATGATGATGGTTCCTTCTCTCATCAAGTTTTTAGAAAGAAGACGCATACTGAACAATATTTACATGCTAGTTCTCATCATTTCCCAGCTCAAAAGCTTGGGGTTCTCAGTACCCTAGTCACCAGAGCCTTTAGAATCTCAGATGCGAACCACTTTCAAGGTGAAAAATCGCATCTCCTTAATGTCTTCTGTAGGAATGGTTATAGTAGGGCTATGTGTCTTAAAGCTTTTCAAAAATCTAAGAAAGGTCCTATGGTTAAGAAAGATACTTGCGATCGATTATCTGGAGTTCACCTTCCTTTTATCCAGGGTACCACTGATAAAATCGCAAGGATCTTGAAGAAACATAATGTCTCTTCAACTTTCAAGCCTCTCCGCACTATCCGAAGTTCCCTTAGATCAGTTAAAGACCCGATTTGTCCAATGGATGGTAAGGGTGTTTATTTGATTCTGTGTTCTTATGGGACACCTTACATTGGTGAAACTGGTCGATCAATTAACCAAATAATTCATGAGCATGTCGCTGCCCTTAGACATGGTAGATCTCGGTCCTCTGCCTTGGCAGAGCATGCTGAAAAAACAAATCACCATATTTGTATTGAAGATACTAAGGTTATTGCATCGATTGACCACTTCCACCACCGAAAGTTAAGGGAAGCCATGGAAATAGAAAAGAGGCCGGTTAACATTAATAGGGATGATGGGTGGAATGTTAGCAGATGCTGGATTCCCACCCTTCACTCTTAGTTGGTTAGTTATTTTTGCTCCCTCGGGTCGTTCTTTCTTCTCTCGTTCTTGATTTCTCTCTCCTGTTGTGCTCCTTTTATTCTATTAATTTGGTTTTGATTAGTATTTTTGTTTTGTTTATATATATATATATATATATATAGTTAGTATTTATTTATTTATTTTTAAAGTATTTTTATTTATTTATTTATATTTTTTCTTTATTTTATTTTATTTTTACTTTTATTTTTATATTTTTATTTATTTATATTTTTTCTTTATTTTATTTTATTTTTACTTTTATTTTTATATTTTTATTTATTTATTTAATTTTTTAATTAATTAATTTATTTTCTTAATTTTATTTTTATTTTTATTTTATTTTATTTAATATTTATTTATTTATTTTATTTTATTTTCTAATTAAACGTGAAACTTGGCTAATTGAGTATTATTATTATCATTATTTATTTATTTATTTGATTTTATATTTTATTTTATTTATATAGACTTTATAATAAAAGTAGAATTAAATTTTAAAAGTATAATAGAATTATAAATTAAAATTAAAAATTAAAATATTTTTTGACTATTATAGTCAAACTAGCCGTTTTTCCAACTGCTCATTGTAGCTGTTCTAATCTATTTAAACTGGTTATGATGAACCACACTTGCTGGTTCGAAACGTGTCGACAAAAATTTCTTTTATGTGATTTTTACCTAAAATTATTACACACATTTTATGGATCACAGAACCCAAATTCCTAATATGTATTGTTTTCATGACAGGATATTTCTAGTTTTGATATTTTAAATGAATGTATAAATTGAAATATTGGTTTTATAACTATTTAGAAGTTTATATTGGTTTAATAAATATTTTTGAAAAATATTGTTTTAATTGTTATTGAATGGAAGGTTTTTATTTTTAATTAAAAGAAATAGATAATTATTTATGTATTTTTTAAAATCGATAATGGTGATAACAATATTTTAATATTATTAATAAAATTTCAAATTAAATTTGAAATTGAAAAATAATATTAGTAGCAATATTATTTATTTTTGAAAGTTAAAAATAAAATTACTTATTATAACACAAATCTATTTTCAAGATTAAAATCACAAATTAGTAAGATAGTATTGAAAATCAATATCTTAGTACCAAAATATAAAAATCACCCACAAATTTATTAATGCAACTCTCTCTTTTTGAATTTAAATTAAACAATTTTCAAACTCTTAACTATTATTACCATAGAAAAAAAAAATCTAAATTGAAATAAATCATTCATATTTAAAATAAAATAAAATTACTTTCAAATTCTTATTATTTCAATGAAAAAAAAAACAATAATTCCAAATTAAAAATAAATAATTCATATTTAAAATAAAGTAAAGATAAAGATAATAATAGAGATAGATATAAGCCATACTTTTATTTATATATATATATATATATATATATATATATAAATTTAAAAAACATGAAAAGTAAATTATAATATTTTTAAACAGTTAATTTTCAAAAAAAATATTAAATTTTTTAATATATGTTAATTAGTTTTATTGTTAATATATAGAAAAATCATTATTATGATCATATCCATCTAAATTCCAATGCCCCAATGACCCATTTAAGTCCTAATGAAATATTTCAACCATTAATAATACTCAATAATTCAATAGGCTTATAAGTAACTTAATAGCATAAATTTCCATACCAGAGATCTAGCAGCAGCCACTAAATTCCAAAAGGAATGAATTGCATCAGCTTATAGTGGTGAGGCAACCTCCGAATGCGCGCTCGTGGTCCCGGTCTAAGATCTTGCGATTTAACTTGCATTTCAGGTTCAAACCTTGCTACTCCTCCAGTTTTCCTATAGGGACACATAGCTTTTATCATAAAATTTGCTCGGAGAGTGATTGAAGTTGCCAAAAATGGAGTTGCCCTTTCGAAAATGGAGCCACGATGGTGTAAATGTGGCAAATGTAATTCTTAAGTTATTACACAGATGTCACAGGCTCAACAAAGGGTAGACGAAGATGTCAGATTAAATTATTCAAAAGAAAATTTTATCGGTTTATTTATTTGTTTTTAAATGAGTTTCATTTTCAATAGGAAAAATATGTATATTATTAATTCCAATTACATGGGATAATGACATAGTCAGCTTAATGTTATTACATGGGATAATGACATAGCCAGCTTAATATTATTATTACAGTTAATATGATTTGTTTAATATTTAAAAAACAAATTTTTTTATTTGCAAGATGATTTAAAACATGCATTTGATATTTATCATCCTATCATTTTATTTTAACATTTTCCCATTTAATATTACTAGTAAGTTTATATATTTTGTTTCTTATTATTTTTGGGAGAAGAATTGTCTATCACATCTTAAAAGATGAGTCAATCTTAATTTTTTTTTTTTAATTATCTAATCTTCTTAATATTGAATTTTAAAAAACTAATTTTTTTCATATCAAATTAAAAATTTGAATTCAAAATTAATAATTAAGATCTATAATTTTAAATAATTTATTTAATTTATATTATTTTTTCATTATTCAATTTTTATGATGAATAAATGCAATCATCATTTTACAAAGTCTACATTAAAAAAATATATATTAACAAAAATGTTGTGTATCCATGCTCACGGTCGATTTCGATAACAAGGAAATTTCGTCATTTAAAAAATAATATTTTACATTCGTAAAATTTCTCTTATCATCATTATCAAACAAACAATTTTTATATTTTACAAACAATTTTATATTTTACATTTTACAAACAATTTTTATATATTGTGTGCTTCTTAAAATTTAGATGAGATTAGAAGGAAGAAACTCGTTCACAATTTTGTATTAGAATTGCAAAATATGGTATTGTGACAGCCTCATTAAGAAAGTAACTAATATTAATTAGTTAAAATAGTGGGTTTATTTTATTTTTTATTTTCTGAGCAAGCAAGACTTTATGATGATATTTTTGAGACAATCACTATTTTTAGATTTTATTTTATTATTTTTCTTTCTGAATTAATGGGAGGAAACCAATGAAGGAAAAGATAATCTCTAACGCTCTTGGTGATAGTTTTCTCAGAATGGAAGGTGGTTGGAGACAGTTGAGGAAAAACAGTTACTCTCTCCTGAATGGATAAAAGGGGAATCCAAGAGAGGAGAGGGGGTTCTGGAAAATTGGCAAGAAAGGGGAAAGCACTGTCTTGAGCTGGAAACACCAGTGGAAGTATCTTTCAGTAACCCTTGAATTGGCCAGACTTCCTGTGTGTGACTAGAAGGGAATTCCAGAGGTCACAGCAGAGTAGACTCCACTGTAGAAACTCCGTGGCACTAACCCAGAGTTCTGAGGCTAGGGGGCAAGTGTAGGACGTAATGGCCTCACTTGGTTGGTACGGTGGACCACAGCTTTAGGAATCGATTTTCAGTTCCAGATAAGTACACAAACTTTGAAGCTTATATATAATACAGGTTAAAATGAATTTGGAGTAATATTATCTCAAACTCTGTAGATGAATAGAATAGTGCTATTACTTATTTTATTGGAAATGAGATTATACAGTTCGGAAGGAATCTGTTAGTTTTCCTTTGAAAGAGAAGATTAAGTTGTGCATTAAATGAGCCGGTGCTTGAATTTAACTATCTATGTGTGTTAAGAGTTTAGAAAGAACAAATAAAGTCTACTGTGTATTTATTCTTTTGTTTTTCTGTGGAAGCATGTATATATAAAGAGCCGAAAGTAAGAATTTTTTATACAGGATGCATGTATAAATTTTATTGTGTATATAGCCAACCGACTTAATTTCATTTATTAGTACCCGATGTAATACTACTAGTAGTATAGTACAAAAGAGAAGCAATGCGGGGTTGTGCTGAGTGAACTCTAGGTTTGGGGTTTTCAAGGGCAGAGAAGGGATCGAAATCACTATCGAACCCTTGCCCCAGGTAACCCTGGCAGAGGTATTACTATACACGGTCATGACAGTGGACTGGTCACCTTAGAGATATTATGAAAATTAAAAAGGGACTTAAAGACGGAATAGTATGCCGACCAGAAAACGACAAACTTCGACCAAACTGTACTATTAATGATGCAAACAGCTAGCTCTATATTAAATTGAAAATTAGAACCTCAAATTGGATGATATTGCAAACAATGGGAGAAGTCTTAGCGCAGAAGAAGAAACAGTAAAAACGTAAGAAAAATTCTGTTTAAAAGGAATTTCAGACGACATTTAGAATTATATTTGAATATAGTAATATCAGTAAAAATATGTTCGCTCAATAGTCATATAACAAAAAGACCAAACTTGAAAACGATTCGGTGAATCGAATCAGCAAATTTAGAACAGACAATATAACAATACTGGAAACAGAAAATCGACACCTTCGAGGTTCCCATGCAGTAATATGAAAGGCACATACTTTATATTAAAACAATAACCAGAGTTTCACCATAGTCACTGAGCTAGAACACTGTAATATTACAAGGCATTAAATGGCACAGTTCGACAATCCAAAAACCCTAACTCGGGACTGATTATTTTCCGAGTTACATGTCTAGAAATTAAAAGAAAGAAATAGAAATATGTCGAAAACTGCAGCTGAACCCTCGGTTCGTATTGGGGTACCTGTAACAAGTGAAATGAACTTCAGCCATAGCTAGCAAGAAACAATAAGCTGTAGGAAGATTCAAGGGTATCTTAATTACCTGCGCACACAAGGAAATGAGAGCTCAGTCAGTAAAATGATAGTATTAACGTGATAATGAATGCCAGACCAAGCCCCATTTAAACGCTCAGAAGTTTTTACCTGAAGGTCTGCGTTGATAGCCCTGAAGGAGACAAAATATGGATAGTTAGACTTCAAGAGAAGTGAGCACAGTCTCGGAACTAGAGATGGTGAGGTTAAAACCACCCTTGAACAAGAAATAAATTATCTGAAGGTCGGTTCCTTACCATTCATTGCCAGAGGACCAGTGGTCATCTCCATTTATCCGGAACTTCATTCTCTGCCATCCTGTTTACAAACAAATAAACCACAACGCAAATTAACTTATGGTTCTTGGGTCAAAATTCACAGGAAACACATAATCAAACTGCCAATTGGACCCGGATGAGTTAGGTGCCGTAGAATGTGCACTGCTTACCTATTCTCTCTTATAACAAGAATTAAGGATGGAAATGCCGAGGGGGAGCACATCTCTCTCGCGCGCCATGAAAAAAAATCTCCAGTCGTCCAGTCGAAAGTTTAGCTGAGCACTCCAGAAAGAAACCTCCTGTTTCCCTCGCAAATATCTCAAGGAACCTGAGGTAAGTTACACCTGTCGTAGATGTTAAATGTGGAGGAGCAGAAACTCTGCAGATAATGACACATGTGCCTCGACCTGAGGGAAATTCCGTGCCAAATTCCAGATTGGAATATAATATCAACCTTAAATTTTAAATGTGAATACGGATAGGACCAACCATCAATTACCTTTCCAAACTGGCACGCCGAAGATGTGATTCCGCAAATCCAAATTTACTTTGAGTGTGATGCGTTGTTGTGTGAAGTGGTGTTATCTGTGGCGCAATCAATTCCGCCACTGAAACCTTTTTATTATATGTCCTTACCCATGAAATAATGCCATATAAATATATATAATTAGCAACGTTAATATGGACTTCCGAATCTGTGCTTGATCAACACTTACACTGTATGTATTAAGAGTTAAGTGCAAAATGTAATGGATAGATGCCATGCTATTCGCTAGGTGGAAATTATGTCATTGGTGATTTTTTTTTATTTAGAGTAAGTTTGTTGATATATGGACATGACATGTATGAGATAGAACATCGGAGAGAAATCGAAATATTTTTTATTAGAATTGAAAAATATTGTATGAGACAGAACATCGGATCGAACAAGATCAGAGAGAAATTGAAATATATTACTGTTGCAAGGAGTAACGACAATACACATAGATAGTTGAAAATGCAGTATATTATAAGCTGCGACATGACCTTTTATTTGGATAATCAAAGTGGAATTCTTAAGTTGCAGAATTCAAAAACTTACAGCGTACTGATTTGAAGATGATCTGAATGTAGAAACCCTGTATCGAAAGCTGCCAAATAAAAGGTCACAAATTTGAAAAACTCGACATCATAGGTTGCAAAATAAACATTGTTATCCAATCAAATAAAAGGCCTCCTTATCCTACATAGAAAGAGTGTTAATAGAGAAATTGATGAGCCGCCATGGCTACAGAACTCACGGAATCATCATGAGCCACACATGATTCGACAAATTTTCAATCTCGCATTCTCCACACCTTCACGGTTTTGTCCCATGAGCTCGAATACAGCACACCTCGTTCTTCATTACAGGCCAACAAGGAAATGGCATCTACGTGCTTGATCCAAAGGGTATTGTGATGCCTCCGAACGTGGACATAGTTTTTGGAATCCATTGAACTCTGTATTCTACCTTTCGTGGTCGGAAGGGTGTCTACTCACTTGCAAACACCAGAATCCTTGTGAGGGCAGCACAAAACCCGAATTTTCTAGTCGTGGTGGGAACCGAAAACGTAGTCCACGGCAATCAACAGAGCCTTGACAGCCTCGATCCCTTCTACAAAAGTCTGTGGATCAAATGCGTGCATCATATAAGCATGCATGGGTATCCTGAATGAGAAGCAGCAATGGATGAGGAATATAACTCTCTCATTGAGAACCAGACTTGGGATTTGGTTCTGCTACCTTCCAATCGTAAACTTGTGAGGTGCAAGTGGGTTTATCGGAGCAAGAAAGTAGCAAATGGATAAGTTAGTCAATATAAGGCACCGTTGGTAACAAAATGTTTTCAGCAGGTTCATGGTGTTGACTATGATAAAAATTTTGCTCCAGTGGCAAAAATGGATTCCATTCGACTAGCTCTCTCCGTTGCAGCAGCAAGAGCATGGGAGGTGCGTCATATGGATGTGAAGAATGCCTTTCTTCACAGTGATCTCGAAGAGGAAATCTACATGGAGCAACCACAGGGATACATGCACAATTCATCTCTGGTATGCAAACTAAAGAAGTCTTTCTATGGCCTCAAGCAGGCACCTAGAGCATGATATGCAAAGATGGATTCTTATTTGTTATCTAAAATTTTTGTACACTGCAAATTCGATTCCAATGTTTATTTTTTGAAGAAAATTGACTCCTTGTTCATTATAGTACTCTACGTAGATGATATTTTGATAACAGGGAGTTCAAATTCTTTCATTATCGAGATTAAAACTATATTTCATAAGTGGTTTTCTCTGATAGACATGGGCTTGCTAAATTGACTCCTTGTTCATTATAATACTCTACGTAGATGATATTTTGATAACAGGGAGTTCAAATTCTTTCATTATCGAGATTAAAACAATATTGCATAAGCGGTTTTCACTGACAGACATGGGCTTGCTAAATTTCTTCCTTGGACTAGAGATCAATAAGAGTGGTTATGGGATTACCATTTCTCAACCAAAGTATGCTAGGGATTTTTTGGCACGATTTCACATGAGTGACTGCAAGCCAATAACTACACCTTTCTTATCAGGGATAAAGTTTGAGAATGGCAAAGACACACCATTGGTTGATTGCACATTGTACCTTCAACTTGTGGGAAGTCTTCTTTGTCTCACTCACTCCCGTCCTGATCTCTCATATGTCGTAGGAGCACTTTCCAGATACATGCAGGAGCCACATGAGATGTTGAGGGGACAATCACCTATGGTATTTTTTATGCATCCAATTGTTCTTTGAAACTCATTGGGTTCCTAGATTCAGAATGGGATGGCGACAACATTGATTGCAAGTCCACCTCTGATTATGTACTTAGTTTGGGATCCGGCCCAATTTGTTGGTCAAGCAAGAAGCAGGTTGCCATTGCTTTATCATCAATAGAGGCCGAGTATATAGGAGCAGTCAGTGTCACTATTCAAGCCATTTGGCTACAACATTTCCTATCTGAGCTTGGGATCAGTGTCCATCATCCAACTGTCATCTATTATGATAATCAAAGTACGCTAAAGTTTTGTAGAGATCTAGTGCAGTGGAAACGAACCAAGCACATTGATATCCACATGCACTTCATTAGAGAAATCATTCATGATGGGATCATCAATCTTCAATACTGTCCTAGTTCCGAGAAAATTGCTGATATCTTCACCAAGGCTTTCACTGAGCAAAAGTTTTGATTCCTGGGAGATCATCCCGGGGTGAAGGACATGACTGTCGAGCTATTGTCTTTTCTCTACTTTTCCATTATATTTTGAGGGGGGGGTTTTTCTTCCCATTGGGTTTTCCCTCTTTCCTCCTTTTCATGCATTGTATATGGGTACCAAAAATTGCCATGTTGTTGGGACTCATTCATTTTTCATCACACTCATTTAATTTATGCTTAAGGGGGGGTGTTGGTGTACATGCACCTAGGTTAGCTTTAGTTCAACTCTAGAGGTTGCATGCAATGTGAATTTGTCTTTAGCTAGTTAACTTGAGTGCTTTACATGCACGTAGTTAGCCTTAATTAGCTTTAGTTCAACTCTAGATATTGCATGCGATGTGCACTTGTTTTTAGCTAGTTAACTCGAGTGCTTACATGTGATGTGCACATGGCTTAGCTAGTTAACTCTAGTGCTTGCATATGGTGCATGTGCACATTAGTAGAACATTAAGCAAACTTAGCTTTAGTTAGCTTTAACTATCCATAGTTATTGCATGTGAAACTAAGCTTAACTTAGTTGCTTTTATATATTAATTCTAAAACTAATATTAATGAATTTAATTTCATTCTTTTCTCAATACTTGCTCACTCCTTTGTTCTCTTACAAGTTTTTTCATTGTTTTTCAAATCTAGATCTTTGTGTTCATTGTTTTGCAAATCTAGATCTTTGTGTATCAAAATCTAGATCCATATTTGTGCTCTAGTAATTTTACCTGGTATCAGATCTACAAGGGTTTGGAGAAGTTGCATGAATAATTTTTTGCAGGTTTGAAGAGCATAGAATTGGAAATTGTTCGAAGATTTGATTTGCAGATCAAAATTGTGGAGAATTGTCCCAATTGTTGTTATAACCACAAAGTGAAAGAATGGAATTCCTAACTTCCACTATTCCAACTCCATACAATTACCATGAATGGAAGCCAATGATTTTACTTCATCTTAGGAGCAAAGGTTTGTACCAAATAGTCATGGGAATTGAGACAGAACCAATGTCAGAGGATGAGAAGTCAAATTGGCTTAACAGATCTGACATGGCTTATGGAAGATTGTGTTTATTTGTGTCTCATGATATTCTTTATGAAATTAGAAATATTGAATCATCAAATGAAATCTGGACTACATTGAAAGGATTATATGGTGATGAAAATGATCTAGAAGAATGCCATTTGGAGGCAAAGAGATCAAGTTATTATAGCAGTCATGAAAATGTTCAAGATTCCAATAATGTGGAGAAATATTCTCAAGAGAGTATTGAACAAGAAGACTCTGCTTCTATTATTAATGAACATGTTGTAGATGAGAATTTTATCATGTCCAATAACGAAGACATTGCACATGAGGAAATATCTTCCTCTGCTAGTGATGAAGGCACTACTTTCAATAACATAGTAGAGGAATTTGATTCCTATACTATTGATGATGTTGCTGATGCATATCTAACGAGGTTTCAATTTAATGATGCCCCACATGCACTCTCAGTTGTATAGCCATGCATTCCCATGCATGCATATAAGGAGGAATTTATAACACCATGTATATGCATGTATGCATCCACAAAGGCATCTCTAAAGCCACACATGCACATTCATGCACCCCTAAAGACAATTATTCCCATGCATGCATATAGGGTACATGAATATGATCATCAAATGCATGATGAAGTTGCAGTGAATTCATATTGGCATGAAACCATGTATAAGGAAATTCATTCCTTCATCCAAATATGGGAATTGATACCTCTACTTCAAAAAATGAAGCTTATTCCTCCAGATCCATGATGGGATCATCAATCTTCAGTATTATCCTAGTTTTGAGCAGGCTGGTAATATCTTCACCAAGACTTTCACTGAGCAAAAGTTTCAATTCCTGCGAGATCTTCTCAGGGTGAAGGACACGACTGCTTGGAAGTTTTATTTTCTCTACTTTTGCATTGTATTTTGAGGGGGGGTTTTTCTTCCCACTAGGTTTTTCCCACTGCTGTGTTGCTGGGACTCATTCATTTTGCATCACACTCACCTAAGTTATGCTTAAAGGGGGGCGGGGTTGGGAGGTGTTGGTGTACATGCACATAGATTAGATTTACTTCAACCCTAGACACTTCATGCCATGTGCACTTGTCTTTAGCTAGTTAACTCTAGTGCTTACATGCGATGTGCACTTGGCTTAGTTAGTTAGCTTCGGTCCTTTCATCTGGTGCATGTGCACATTAGCTTAACATAAAGCACACTTAGATTTAACTATCCATAGTTATTGCATGTACAAATAAGCTTAACTTAGTTGCTTTATATATTGATTCTCAACCTAATATTGATGAATCGATTTCATTCTCAATCCTAATTGTTTTTCTTTTTCCACTTGGAAATTTTGTTCAATTATTATTCAACTAGATCCATATTTGTGCTCTAATAATTTTATATTTTCCATACATGAATGCTTTTTCTCTCTGAGGTGGTGTAAAACAGCCTGTCGCTAGACCCTGCAAGTGCATTTACATGGTCGTCATGTCTCACAAATGTAGCGATACATCCGTAGGATCTTCCGTGTAGCAAGGGCGTAAAATTGGGGGAGTGTAGAGGAGAAATTAATATCCACGGTGAAGGACACCCTGAGCCATTGTTCCATGATGACATCGCACACAGAGAAGCGGAACTAAATATTATCGGCGAGACTCTGCCTAATGAGACAAAGCTATCATTGGACTTCATAAAGGAGTTGTTGTTCAAGCCAAAACTCTCGTCCGATAAATGGCTGCTGGTTGAATGCGACATTGGATCTGATTACCGCAAACTCATGAGAATGGTTTTTATAGCTTTTAGAGGATCTGCTATCTTCGGTGAAAATTTCCTAGCGCGATTGGATCCTTTAGCAATTCCCATATCGATCCTCTCAAATATAAAAATTGAAATTAGATTATCCTTGTTCAACAACTGACATAAACTGAACTATAATGTGAAGCAAGAAATTTGGTTGGATAATAGTGTTAATATATAGTTATATGCTGATAAACACTGTTGCAAAATAAAAGGTTGCAAATTTGAAAAATTGCATATAAGTATGTATCTAGAGAAGGAAGCCTCATAGAAGAAATTAACAAGAAAAAAATCTTGCCAAATCCCTCTATTTCATAATGTTCAAATAGCAGATGAATCAAAGCTTATATTGAAACAAAACTTGCCCGAAATCAAATCTTCAACCTAAGTAAAACTGCTCCAGAAACATCACAACCACTAAAGAAATTATTTTTAACTAAATCCTACCCGAAAATATCATCAAAGCCATAGAGATTTGGCTTCTTTCAATTTGAGAATGAAATCGCATTCCATGGGCATGGCCATGACCCGGTCCAGAATGCCAATGAAATTCCCTTTGATGAAAACAACAGACAGAGATGATTTTTGTGCTCCTCCCACCAACGCCCACAAGTAACTTTTCCATCTCCACTCCTCTTTCCTCCTCGTCCATCTCACAAATGTCAGCTCGTCCAATTCAAAAATGGCAAGATACACATCCAGACTGCACAGGGGTTGTTTAACGACATGCCCAACTAGAAATGTTGAATACCAGCACGACGCAGTAAGCTTTTGAATATTGTCCACGAAAGACTTCGGTTTTCATTAAAAGATTGTAGTCAATAAGCTCCAACTGCTTATTTGTAAGCTGAAGCTAACCTGACACGCCATCAAATATATTTAACCTGTGTCATGGAAGCAAATAGCGGTTGGTTGTGTACTCATAAAGCGTCATAGCTGTATGGAGGTATGGAGGTTTATCACTAACCATTTTGAAGACAACAAGCAGATGTGAAGCGCAGAGAGGAAGTAGGCCAAAAAAGTGTGTGCCAGATGTAGACAATGTAAAAAGTGAGTTGATTCAAAAGAAAAGGCCTATCGGCCTAACCAGACGTCAGATAGAGAACAAAAGTGTAAACGATGTAAAAAGTGAGTTGATTCAAAAGAAAAGGCCTATCAGCCTAAATATAGCGGATAAATACTTATTGCATTGTAAAGTTTATTATTTTTGGAAAATTTATAATTTTTTATAATTATTATTTTAAGGAAATAAAAAGAAAAGACTTCAGAATCATTAAAGAATACCTAAATCAATAAGATTAGAACTCATTTTTTTTTTCATTATGATTCACTGGCACACATGAACCTAGTTACATCCACGGTCTAGCACTCATGAACCTAGTTACATCCATGGTCTGAAAATATCGATAGACCCTTCTGAGAGGATCAAAATGCGAAGCCTAACCCCGTGGGCATTAAGGAGATTTGATTCTGTGACCTCTCAACTGGCAAAATACTTAACAGTAGAAACTCAAACTCATCTTCATGTAGAGGTGGCCTTGTAGGTTTTTAATTTTTTAAAAAATGAATGGCTATGATTTGATCGTAGTGGACTATTATTTTTTGATAGACCTGCGGTGATTTACACTCACCCATTTCATCTTGTGCGCAATCTTATAAATAAGGATAATCAAAATGTGTCCGGATATTCAAAATCTGTGCGTAAAAGGATATTGAATATTGAATTGATTTTTGGTTTTTAGGTTTATAGTTTATGTCGGTAGCACTTTCATTTTAATGTGTTTTGGTTTAGAAAAGTAATAATAAATATTATTTTACGGAGGTATAGATATTAATGAACAAAAGAAATAAGTGTTTGTTGTGTTTTTCTGTTTTTTTTTATTGGTTATATTGGTTATGAACCTAAGAAATAAGTAAAGGATACTTAATTGGTTATATTAAGTATTTTGGTTTTATGAATTGATGGTAAATTAAAGGAATTTTTATTAAAAAATTATTAGAAAAAATATTATTTTAAGGGTGTTGATGTTTATCCATATTTATATTTAAACTATATGGTTGTGTTAGTAATTACTGCAACTATACCATAAATTATTGTAATTTGTTAAAACAAATTGGAAATCAAGTTACGGTTATGCAAATATACCACAAATTATTAATTATTGCAGAAAATTTAGGATACAATTACCTACAAGGAATTATATTATGTCAAATCTGCCATAAAATCTAGATATTTGGAAAAAATCAAACATATATATATTTTTTAAGTTCAAGGTTATAATTTATATTGATTAATGATAAATAATGATCAACATAAAAGTCTATTACTAAAGTTCTTCCTTGGCAAGTACTAATAACATAAATTGGTTGATACATTAGAATAATGCTTTTACCTTTTAATATTTTTCATATATCAAATGTATTTGATAATGAGATTGATATGTTGATAATTATTTTAAATAAATTAATATATATTCGTCTTAACCCTGAATATAGCAAGTGTCCAAAGGGATCAAATCTCTTGAGACGCAAACCTATTTGAATAAAAAACCTCGAAAAAAATAGCACTTCCAAACCTTTAATCCCTCTAGACACTTGATAAGATAAGTTCAGAGAGATCAAATATCTCAAGGTGGAAATATATTTGAGTGAAAACATAATATGACAAAATGGTTGCACTTCTATATGTTTTATCCCTCTTGGCACTTGAGATATCGATGGCATAATTTTTCATGTATATTTATTCATTGTTTTAATTTCATTTTTCAATGCGTAATCTGATTGAAGTGCTTGAAAATCTCAATTGACACTTGGATTGTGTATACAACACGACTTAAACTTATAAATATAACTATTATTTGTTAGATTTTAGAAAAAAACATTGAAACATATGGCTAAAAATTTCCCAAATTGTAAAATAGTAAGACTACTTGAAATTTTTTAACCATAAAAATTTAATTTTATCAAATTTTTAAACCAAGTATGATATATACATAATTAAGATTGAAATATTTTACCTAAAATAGGCATTGTAATATTCTATTATGACTTTGTTCACAATAAATGTTTTTCGTATTAATATATTTTTAAGTACATCTCAATATTACTTAACTCTATACACTGAATATAAATTTCATTAATTATTATAAATAATATTTTTTAAATACCATACATTAATTTTATATTAAAAATTAAATGAATTACATATATACTTATTATTACTCTTATTAAAAAAAAAAATTGGCTTTCAATTACTTCTTCTTTTAAACCATATATATATATATATAATTTTTGCATTTAAATGTTTTTAAGAAATATAAAAACTATGCAACTTTCTCATTACAAAAATTTGAAAATATAATTTAGTTATTTTTTTATTTTTTACTTATTTTATTACTCTCTAAATTTGATATTTTATTGATGGCAAGAGTGACAGTGCAATAATTTTATCACGTCTCTTTTATATTGGATTGTAATATCAATAATAAATCATGTACATAAACTATCAACACTAACTAATTTATACTTTATTATTTTTTTTGGTAAGTTGTGCTAATCTATTAATTTCGAAAACATAAAAGTACATATTTACAGGCAGGGTTGGTAAGTTGTGCTTAACCAATCTCTACCTTTGTTACACCATTTCTAGGCTACCGTAGGGGAGGGGGTTGGCCTAGACAAAACTTGAAAACAAGCATTACATTGTGTGCAGTAGCGCTGACATATCTAGGAGCGAGAGAGTAGAACATAATAGTAAAGTCATGTGGGCACAAATTACAAAAAACAAAATAAAATTGAACAACTACGTAGATATTATTCATCCTCATCATCACTGCAATGGGGATTCTCCTTGTTGATGGGACAGGCGGGGGCCTGCACAATAGTCGCTTCCACAACAACTTCCACTTCAACAGCAGTTCGCTTGGGGAGATTTGCAGTAGCGCAGACGATGGGGGAGTTCGGGTCTACTCCTTCAAGGACCTTCATCCAAACACCATCAAAATCCATAATCCATATGTTTGTATCCTCATTAACCTGTACAGGACTATTTGAGGGAGTTGGAATGCTATGCGAAGAGGGAGCTCTGGGAGAGGAGGTGGACCTCCTCGCGCCTTGATTACCCCTTTGTGCCGGTTGCCTAGAGGATGCTTCTTGCTGCTCGAGGGCAGAATGATGGCTAGAAGGGGTGTGGGATGAGGAGCCTTGAATCCATTCAAGGCAGTTATCCTCACCGCGATGGTAACGACCCAAAAGAGCCCCTATATGGCCACTAAGAATAGTGTGTTGGCGCATCCTGCAGGGCATTGTGCATTTGGGAGGGGAGGCAGGGGTGACACAAGGGTGGGAGAAGCTGTAGAGGTTGGGGTGTAGGTGCACAGGATGCAGAGCAACAAGCATAGGGGAAATGCAAAGCTCCACTCCGGGACTGAGACTTTGCAACTGATTGGAATCTGTGAACATCCATATCAGAAGGAGGAGAGATAAATGTAGTGGAGAGTGGATGAGGGAGGAAAGGAGCAGAGGTTGGGGGGATATATAGGATTGTGGATGAAGGTTGTTAGAGAGGCAATGAATGATCTTCGGACGGTGCTGTGTGTGGAGCTCAAGCAGATGAGCAGGCACAAAGGGGTAGGCGTGGTTGCTTTACTGATTAAACAACATGGACATTAATGGTGGTATGGGTTGGGTGATGATCAGGTTTAGGTGACACAAGGCCTATCCGATCAACATTATCTTTGGTTCTACCAGGAGCGTGCAAGGAGTTAATGGTAATTGGATCCGCTGCAGGTGGGAAATTTCTTTGGGGATTCTCGTAGTCTCTATGAGTTGGGAATTGATGTTCACTCATGTTAAGCATGTCACCCGCATCCAGGGGAAGCTGATCTTTCTGAATGAGGGTGAGGCAGTTCTGTCTAAGCACCTCATTGTCATTCTAGTCAAGGGTGGAATGGTGTAGAACACAGTTTCTTTCCACCCCTTTGTTAGTAAGTAGGTCTGCAACAGTATTAGCTTTCCTGTGCACATCACCGAAAGTGATGGCTCAGTGATTGTGCAGCAGAAGTTCCAGAATCTTGAGCTTATGAGAAAGTCTCCAACTATTGGCAACTTTCGAAGATGTAGTGCCTTGAAGGAAACAGGTGGCTTCCATAGTTATTATTTGCGAGCCCCCTTCTACTTCCAGGGGGAAGTAGTGGAATTCTATAACAATTTGAATACCCTGTATCATTCCTTCCAACTCAGTAGATTTGTTGCTATCCTATCTAATATTCCCATAGTAGATTATGAGAGGATCTCCCCTAGTGTTCCTGATGACACCTCCGAAACCTACTATTCCTGGGTTACCTTTAGAAGCCCCATCAAAATTGCATTTGAAGAAGCCCATGAGGGGAGGCGATCAAGTTTATGAGGCAGGAGATCTTCCTACAATTCTGGGAGTGATTTCCATGGGAGTGTTGGGACTCATTTGCCAGTTGTTCCAAATGTGGCATTCAGTTGTCGCGATGGGTAAGTCCTCCTTACTCCATGCATTTAAAGCCAAAGTTTCAGTGAGGTTGCTGTGAATCCTATCCCAAAGTTGATCAAGTGTAGAATATTTGTCCTTGAATATGCGACTATTTCTCTCTTTCCAAATGTTCCATATGAGGATGCCCAGAGCGATTTTCCATAATATGTTTAGCAGGTTACAGTTAAAGGGATTATCTTGCCAATTTCTAATGGTTTGAATGATGTTTCCTCTAGCACGGTTGGATCGATGATATAGGACAACAATTATGTCCCATAGAGAGTTGGCATGCAGACATTGGTCCAACAGGTGGTCGATGGCTTCCGGTTTGATCTGATAGAGAGGAAATTTGGAGGGCCCTGCAAACTCGCGTTTCAAGAGATTATCCCATGTCAGGATGCGACGTTTACTGAGCAGCCACAGGAATGAGGCTATTTTGGGACATAAATTAGCCTTACAGATCTTTTTATACATGTTGTTGATTGGTCCTGGATCCTAATGATGGAGGATATTGTAGGCTTCCCTAGTTGAGTAAGTGCCGCTTGGCATGTGCCCCCAACGGAGGATGTCAGACCCTATTTTGATCTGGTTTTTTCTCTTTGTGCGAAGCTCCTCCTAGATATCAGTATGGATTTCATTGTTCCAATTTTCTTGCCATCTGCTGGTGTGAATCCATTGCCTTTAGCCTTGTGAAATATCTTTCGTCTGGAAGTCTTGAGCCTTCTGTTGTTGCCTACTTTGGAGCGTAACATTCTAAAGAGGTCTGCAAAATATGGAGGAGAGGCTTGGCATCTGTTGCCGGGAATCCTCCCAGAATCTGGCTTGGTTTTCATCTCGCAGCTCCGAGAAGCTGTGGTTTTTGATAATACCCTTTTGATGACTAGTTGCTTTCCAGATTTGGGAACTTGAAAATTCTAAGTTGTATCTATTGACATCTTCCTTTGGCCAATACCGTGCATACTTGGTCGCCCATAAGATGGCCCAGGGGGTATTGGGATTGGAGACCCATTTCCACCAGATGCTGGCTCCCATTATGCTATTGCTGTGTTCCGGATCCTGAAGACCCAAACCTCCCTGATTTTTTGGGGTGCACACATCCTTCCAGTTGACTAAGGACCATTTTTTTCTTGCCTTTCGTTCCTCCCCAGAGGAATCTTCGTTGCAGGTTGCGCACAACTTTAAGGACCCATTTAGGAGTAGCAAGAGCTGAGAAGAGGTAAATGGGGAGAGATTGCTAGACAGAATTGATGAGGACTAGACGACTGACAATGTTGAGAGTGCGGTGAGTCCAGTTGGAGAGACGGGTTTCCATTTTGTCAAGCATAGCTCTCCAGGACGAGTGATTGATGGAAAAGTCAGTTAGCGAAGCTCCTAGGTAGTTGGAGGGAAGAGAGGCAATGGAGAAGCCTAGGATGTGAGCAATATTGCGTTGGGTTTAAGGAGGGGTGTGGAAGAAAAAAATTTGAGATTTGGCCTGGTTGATCTCTGTCCCAGAGGCTTCAGAGAAGGAGTCAAGAATGACTTTGAGGGTGCGAGCTTCCTGGAATGAGGGGTAGCCCATGATCAAGTTGTCATCCAAAAATTGCTGATGAGAGGATGGGGGAAGTTTATGGAGAGGTAAACCGAGCAGAGCCCTCATCTGAATAGAGTTTTTGATCAAGAAACCCAAGCCTTCAGCCATGATGATGAAGATTAAGGGTGAAATCAGATCCCCTTTTCTTATGCCTCTAGAGGGATTGAAGGTGGCAGAGGGGATACCATTGACTAGGATGGAGTGAAAGGGAGAGGCAATGAGGCTCATAATCCATATGATCCAGGTATGACTGAAGCCAAAAGCTACAAGCATATTTTTTATGTAGTCCCAACTTAGTTTGTCAAAATCTTTGGAGAGGTCAATTTTGAGAAGCATACCTAGTTTTTTGGTGGTTTTGAGGGAGTGAATGACCTCATGAGTTAATATGATGCCATCCAGGATCTCTTTTCCTTCCACATACCCAGTTTTCTCTGGGGAGATGATGAGGGGTAGGAGCTTCTTCAACCGGTTAGATATGACTTCGAAGATGATTTTATAAATGACGTTGCAAAGAGATATAGGTCTATACTTATTGGGAGAGGCCTCTCTATCTTCTTTAGAAACTAGAGTGATGAAGGTAGCATTTAGCACTGGTAACAACCAGTGAATGGACATAGATTCCTCCACAACTTCCCAGACTTCATTTTGGATGATGTCCTAGAATAAGTGAAAGAAGTTTGTGGTGAATCCATGAGGCCCTGGAGCTTTCCCTACTTTCAGTTGGAAAATTTCTTGTTCCACCTCTGCTAGGGTGGTCGCAGTGAGTAGCATCCTATTGTGATCTTCTGTTATCAGCTTGGGGATGTGATGGGTGATTTTCCCAATGGCCTCCTACCTCTGGTGGTTGAGTTCCTGGAGAATGTCCCTAAAGTGATTGCGCAACTCCTTCGAGATGGCTTCTTGCATTTCCAACATTTCCCCTGTTTGGTTCTTGATGACAGTAATTCTATTGTGCATCTGGTGTTGTATGGTGGAACGATGGAAGAATTTGGTATTTCTTTCTCCCTCTTTGAGCCAATTTATTATGTATTTTTTCCTCCAAAGGGATTTTTCTTGGTTCCTTTTTTCCTCTAGCTGAGTTGTCATGCATTTCTCCTGCTGCGTTGTCTCCTTTGTGCATCCATTTTGGATGATGTTCTATTGCAGAGTCTTCATTTTGGCCTCTAGGTATTTTTGCTCCATGAATATGTTGTCGAATGTTGTTTTGTTCTAGACTTTCAAATGTATTTTTAGAAGTTTCAGTTTTTTTTCGAACTAGAGTATTTTGGTGCCTTGAGGGGGTTCTATGGAAGACCACCAGTTGTACACTAGTTCCTTGAACCCTGGGCGCCTGAACCAACAATGTTTAAAGAAAAAAGGTTTCAGAGTATGGTTACCTGGTTGGAGCCATTGGATTTGTATTAGCCAATGATCAAATCCTACAGCTGGGATGATGGTAGTGTCCAGATTTTCTCCTAGGTAGATGAGATTGTTGGTGATGAGGAATCTATCTAGCCAAGAGGTGATCTGTTAGGTACCTCCTCTTTTGTTGTTCCATGTAAACATTCCATTGGAGGTCTGAAGATCAATGAGGTTGTAACTTTGGATGAATTACTTTAATCCATTACTGTCAGATTCTAGATGCAACCTACCACCCTTCTTTTCCTGGAGATTGGTTATCATGTTGAAATCTCCCCCCAGTAGCCAGAGGGGATGGGATCGCTGTAGATTGATTTCCGCTAGATTTCTTAGGAGCATAAATTTTTGTTGCGCATTTTTAGGTGCATAGCCATTGGTGAGAAATCCATGAATGTCTATACCAATCAGGTGAAAATTACCCTTAATGAAATTTCTGTTGGCTTGAAGATTCTCTAATGTGATGATTTGAGGGTTCCAGATGATGGCAAGTCCTCCATAAGCCCCGTTTGCATCGACCGCTATAGTATTGCTACTTTTCCATATATTTTTGAAGATGGTTTCCACAGTGGAACTATTACATTTGGTTTCTTGCATGTAGAAGATTGCAGGATGTTCCTCCGAGATCATTTTTTTTAAGATCCTATGCTTCGTTGGGCTGTTGAGCCCTCTGATATTCCATGAGATGAGCTTCATGGGATATATTTGGAGGTGAGGGCATAAAATCTATTTAGCTTGGGGAAATGTCCCGAATCCACCATTTCTTTCCCCAATTCTATAGTTCATTGCAGAGATGTTTTATTTCCTCTTTTTTAGGACTCTTTTGCGAAGTACTGGGTGTTGATTAACGTTCACCCCTGTATGCCTAGAGAGGGGAGATGTTGTTCCCTGGCTAATATTTCCTCCATTTTTTTAATTTTTTTCTCTTTAATTGAAGTGTAATTCTTGTTGCTATAGGCTTCTTCTAGCCCTGCAAGATTGGGTCCTTGTAGATCTATGCTTTCTGGTTCTTCTTCCATCGCCTCTAGGATTGTTTCCATTATCGGTCCTTTGCCCTTTATCTGACTGTTGTCTGCTTCAGTATTGGCATTAGGAGATTTTAAGAAGGTTTCCAATGGAAGCTTGTGTTGCTGAGCCATGGAGGATTGGACCTACTCTATGGAGGTGCTTCCTACCTCATTGAATAGTATTGTTTCATTTTTGCTTAGCTGATTAAGGGCTGCGAAGCTGTTGCTGGTTGTTAGTGCTTTTTTTCTGCTGCGGGGTAGCTCTCTTGTTGTGTCTTTTTTTACTTGCTACCTTCGTGAATCCTTCTATTTCCTGTTCGCTGGTGTCCTTTTCCATTGTTGATTTCCTATTTAGGGGATAGTCTCTGAAGAGATGCCCATGTTGATGACATTTCCTACATCTAAAAGGAATATGTTCATAATCAACAGTTTGAGTCCATTCAAATTCTTCATGCAAAAGGCTTACCTCGCCTGGGAGTGGATCAGCTAGGTTCATGTAGACATAGATGCGAGCATAGGCTGCATACCGGTTGATTTTAGTTCCTTAGGAAATCTTGACGAACTCCTCCAGGGCATTGCCTATATTTGGAAGGGTGAGTTCATCCCAGTAGTCCTCAAGGAGAGAGCAAAGCCGAATCTAGACTGGTGCCCAAGTTAGATCCTCTTTATCTAGGTTGAAGCATTTAGTCCATGGACTTAGTATAGGCCTGCAGTGTTGAAGAAGTATGACCCTCCATCCATGATCCATCCTTGTCTTTAGAGGAGGTGAAGAGAATGTTGGAGAATCATTTTGCACACAGTTGCAGACCTATGTGTCCTTTGGGTTTCCATTTAGAGGCTTTCCATCCTCTTAGTGGTTTTTTCTTGGTCCAAAAGCCCATGAACTTGCCTATTAATGCATGATCTTTCATAAATTGAATTCTTCCATTGATGCGATGTGCAGGGAGTTCGATCACTGTTTTATTGGTTTCTTTTGGTATGCAAGTGCCAGATTTTGTGGCCACGTCTGTTGCGGCTTGGGTATTTTCCTTCTGTGTTGTGGGTGTCGCCCCTGTGTTTTCTTGAGACAGGCCAGAGTTGTGTTGATTGGCATTTTGAGCCCCTGCCACTGTCCCTGTTGGAGATTGGCCTGTAGGGGGGGGGAAGAGAGCGACCCCCCCCCTCCCCCTGCTGCTCCCTCTCACCCCCCACTACAGTCGGTCATTGGAAAGCCCGTGGATATCTAGTTATCAAGTTACCATAGATCTAACTGGGGGAGAAGGACTGCTAAGGGCAACCATCACAAAAACCAACAAACCCTAGGTCATGCTGGTTGGCCTGATGCAGAGCTCTGCTAGGGTTTTTTCAATTTTATATGAATATTCAAAACCAATTTATACTTTATTGTTATTACTATTATTATTTCTGAAAAAATTAATATATAAGTTAAATATATATAAATTTGAAAACACATGGACCAATATTATTAGTCATGTAAATTTACCCTTTTTTACCATAAATATTTTTAATCTATGAATAGTCTTTGTTTTAATACTAGCCACAAATACCATGGCTTATCAATACCACATACCCAAAAAATCATAAATCACATCATATGAGACTTTTTATATGGAATTTCTTTTTAATTAATCAATTTACTCAAAAGGAAAAAAAAAAACACATAACTACTTTGGTGATATATCCTAACCTTTCATTTATGTATAATACTATGAATAATTAAGTATAAGGGGTTTCATCTTATGGAAGTGGTCATAGATGAATGACTTACTTAACACAATTGAATCTCAAAAATGATATCTACTATGAATATTCTAGAATATTCTACCAAGGTTAAATCTCTATCACGTATCTAATAATTAATAATTATTGATAATTAAATTAAAATTCTTTAAACTTTATTCTATCAATTCTTTAAACCCTATTCCAAATTAGAGAGTGTCTATCTTAAAAATATATATATTTTTTGTTTTCTTTGTAAATGACATTGCTTTTTGTTTAAAAAACATTTAATTTTATTTTAAAAGGAGCAACTCTAAACATTAGGTTAAGCAAAAAAAAGAAGTACACATCTCTCATATTTAGCTATTAAATATGCCTTCTATAAACTCTATTCCAAAATCAACATGTCTATGAATTTAATTAAAAATTTATATTCATTTTTAATTATTTTTAATTATAAATAACATATTTTTATTTAGATAACATTTAATTTTGTTTTAAAAAAATTATATACCAATTCTATCAACACAAAAGAAATTAAACAAATTATATACCAATTCTATCAACACGAAAGAAATTAAACATCTCACTCTAGGGAGAATCTCCTATTAGCACAATAACGAGAAGAAATTAAACATCTCACTACACGCAGAATGCTCCTATTAGCACAATAACGAGACCCATATAATTTTTTTAAAGGATAACTACGTCAAAATCAATGTTGACCATGATAACAACCACTATTAAAACATAACACTTTTAAAAACATCCATATTATTTTTAAATATATAAATACTCCAATGAAAATGAAAACAAGTATCAATAACCATAATTAAAAAATGATTAATAATAATAATCATTAAAAAATTGAAAATTATTATTAATTAAATTTTTTATCATTAATAAAACAATTATTTATTATTTAAAAAATAATAATAATGGTAATTATAACTATTATTAATCCCAACCACTTTATTTTAGAGTGATAAAGAATTTTAATTAACTATTTTGTGAGTCATATTATTTTTGAAATGGATTGTGCTGAAAATGAATAATTATTATAATTATAATGATTATCGCAGTTTATTTTATAGCCTAGTATGACGTCATGTGTAAGTATGTCAACTTAAAATACAAAAAAAATTAAAAACTAAAAGAAATTTAAATAATAAAATATAAATAATATTGGATTAAACAACCACATACATAATCGTATAAATAAATAATTAAAAATAAATTAAAAATAAATTTAAATAATATAAATTCAAAATATGAAGAAAAATGGTAAAAAATAAAAATATAAATTACCGAAGTATGGTAAAAATAATAAAACTTATTTTTATACTTATTTCTTAGATATGCTAAATAAATCAAAATATAAATAAACTAGGGGTATGGTAAAAAAATAAAACCTCTTTTTATATATTTTCCTTAAACCTCTATATTTACAAAAACTCAAAAAAGAGGCTTTATTTAGGTGAAGCCTATGAACCAAATACCATGAGACATATTATTATTAATACCATGATAGAAATACCATGGGAGATATTATTATTAATACCATGGGAGAAATACCATGGGCAAATACTATATTTATAAAATAAGTATGGTAAATAAATAAATATAAAAGAGGTATAAAGAGGTAAGGTAAATAAATAAAAATATATCAAATATGATTAGAAATCAACATCTAATTATATATGAAGCCTATGGCCCAAATACCATGGACCAAATTATTATTGATACCATACAAAAAAAACATTATTAACCCTAACATTAGTATTAAAATATTAATATTAATATTAATATTATTCTTAAATCTAAGATTCATATTAATATATTATAATATTGTATTATTAGATTTAACAACTTTAGATTAATACTATATATATAGACAGACACACACACACAACAAAAACATATGATACATGGGGGAGTGACAAGGGAGAGATGGAGAAGAGATGGAGAGAGAGTGTGTATGTTTAGGGGTGAGATAAAGAGACATAGGAGTGATGGAGAAAAGGGGTGAGAGAAGGAGGGAGAAGGATAAAGGGATGGATATAGTAACATAGTTGAAGAGAGAGATAGAGTGATTGGCGAAGAGAGAGGATTGGAGAGAGAGAGAGAGAGAGAGAGAGAGAGAGAGAGAGTGGGGAGGGGGATATAGTGAGGTGGAAGAGAGAGGGAGAGAGAGGACTTTACATAGGGGAATAGAGTGATGAGGGAAGATAGAGGATTGTACGGGTAAGAGAGAGAGAGAGAGAGAGAGAGAGAGAGAGAGAGAGAGAGAGAGATGGGGGGAGAGAGAGGGAGGTAGAAGAGAAATAGAGAGAGAAGAAGGAAAATAGATGGAACTTGAAAGGGAAGAGGAGAGAGGGAGGGATAGAGAGATGTAGTTGTATGGGGAGAGAGGGAGCAATAGAGAGATGGAGCTGGATGGGGAGAGGAGGGAAGAAGAAATACATAGAGAGAGAGTATTGGAGAGAGAGAGGGAGTGACAATGGAGAGATGGAGAGAGAGTGTATTTTTGTGGTGAGATAAAGAGAAAAACAAGGAGAGATGGAGAGAATGGGGGGGAGAAGGAGAGATAGAGAGACATATAATAAAAAAATTGGAAGGTGAAGATATAGAAAGAGAGATGTGGGAGAGAAAGGAGGAGAGAGAGTGAAGAGAGGTAGGGAAAGAGAGATGGACATTGAGGGGGAGAGAGAGGGAGGTAATAATAAAGACATAGAGAGTGAAAGGTTGAGAGAGAGAGAGAGAGATTAATTTATAAGAAAGATGAAGAGAGAGGGAGAGAAGATAGTAGGAGGGAGAGGGATAGGATGAGGGACTCATAGATAGATATATTGGAAAAAGAGCACGTATGTTTTGGGCTTGCTATAGAGAGACAACGAGAGATAGAGATATATATGGAAGGTGAAGAGAAATAAGAGATAGATGGAGACAAGGAGGAAGGGACAAAGAGATTGATAGGAATGGAGTGAGAGAGTGTTTTTTTCTGACAGGTTGAGATAAAGACACAAAGAAGGAGAGATGGAGGGGGATATAGATATAGATGGAGGGCGGAAAGAGGGAATAACATTTCTTACACTAGATGCATTGATTTTAGTGTAGATGGAAATTTATAATCCTATTTTATTTCTTGCATTAGATGAATTTATTTTAGTGTAGATGTTGATTTATAATGATATTTGATTACTTTCACTAGATGTATTGATTTCAATGTAAATGATTTCTAATCCTATTTGATTACTTGCACTAAATGCATTTATTTCGGTGTAGATGGTGATTTATAATCCTATTTGATTGCTTGCACTAATGCATTAATTTCAATGTAGATGTTGATTTCTAATTATATTTGATTGCTTGCACTAGATGCATTGATTTCAATGTAGATGATTTCTAATCCTAATTAATTGGTTGCACTAAATACATTGATTTCAGTGTAGATGGTGATTTCTAATCCTATTTGATTGTTTCCACTATATGCATTTATTTCACTGTAGATATTGGTTTTTAATATTATTTTCCTACTTTCACTATATGCATTGATTTGAGTATAGAAGTTGATTTCTAATCCTATTAAATTACTTTCATTAGATGCATTGATTTTAGTGTATATGTTGCTTTCTAATCTTATTTTATTTCTTTCATTAGATGCATTGATTTCAGTGTATATGTTGATTTATGATTTGATGTAATTGGATGTATGATGGTACATTAGATTTAAAGTCATTGGATTAATAGTGTGCATTGATTCCAGTGTAAGCACAAAAAATTATTGAGAATGTACACTAATTTTTGTGTTATAGTAATTAAACCTATTAATACTAGAGAGCAAGAGAGAGAAAGTATGTTGTTTACTACAACAACTCGAGCTAAATATTTAAATTGTTTATGATTTCAACTATCCTTTTCATATAGTCGATATGAAAAGGTGACAAAATTAACAAGGGTCACAATAAGAATAGTAGAAGAAAATAGTTTGATATTGATCACAATGGAGACTATTTGTCGTTGACTACATTCTCAATAGTCACATTTTCTATCATTCAATATTATTACATTGTTACATTGCATTCAAAATTTTTATTTCATCATTTTTCATCATTAAAGTTATTTTACAATATTTATCCTCAACAAATTGAGGTAACTAAGAAAATTTAAAGTTAAAATGACTCTATCAATCTCAAAAATATTTAGCATATTTAAAATGGTTATATTAACATTATATGTATTTACATATTCTTGATAAATTAATCATATGTTCCTCATATTATAGATAGATTTTCCTTGGCCGCACACGATTGAAACTTGCCTAGATCCATCTTAACTCCAAATCTATCAAGCACCGAGAGGGATCAAATCTCTCGAGGTGAAAACATTTCCTCAAGTTTTGCACTAAAAAAAATAGGTTTTCACCTCGAGATATTTGATCCCTCTCAGCACTTGATAGATTCAGAGTTAAGATGGATGTAGGATGGTTAATTCCCAACCACTTCACTTTAAAGTGAGAAAGGATTTTGATCAAGTATTTTGTGAACCATACCACTGCTGAAATGGATCTTGGTGAGATAATAATTAATAATAAAAAAAATAATAATAGTTGTATCAATACACATCTTTTTATTGAAATTTAACAGATTTTTTTTTTTCAATTTAAAAGCAACGAAGCCATTCCTCATCTCCTATAAATTAAGGGATAAAGTTTTATGTAATTAGTTCCATAAATATTTAAATTAATTTTTATATTTTAAATAATTTATTGTTAATCACCACTTATAACAGTTAATAACCATTTATAAAGATTAATAAAAGGTGAAATTATGCCCTCACTATTCTATTCGTTGTTTTTCTCCTTGTTCGATATGCTAGCCCAATCTCCCCACATGTTTGATCAAACCTTGTCGATGCTCTCTTTGATGTTCGTGGTTCCAGAATATTCTCTTTAGTTTCTATACATTTCATAGTAAAATGAACTCTTTCTTTGATGTTCATGGTTCCGTACTATTCCCATTGTTTGTTATACAATTCATTGTTTTTTATACATTTCATATTAAAATGTGAGATTGACCACCATTGTGTCCGCATCATGTGCCTCAAACCCTATTAGCTAATGATGTATATCAAATTACGGAATTTGTGTAATAGCTAGTGAGCCCTGGTTTCGCACCAAGAATGTTGCAACTCCTAGAGGTTTCCCTACTTTATGTTATCAACCCGAGGTTCATACAAACTTGGAGTTGACACTGCTATATGCATAGCAGATGCATTCTACTCATGTCATCCTATTCCGAGCTCTATGAAAGGGTGATACTTCTAGGGTTTATAGGTGAAGTCTGTCACACTTCTGAAATTAGGCCTAGGGCTACAAATGATTCAAAACCATGGAGCTATTAGTACGTATACAACTATACTACACCCAAAAATAACATCTAACTATTCAACAATGAAATAAATATACTTATTAGACTATGATAAGAATTGAAAAACAACCTACTTATCTTGCATGAAGTAAATTGCTGAATTGAAATGGCATAAAGGAAACTAATCTAATCACACATTATTGGGCCAAATGGCTAAACACACTCTAATTACCCTATGATCTATATATCATGTTTTTATTCATTCAACTATTCATGACCTAACTATGCTTGAAAGTATTTGTTTTTGCAGTTAGGAGAATAAAGTGTGAAGGTGGTTGGTGGAAGGCTTGTACACATGGGAGAAAGGCTAGAGGTGTATGAGTGGTTTTTGCAGGTTTAGAATATGGTCATGGTGGTTTATGGGCTTAAGTAGGGGCCCATAGGTTATATTTCAAGTGCTACTACAAGTTTCCAGTAGTGGTACACGCAAGTCCTGAATTGCTATAGGAAACAGGCTGATGACAATCCAAGGCCAAAAATAGGTGGAAAAATGGTAGGGAAGGTGGTGTGAAGGTGGATGAGGATAAGTGGGAGGTGGAAAAACCCTTGTCCAAGCTCATAACCTATTGGGAGGCATTTATTTCACCCCTAGGGTTTTCTCACGGTGTAGGGATGAAAAATCCGAAAACAGGGTTGATGGTGATTTTGATGAACAAAGGGCTGATGGAAGATGAGAGATTAAGTTGAAGGTGCCAGTGAAATTCTTATTGGTTGTGCTACTTGTACCTAAAATAAAACTACCTATTCATGCAATAAAAATGGACAAATTCATGATAAAGACAGTGGAAAAGATGACTTGAATTTGTAAAGAAAAACTACTCTAATCTATAAACATAGATCTACCACAACATATTGAACATATTCATGGAATCACAACAACTAATCTCATCCATTCCAAGAAATCATAAACTAAGAAGCATCTTTGGTCTGTGGGGAAGGTCTACCCTCCTCCATCTCTATTGGCACAGGTGAGAGGGGGAGGCTTGAATCACAAATTTATGAAGTTATCACATATTCTACTACTCATGTAAGCAGACTAAATCTACAACAAAAGACAAATGGAAGAAAAATAAAAGAGTAAATGAAAATACCAGCAAACTAACTAGATATTCATAAGAAAAAATAGTTAAGTGACATGAAAGTAAAGAATGATTACACAAGAGAGGCTAAGGCACATGGATTGGGACCTAACCCATAGGCCTAGCTCTTTGGAACTAGATCAGTAAGGCAAAGTTTGAATAGTCATTTCATTTCCAAAGATAGTCTCATTACATCAATATAAAAGTCTTGAAAAAATTATTACAAGAGTAAAGAACCTAATGGTTTTGTCCAAAATTCAATTCCTAATGAGCTTTTACTCAAATTTATTTAACCTAAAGGGTAGCTGCCAACAACTCCCTAGGAAATAGGTGATGAGTCCACTTGACTCCAAGTGAAGTATGGCTTGAGTGTACTTGGTCTTCGGTTTGCTGGGATGCCTTTTATTTCAAGTCATTGGAGGGAACCATGAGGATCCCTTGGCTACCTTTGGGAGTTAAGGATGGTGGAAAACCCCCTAGAATATCTCCTTTTTGTCTACTTCAAGTCTTTATGAAAAATTTCCATAAAAATGCCATATCTTCATGATTTTCCTGCATTTAATCTTATGTTATGTACTCGAAGTATGTTAAGCCTCAATCACCACCTACACTAGCATCATAAGACCATAATATAATTAAAATGAAAGAAAAAAAGACTTAATAAGGCAAAAAAGTGACCATTAACCCCTCCAAATGTACCTAATCATGGAGCTCATCATCACCCCTCCACTAAATGGTTTCTTATCCTATGAGCAACTGATCCTCCTTCTGCATTTCCTCTAAGGATTTGATGGACCCTCTTACTTCCCAAGGAAGAAGTGTGGGAGTCCCTTCAGGAGGGAAAAACCGATCCTTATTTTCTGCTTCCTCCCATTCTTTGTTCTGCTCATCCTAGTTCTTCCCATCACTCAGCCCCAACAAAAAGGGTGGACTGAGCTTTAGACTATGCCATTGAATATTTTTTTCCTGCATGGCCCTCTTGTACAATTGTTCTCTCTCCAAGGCACCCTTCAATATTTTTGGTGTATGGTATTCGATGTTTCTAAGGTTGTGAGGGAGGTTTTTCCATATTCTCTGGCTAGCCATAATGCACTCAACTCCCAAAAACCTAGAAATATCACCAAAGTGGGCTATTTCTTGAGCTTATGTATGGAGGTATCTTTCATCTAGTTTAGGATCCCTTTTAATCTTCATGCTTATTGTTCACTCCTCTAGGGTTGAACAGTTCTGTCCTAATGTGTAAGGGTTCTCTTTTTTCTCTTCTCATATCCTTCCTCATCTCTTATGCTCTTATGTCCTAATTTACCATCCATGATGCCAAATACATTAACTGCATATCCCCCATCCTAGGATTGGGGTCCCAAATATTAAAATATGTTAACACAAGGTTATGCATATAAAACTTTTCCTTTTTCGCCTTGTCATCTATGCTACCTTGATTGCAGAAATCAATATATTCTCTACAATTTTGGAAAGGTAAGGATCCATGGTATGCTAAAGTTTTAATTTTAAAGAGGAGTCACTGCTCCTTAAGGTAAACTGCATATGAATCTGAAGGATACGTATGTTGAATGGCCTCCATGCACAAATTTTCCATGGTTGCCACTTGTTTACCTTTTTGTTGAAGCTTCTCTTGCAATTATACATTCCTTGCCAGTGCTTTCTGAAGTTGTTCCTTCAAAATGGAATCTTTGAGCCTCACATTAGATAAATCCTTCCCCAACTCAACTAATTTTCTTTCCATGGCCCCTATATCGTACACTCCTTTAGATGTGGAAATATTCATCAAATGATGATTGCGTGCCCTCTCTTCCTCCAAATGATAAAACAAAGGAATTGTGAATTTTGAGGAATTAATATACCCCCCTCAATGTATGTGTATTAAGGGTTGATATTGGGTTGAGGGCTAGGGATTGGCACCATTGCAACATCTTTGGGATTTGATTTTGGTGAGGTGGCCTCTTCTTTATTATCTTTTCCTCCCTGTTTTTCATCATGATTTTCGTCTTGTGTCTTTCCCTCATCTTCCTTTAGCTCTTGCCCATCTATGGTTGTATTTTCATCTTAAACCAAAGCATTTTCCCCCAAATCTATTCTTGATGGTGTTTCCTATAGAAAAAACAGAGTTTCCTGTAGCAAACTTTGTTTTTCTTGTTGAATACCCTCTTTTCCTTGTTTTTCACTCTTTTCACTCCTTAGAGGGCCTATGGAGGTTGCATGAGGTGTATGGGTTGCCAATATGGCTTAATGTCTTCTGATATATGTTACAGGGGTCCTTATTGGTGAAGTGAATTCATGTACCCTTCATTACTCTAATTTTTTTTCTTCCTCCTTCTTTGGTGATTCTTCAATAGTGATAGGACTCTTGGTGGGAGTTTTGGTTTCCCATTATCACCCTTTGAATATTCTTATTTCTCAAGTACATAGGAGTCAACCTCTTTCTTTTTGTTTTGATAGGTGTGCTCAAAATATTTAGAGTGGTAGCTGCGTCTTAGTCTGTGATGTCAGGTGACATGCTTGTGTCTTGAGGGGAGGTTTCATGGCTTAAGATAGGGTCCACATCTTCTTTGTCCGGAGTCTTTTCTTCCTCCTTTCTCTGAACTTATTCTTTCTCTCTTTCTTCTGTCTCTATGTTTTTTGTCTCAATTTCCATCTCTTCCTTCTCTTCTCTGCTTTCTATCTCTTCTACCTCTTCTTCCTCCTCCTCTTATACTTCTTCTTCTCTAGGGTTAGAAGCAGAGGTTTTCCCTATTTGTGTAGCTATAAAGGATTCCCTATCCATTATAAGTAGGTTTAGTCTTCTCAAAGCATCATTTACAATTAATTTTATTAAGCCATGATGGGCCAAGTGTTGATATTTCCTTTGTCTAACTTTATGGCTCATAACAATGATGGAGTTTAGGAGGAAGCGAGGGACACTTAATCTCTGTTCAAGTGGAGGATGTCCTTGGAACCTAAGTTCATTTAACAACCTGAAATGATATCCATAGACCACACTCAATATGCCTTCATAAGAGATGAATTTAATGATGTGGTAGGTAACTTCATCTCCGGGGTATGGAAGGATCTCTCTCCTCACACCATTTTTATATTCAATATACTCATCTCCTGGTAGGAAGAAATTATTTTTGGATGCAGTGATAGGCATTATTTCCTTGACCCATTTGACTCCTCATGGCAAGGTGGTAACTCTTCTTAAGAGTTAAGGAGATAGAGTGATGGATAGTCCTCTAATCATAATGGTGGCTATTTCTTCTGAATGTGACTGCAGAGCCACTGCTCTAATATCCCAAAATGGGAATGCAACAATAATAAACAGATTATGTAGAGAAATAATGCAGATCAGCTAAGTAAGAGCAGGAGGCCAATATGGAGGCTCTTTATTTACATATACATCATTAAAATATATGAACAAGATAGCCCATGAGATGTACAACAGGACATATAAGACTTTTATAGAAGAAAAACCTCAAAATGAGGTGCTGCAACCATGTATTAAGACTGAAAGAGCTTGACAATTTTATTTTTATTAGCTGCAAATTTTGTATATTACACTTTAGATCTAGAGCAGATCTATGTACAAAAATTTAGATCTATATCAGATCTGTACACTAGATAGGCTCTTCTTAAAATACCCCTTGGGGTTTTCAGCAAAAGATGTAGTACAAGGAGTAGATATCAGATCTAATTCACTAGATCTGCAGAAATATTCAGAAATTCATGGACATATAGATCTGATCTGAAATATGAAATATGAGGATCCCAACCAATGGATCTCAAATCTGAAGGGCATATCCCCAACACATGAAAACCACTCCTCAAAAAAGTGTGCCAAAAGACCCTGCAACAGTACACTCACAAATAACACAGTTTTGGAAGAAATACTGCATTGTATTCTTTAGAGTGTGTTTGGCCACATGCCAAGATCTGAAAATGTAGCTCCAGTCATCCAATACTCTCTTTCCAAGGGGATAGAAGCCTTCCCCACTGAAAAGAGGCACTAGATTGGCCTAGATCTGAGTAGATATAGCCTCCACTTGCCACAGATTTCGAAGAAAACCAAACCTTCAACAGGATATGTGTTGTAGTTGGAAGAAGAATCTTGGCCTTCAGCCAGATAGTGGACAAGAAATGCAAGACTCTTCCAAGAGGCCTCTCCAGGAAAGAGGTGGGATTCCTGATCAGGAACACCCAGTGCTAAGCAACACTATTCTATGCTAAACAACAAGGAGAATAAGAAATGTCTAAACAGAAAAAATATTCAGAAATAACATAATCATCAACAACCTTCTAATTTTGCCATCCTCTTCCTTTTATAAGTTTGAGAGCTTGCGAAACCCTAAACCATCTCAATGAAATAGCTTCTTTCACATGAGCCACCTCCAACTAAAACTGCACTGTGCCTCATTGATGACCACTCCTTCAAGACAGCGCTATGGATTTGGTCATGGTTGACCTAGTTAAAAGATTCAACCCCTTTCACACCTAAGGGTGCTTATTTAAATAGCCCAGATTTAGCCTTGTTCACATGTGGCATTGATTTATTTACTGTTGAGTTTTTATTGTCCTCCTTTACACATTTAATCATGAAAAAGAAAAATAAAACAAAACTAAATATTCCCATTAGCTTGGGTTAATTGGGAATATTACAACCACAAATTCTTTAGCTATTTCATCATCAAAACCTTTCACTATCTCAAAGAACACTAGCCATTGGTGCTTTCGTAAGATTTCCATAACTTGAGGGTGCTACCTAATTCTTTTAATGTTTGTAGGCTCCCTTCTATTGAATCCCCCTCCCATTTTAATGATGTGAGATGAATGTGGTGAGAGGTTTTTAGAGGTAAGTATTGGAGATGGAGGCATTGAAGAAAAATGCAAGAAAATTAGTTTACCCTTTAACTATCAAATTTAATTTTGTTGAGTGTGAATTACATGGAAAAATTTCACTGCTGGAGGATGAAAATTCACTTACCTTGGTCCTCTAATATTTCAGTTTGATAGATGGATGCTTTGGAAGAAAATTCACCCACAGGTAACTATGTGTTGCCTTCTAAGCCTCTGCTAGTTTGTTAGTGAAGTTGCCTGTACTAAAACGATGTTTCTTGTAGCACGATGGTGGATGCAAACCCAAAATTCGATGCTTCTCTTCTAATGGCTCCCAGTGCTCACTTGCACTTTTTTCTCCTTGAAATTCTCAATGGAATGGTGGAAATGAGACAAATCTTACCTTTATTGGATTTTTAACCAAATTTGGAGCATTGTGGTGACTCGTACTTAGCTCAAGTTTCATCTTAGATATCATTGGCCCCCACTTTAGTTAATCATTGCTGACCTCATGATCACTTCCCTTCATACTCATCCACTCTTACTTGACTATATTTGACTTTCCGAGGTGGAATGCACTTTCACTTTTTCTCTACTTTCAGTTTACGATGGTGGCCAAGTTAACTCGCCAACTTTTTTCCTTTTAAACTTCTAAATCTCGAAATTTAACTATTTTGGCCATTATGGATGCACAATGAGGTGTGAGAGGCCATACCTAAGCTTAATTGGTGTTGGTGAGGTGCTGCAGGAGCTTGTGCAAGGAACTGGAGCTAGTGGTGGCAGCGCAAGTCTCTTATTTTATGTGTCTTCATTTTTTATTTATTTTTTCGAGTGAGCATCTTTTTCTGAGTGAGATGCTTATCTTTTATGAGTGAGATTCTTACCCTTTTCTTGTTTTATTTATTTTTTGGGTACTACATGGAGGGCTTCATATTCCATTCCTAGTGTTCTTGTCCCTCTGGAGTTTGTTGGTGGTCTCCTAGAGTCATCACATTAGATTTCCTTCATATTTTTGTGTTGTTGTGCCACACATAGATTTGCTATGGGAAACTTTCTGATACATGTAGCAACCTGTTTCTTGCCTCTTCTTGCTTCAATTTTTTAAATAATGGAGGGATATGGTTTATGGAGGCTGTGGAGGAAGTCATGGAATGAATGGAGTGGAGGATAGGCAAGAGAAAGGGTTCCTATGCCAAGTTTTCAATGATTTAGTTGCCCAAGGTGCAACATAGGGTTTAGATAGGGAAACCTTGAACATGTAGTGAAATAGGGTTTTGGGAAATGTAGGCATAGGGAAAAAATACATTATCATGCCCTAAATTAATTTAATAAACCCTTATGCAACCTTTTTTCTTCACAAATGAGTTTCTTATAGTGCTACGGGAATCTTGTAGTTGTCTGATTTGTCTATAGTAATTACAGATTAGGAAAAAAAAAAGATATTATTGCCTATATGATGGGTGGAAAGGATGAAGGGATGGATGATGGAGTGGCTTATGGAGTGTGTAAGTAGATAAGAAGAAAGAATGAAGGTAAAAAACTCCTTTGGATCCTAAAAACCCATCTTCAATTGTTAACATGCAAAATAGAAAAACACATATATGCATAGGTATTTTTTTTTCTTTCTTATATTTTATTTATTTATTTTTGTATTGAAGGAAAGTGGGCTGCCTCCACAAAGGTTTTCAACCCAGAGGCCTTCCTTGGGCGCCCCAGAGAGGTTTTCACCCAAGGATATTTTATTCTCTATTTTTTTTTTCTTTCTCCAAAACTGCCTCATGGAGGTTTTCAACCCTAGAGTTGGCCTAGGGCGCCTCAAAGAGGTTTTCACCCATGCCTCTTTATTTTTTATCTATTTTCTTCTTTGGGAGGCATTCGAAATTATGGTGTTTCCCATGACATACACCTCCCTTCTTATGGAATTTATAAATTTTTCCCTAGAAAGGGACTTCTTGTAAACCTTGAGTCTGTAACCATTGAAAAGTAGGGGAATTCCTTCCTCATCTATGGTATTGATTTGAATTACAACATTATCATAGAATTTGTACACTTTGTAGGGTCCCAACCATCTTGTCATCGGTTTTCATTTTAAGTACTTAAACCTTGAGTCATACAATAATGCCCAATATCCTTGAAAGGTGTTTTCCTTAATTTTGTTGTCATGCCAGACCTTCCTTTGTAGCTAAATTACCTTTGTGTGAAGGAGTGCTTGCATCCTGAACTCATCCAATCCATTTAATTGCAACAACCTCTCTTTTTGGGCATTTAATATGTCTAGGCATAACTCAGCTCCCATCCTTAAGTTGTTGAATTCAAATTCAACTGAAAGCAGAGCTTTCTTGCCATAGAATAGGTCATAAGGAGTAAATCTTTCCATTTTTTTCTAGATAGTGTTGTAGGGCCAAGTAGATTCTACCAATCTATCTTCCCAATATTTTCTAGTGCCATTCACAACCTTGGTGAGGATACTCTCTAAGGCTCTATTAGTCACTTCCACTTGTCCATTCGCCTGAGAACTGGCAGGCAATAGAAGTCTTATGATTTGTCTTGTGCCTCCTTAGAAGATTCTCAATGAGATGAGAAGTGAATTTTTCCCCTTGATTAGTGACTACTTCTCTGGGGTACCCAAACTTGTAAAACACATTATCCCACGGAAATTATGCTACTTTCTCCTTGGTTTCTAGCTTCAAATATTTTTTTTTAGCCCACTTTGTCAAGTAGTCAGTGCAGGCTACGATATACTTTTTCTGTCCAAATGGGGGATCGATAGGTCCATTGAAATCAATGCCCCATTTTTCAAATGGATCAAGTTCCACCTGAGGGTGCGAAGGCATCTCATCCCTTTGTGTAGGTTTCCCCATCCCTTGGCATTGCCCACACTTGCTAGTGTATCGTATGGAATCTTGGTGAGGGTAGGCCAATAGTATCCTTCTTACAAAACTTTGAAGGTAGTCCTTTTTGCAGCAAAGTGACCTCCACAAGGGTTATCGTGACATGCAGAGAGGATATAAAAAATTCTTCCTCCCTCACACATCTTCTGAGGATTTGGTTAGGTCCTAGCTTGTAAATATTCCCCCCAATCCATGTGAAAGGGGTGATTTTTCTGATGATATTGATTTTCTCCTTGAATGAGAGATTAGGAGGGAATTTTCCAGCAACCAAGTAGTTAGCTATGATAGAAAACCAAGGTGAGAGTGCTGATATAGAAAAGATATGTTCATCTGGTAGCTAGTCATTCACCATCCCTTCCTTGCCTATAGACATAGCTAGTCTAGATAAAAAATTTGCAACAACATCCTCCTTTCCGGGTTTATCAACAATGGTTAGGTAAAACTGGTGTAAAAGTAACAAACATCTAATTATCCTAGCATTAACATTTGGTTTGTTCATTAAATATTTTTTGGTTGCATGGTCAGTGTGAACAAAGGTCTGATACACAATTACATAATGTTTAAATTTGTTTAAAGCATGGAAAATGGATAACATCTTCTTCTATGTGATAGTATAATTGAGCTCGGCCTTAGACAAGTTCTTACTAATGAAATAGATTGCATAAGGGAATTTTTTTTCTAACTACCCTAATGCTAGCTCCATAGCTCTGTTGGATGCATTTTTGTGGATGTGGAAAGGAAGAGTCCAATTTGGACCTCGGAGAATGGGGGCAATAGTCAACTTTCCCTTAATGAGCTCAAAATCCTCTTAACAAGGATTGGACCAAGTAAACTTAGAATCTTTGGCCAATAAACCAAATAGTGGCGAAGCCATCTTATTGAAATATTTGATGAATATTCTACAATAGCCAGCTAACCTTAAGAAGCTCCTGACATCTCTTTGTTTTTGAGGAGCATGTACCCTTTTGATAATAGTGATTTTGCTCGGGTCCACCTGTATTCATGCATGGGAGATTGAGTGTCCTAATAAAACTCCTGCTTTCTTTAGGAATTCACACTTTTCTGAGCTCAGGGAGAGATGCATCTTAATGCACCTTCTCAGCACTTTACCCAATTTGTAGAGAGCTTCCTGAAAGTCATCCCCATAAGGTGTTAAATCATCCATGTAGATTTCGACAAATTCATGGACTAGCTTAGAGAAAATGCTCGAGACAACTCTCTCGATGGTAGCTGGGGCATTGTACAACCCAAAGCGTAGGACTCTATAAGTGAAGGTACCCCAAGGGTAGGTGAAATTAGTCTTATCCTGGTCTTCAAAGCTATTTTGGATCTGGTTGTGCCCACTGAACCTATCTAAGAACGAAAATAACTTCTTTCCTGCAAGGCCATCCAGGACTTGGTCTATAAAGGGAAAATGGAAATGGTCCTTCTTGGTGGCTTTGTTAAGTTCCAATAATTAACACAAATTCACCATTTTCCATTCTTTTTCATGACTAGGAGAAGAAGAGATACCCACTCACTCTCTGATATAGGATAAATGAAACCTACATCTAATAGTTTCTATAGCTCTTCCTTGATTATTTCCTTTAGATCTAGCTTGCATCCTTCTTTGGGGTTTTTTCACAAGCTTGCATCCTTCTTTAATGTAAATATGATGTCTTCATACTGAAGGATGCACCCTTTTCATGTCATTTTAATCCCAAGAAAATGCATCTAGATTTTCTTTTAAAAGCTGGCATAGATGCTTTTCTTATTCATCAGAGAGGTTTGAGTTGATTTTTCAAAGATATAGATGGGACAAACTCAAAATCCTGGTGGTTTCAGAGGTTGAATCGACTAAGCACAATTCCATCCAAGGTTGGCTTTCATATTCTTTAACTAGGTTTTCAAGAGGACTGTTACTGGGGTACTGGTTTTGAGTAGCATGGTCGACGAGTTCGTCTTCATCAAGCTGCCCCCCTCTAAGAAGAACATCTATGGTACAAATAGGGGTAGTGTTATATACCTCATTTTCTTCGTCCTCCAACCATATAGGTAGATCATGATCAATGTAAGGCTAGACTGGAGGATATAATACCAGTTGTTTAGACAAGGGCACATTTTTAATAGTCAAGTTTCCAGTCCGAAAACTGATATAGGCATATCTAGTGGTTAACCAGGGCCTCCCTAAGACGAGATGATATCCATTGAACTTGGTTTTCAGTTGCAGAACCAAGAAATTTGTAGGATACTCCCAAGATTTAATTGAAACCATAACATCCTCAACAATTCCTTCTAGAGTTATTGTGGACCGATCTGCAAGTTGCAGAATTGTTGTGGTTTTCCTTGAAGTCCCTCGGAGGTTGAGTTTCAGCATAGTTTCATTGGTCATGACATTGATGGAAGCCCCTATATCAATTAGATTATTGGGGACTATGATACCATATATGTGCACATCTACAACTAGACTTCCAGGGTCCAGGTACTTTGGAAAGATAACCCTTCCTAGCATTAAGTTAGACAATTTGCCTACTACATTAATGGTGGGGGTATCTTTATTCTTTCTTCCAAGTTTCTTGAACCACTTTTCCTTGATGATCCTATTGTAAATAGGGACATCCTTAATGGCCTAGAGAAGTGGTACTTTTACACAAATATTTTAACTCTCCCAAAAGTTTAGTCTCCTCTAAGGTGTGTTGAATAGGATGGATCAAGCACTCAAGAAAAGGAGGTTGTTGGATTTGAGTGTTACCTTCTCCCTTTTCCTCCTAAACCTGTACATGTGGAGATAGAGGGTGGTTTTCTAGGAGTAATATTCCAGACCTGAGATTAATCTCTTGTATTTCCACAACATAAGCTGGATATGATGTATCTCCACTATAAAATTGTTGTGTGTGTCTGTTGTTCAGGTTTGGATTTGCCTCTATAGGCATTTGAGGCAGCTTGGGTGGAGCAACATGCGATAAGCTTATGTTGAGGTTTGGGTGGAGGCATTAGGGCAGGTGGTTGATTGTGTTGAGGCCTCCACCCATGGGATGGATTGTTCCACTCAGGTTGTTGTGGAAAATACTGTTGAAATGGTTGGTTCACATGTTGAGGGTGATATGGAGGGTTGTAAGGCCAAGTAGGAGGTGTCGTCCATGATGGTGGAGTTGGGGTGTACCAAGGTTGCATGCATGCACTCTGATTATTGTGATAGTAAGTGTAAGGTGCACCTTTCATACCCTGTTGGTATGACCTAGGGCCTTGAGGCCTTCTCTGGTTGATGAAATAGAGTTGCTATGGCCCCACTTCCCTAACTTGATATAAAACTTTAATTCCAGGTAAGGAGGGACACTTGTCTGTGGAATTATTCTCCTCACAGACTACGAAAACCTCTATGACACTTAGTGGACATTCATTTCTAGGGTGATATCTGGTACATCTAGGGAAAAATATAGCCAAGGCTCATTATGCTTCCTCTTGCTTCTTTTTGACCTGCATTATGTCCAATTGCAAAGAAAATATGTGCAACATGTCACTCTCGAAGTCCTCCAACATATTTCGAATCTCATGTTTAATGGAGGTGGAAGAGGAAGGAGTATTGGATGTAATTTTTCCAGCTCTTCCTTTCTTCTTAACTATTGTAGAATGGTTGCTGAAGACAATTTTGATTATTTCATAAGGCAGTTGGTAGATATATCCTTCGGATAACATATTTAAGGTTTCTATCACCTCCTCTCTGATCCCTAAGAGAACTACAAGTTTAAGTAATCCAGGATCATGAGTACAATTGGCTCTCTTATATTTTAACTTAAACCTCTCTTCATAGTCTTCTAGGGATTCATTAGGCCCTAGAGTCAACCTGAATATCTCATCCTTAGTTTCATTAGACCTACAGTAGTCTCTGTATTTGTTGTTGAATGCCTTTTGCATCTTTGCCGTGGTAGTGATGTTGTTCCCAGGTAGACCCATGAACCATCACAAGGCTACATCCTTAAGGGTGGATGGGAATATATTCAATTTACGATAATCTGAGGCATAGTCATAAGTCCTACAAACAACATCAAATTCAAACATGAATGTGTCAGTATCTTTTTAGGTAAGTCCATCAAAGTGTGGAAGAGCTGAGGGGCTAATGTTTTTCATCTTATTTTCCCCATCTGCCTCTGTAATGGGAAACGCTTCTTGGGTTTCAGTGTAAGCCATGGTTGAGATAGGTAAAGCAGGTCCCCCAATTGAAACAAGATCTTCTTCTTCCACAATAGGTTCTTCAAAATTTTCAGAAGGCTCACCTATTGTGTGTCTAACCTCACATCCACTGAAGAAGAGTGAAGGGTGACTATGTGGTGATGTGGGGGTTTAGGGTAAAAAAACTCATTGAGTGTCCCTGCTCCTACGAGGCATGAAAATCATATTTTTTTTTATGCTTTTAATATATTTGGAACAACATGAAAAAGGAAAGCATAAAATAATGCTAAATCAAAATCAAATTATCTACTATACACCTCCACGGTAATGACGCCAAAAAGTGGTGCGCCTTGGTACTACACCAAGAATTCTGCAACTCCCAGATGCTTCCCTACTTTACTTTATCAACCAAGGGTTCATACACACTTGGAGGTGACAATGCTATATACATAGCAGATTCATTCTACTCATGTCATCCTCTTCTGAGCTCTATGAAAGGGTATTATTTATAAGGTTTCTAGGTGAATTCTGTCACACTTATGAAATTAGGCCTAGGGATACAAATGATTCAAAGACATGGCACTATCAGTAAGTACAAAACTATACTACATCAAAAAAGTAAATCTAACTATTGTGCAATGAAATAAATATACTTATTAGACTATGATAAGAATTGAAAAGAAACCTAGGTATCTTGCATGAAGTAAATTTCTGAATTGAAATGGAATAAAGGAAAGTAATCTAATCACACTTTTTTGGGTCAAATGGCTAAACACACTCTACTTACCCTATGCTCTATCTATCATGCAACTATTCATGACCTAATTATACTTGAAAATGTGTTATTTTGCAGCTAGGAGAATAAAGTGCTAAGGTGGTTGATGGAAGGCATGTAAAAATGGGGGCAAGGCTGGAGGTGTATGAGTGGTTTTTGCAGGTTTATAATATGGTCATGGTGGCTTCTGGGCAATAATGCTGCTATAGGTTTCTTGTAGTGCTACACGCAAGTCCTTAATTGCTACATGAAACAGGCCAAGGGAGATCTAAGGCCAAAAATAGGTTGAAAATGGGTAGGAAAGGTGGTCTGAACATGGATTAGGATGAGTGGGAGGTTTCCCACCCCTTGGCCAAGCTCAAAACCTATTGGGAGGCATGTCTTTCACCCCTATGGTTTGCTCATGGTGGAGGGATGAAAAATCCGAAAACAGGGTTGATGGTGATTTTGATGAACAAAGGACTAATGGAAGATGAGAGATGAATATGAAGGTGCTGGTGAAATTATCCTTGGTTTTAATTGTACCTGAAATCAAACTACCTATTCATGCAATAAAAATGGATAACTTCATGATAAAGACAACAGAAAAGATGACTTGAATTTGTAAAGAAAATCTACTCTAATATATAAACATATATCTACCAGAGGATACTGAACATATTCATGGAATCACAACAACTAATCTCATCCATTCCAAGAAATGATAAACTAAGAAGCATTTTTGGTCTGTGGGGAAGGGGTACCCTTCTCAAGCTCTATTGATAGAGGTGAAAGGGGGAGGCTTGACTCGCAACTTTATGCAGTTATCACCTATTCTACCACTCATGTAAGAAGAGTAAATATACAAAAAAAGACAAATCGAAGAAAACTAAAACATTAAATGAAAATACGAACAATCTAACTCGATATTCATAAGAAAAACTAGTTAGATTACATGAAAGTAATGAATGATTACACAAGAGAGGCTAAGGAACATATATTGTGCCCTAACCCACAAGCCTAGATCTTTCGAACTAGATCAGTAAGGTAAAGTATGAATACTCATTTCATTTCCAAATATGGTCTCATTACAACAATATAAAAGTCTTGAAAAAATAATGACAAGAGCAAAGAGCCTAATGGATTTCTCCAAAATTTAAATCCTAATGAGCTCTTCCTCAACTCTATTTAACCTAAAGGGTAGCTACCAACAACTCCCTAGAAAATAGGTGATGA